>JADDOH010024200.1:0-19842 GCA_016648135.1 Agrypnia vestita
TTATAAATTTAGACTGTGCAAATATTTTTTAAAACAGTTTCAAACGTTTATCTCAGGCGAAAAATTGGTCTCTCGACATCGCAACAGGCGCCAGTTAGCATTCATATGTTGGCGGGAAATAATAAACTTACATTTCCCTTCTAATAATCCCTATGAATTTCGTCGCGTTTTCGATGTTTTTAACGAAAATTTAACTATTTTAAAAGAGCTTAATCTCCCAACTGAGCATTGGGATTTCGTTATTACTTACCTGATTCTGTCCAAATTAGATTCGAAAACGAGATGCCCGTTCGAACAAATCCAGTATTTTACGGATTTACCATCCTGTTCTCAACTCAAAGACTTCTTATATGTCAAATGTGAAGCTCTTGTACGATATTCACATTTTTCGTCTTCAGATCGCAATAATTTAGATAGAGTTCGCGGTGTGGATTCAGCACGCGGTGCAAACATGCGTAGATCTGATCAGGCTGCTCAAAAATGCACGTTCTCGCTTCTTTATTCTGTGAAGAAGGTACCATCTGAAACCGAAGGGTCCTCGACTCCTCAACTTCTGCGAAGTGCTTATTTTTCGAGGAAGCCCATTCCATCTCCAAATGAAAAGCCTTTGCACTTAAGTCGATTCAGGATCGCGTATAGTTTTCCAAAGCATACCATTGGTGCTTCAACTGTCTTCGGCCTTCTTATCATCTAAAAGACTTGTAAATCTATGTTCACGTGTCAGAAATGCCATCAAAAGCAATTCACCGAGAAGAAATCATTTATTCTACAAAAGGGGATTATCACCCCACGACATCTACGAATCAAGATACGTTTACTTCCGATTCTCCGATTCGTGTCCTCACCAATTTAGGTGACAGTTCCGTGGTTCTCTTATCTACTGCCAATGTTGACATTCGTGATTCTGTCGGTCATTTCCAAACCTTTCGAGAGCTGATCGATTCAGGTAGCTAAGCGCAGTTCATCACAGATGGCGCTGCTGACCGTTTAGGTATCCAACGTGTGACCAGCTCTCGAACAGGCCAATCTTCCGCTCTCGTGTCATCAAATTAGAGGTTGGTTAACACCAAGGGCAAGTTCTTTTTAACGTCAATGCGCTCACACTATCCACCATCTGTGGCAACATTTTCACAGTTCGACTGAATAAGTCTAGGCATCATTTACGAGACTTACCTCTGGCGGACCCTGACTGTCATAAACCAGAACCGATTGACCTTCTTTTCGGTGCTGAACTCTCTCTCTCTTTACACCTGGAAATGTGAAGAGTGGCCTTCATCAGCGATCAGCTCTCAATTCCGTATTCGGTTGGCTCCTTTTTGGCTCGGTTGGTTATGACACCGACCACTTATTTTAGCCTACGAGGACCGCCTCCATGAATAGGTTCAGAGAATGTGGGAATTAGACACCATTCCTCAATCTTCCTCGCTTACTCCTGAAGAACAGCGTTATGAAAGGATTTACTGCGCTAATCACTCGCGTGATCGTTCGGGACGAGATTGTAGCTTTATCTTTCCGATCAAACTGGGATTGACCTGTATTGCCTAATATCTTTTAAAATACTAATTTTCTAACAAAAATCTCCACGATACACTGTGCCATTCCATTAAATCATGATTGAGATTAAAAAAATATAATAAATGTCACGAAAAACGGTTAAAAAAAAACGGAATTTCGTAGTGGGTCTAAAATGACCCACCACTGCCGGCCGTGTTTTGTTTTGACCCATCGGGCTTTAAGGGATATTCAGGTACCTACTTGATTTTAATATTCTCAAGTTAACATTTTTGCCGTCGCGTCGCGTCGCCTTGATTATAAATCCGTTCTCATTTTTCTAATATATTGTTTTTTTTCTTACAGAAAATTAGACGATCGTTCCCTTTTCAATGCTTCCAAGGTGAACGACGTATGGATGAATGTCATAGACAGTGACAGAGTCCTGAGGACCAGACTACACATACAGTTGATGCTGGAGGGAGTGGAAGAGTTTTGGAGCGAATGCTGGCCCTCCATTCCCGGGTCACCCTTTACGACGCGGCACGGAGATGGACTTTAGAGAGAAAAAAATTCAACCTGGTGACGTATGAGTAGGACCGATATGGGAGATTTCGCTCATAAAACGGTCCTGGGAATACGGTGGGTGTCTATTCACTATCCTGTTGATTTAAATTGTAATATTATTTCTTTCGGGCGATGATACCGAGAATTAGGAGAATGTGTATCAAATAAATGTAATTTAATTAAGGGAACGGGTAATTACTTTAGTGATTGTGGTAATTAATGGTAATTAATGAAATTACATTACTAAACTTGGTAAACCAATTAGTAAAGTAATTACCCGTTCCCAAAGTCGGCTATTAAACAAATAAATAAAAATCAATAATTTTTATCACCAATTAGGATTTTAATTCATTTTTGTTCTGGCTCTTGCCCCGAACAGTCGAGCTTACTCGTCCAGTTTTGGGCAGGACTCGAAATAAGAGGCCCTTGAGAATGAGCAGTGTTACCTGTTCGAAACGTCGGGAGTTTAAAAGTCCTTTCCAGAACTGTTTGATGCGGGTTCCCCCAGAAAGTAGTTCGTCATCTTTTACCCGCGAAAACCTTAAATATAACACATATATATATATATATATATATATGTGTGTGTGTGTTACATATATATTGAATTGATTGATTGTTTGAATAAGCTCTGAAGCTCTGGGAAGAGCTTATTCAATAATCTCTCTTTTAATATTTGTTTTTTTTTAATTATTATGCAATTCCATTAAATTTGATTAACATATTACCTTAGTGTTTTCTTATTTTCCATAAGGACTTAAATCAGCATAAAGGATTCTTTATTATTATTTTAAGTTTCATTTCAAGTGCTGTTATCAATTTTGAAAGGTTAATTATAAAGTATTTTTCACAACGTATTTTCACTTGATTATGAAGATAACCAATACATAAATGTGTAATAATAAACTAATTTGAGAATGTATATTCCCTGTCAACACTAGCATACTCATTTTTGGATGTACCTAGGTATAAGTAATTCGTTTGCTAATCAACCTTTCACATTAATCGAAAACTTAACCCTTGAGGCTATACTTGAAAATACACCATTGACATAAAATATTTATAAACTTTTGAGATACTTAGATTCTTGAAAATTATAAAGTTAATTTAATATTACATTGGGCATTACACAAAGGGATGAAGATAATTCAAAAAACTAAAATACTCAATATACCTAATATTTTTGGGCGTAAATGAAGTGTGAGTTGGTTTTTTTTCGGAATAAGTACGTATTGTAAATAAGATTAAGTTGTATTTATATTTTGACATTTTTTGTCTAGTAATATGTATATACATAGGGGAGAGTCCTACAGTACCGTCACCCTAAGATGTAGGTATACAGTGTAAAATAAAAATAACTTAAATTTTATGTTAAAAATTTGAAGATAATGAAAAATAGACATTTAAAAAATAGTCTTCCAGTACCGGCCAGTATAAAATGTAGTTTAAACAAGGCTTTATGATCACAAACATATTGATTAGATAATTCCCAAATATTGGCACAAGCCTCATGCACCCAAATTTTGCAATTTTCCCATTGTATCCTGTCCTCTTTGTGAGATTCAAGGCACAAAGCGCAAATGAATTCTCTTAATGTTGTTGAAATCTGTTAAAACCAACTGCCCTCAATAAACTCGTTGATTCAACGGTCCGCAATGACAAGTCGATGTGTCTTTTCATAAAATAATAATAGTAGTTCTTCTCCACAGACATCCTTTTCATATTGAACAGGTGAGGTAATTTTAATTTTTCGACAAGTTGGAAAGCGAATGTAAGAAATTCCTGCCTGTTTAAGAGCTCTAGCCTATATGCCAAATCTTTAACATGTTCTGCCAATACTTGCTCGTGTTCATGTATTATGGAAACGACCTATGACAGGCTTAATAAATACCTCTTTCTTGTTTTGAAAGCACTTATTCTATCATTTGATGTCGTTCTAGGTATCTTACCTGCGGTCTGACGCGTACTCATCTCCTTACTTCTTACCTTTTCTATGGCTCTATGCATGTTGGCAGGATCCCTGGTGCCCTTCTTACTCTTCTTTTCATTTTTATCACCTAACATCATTGGTTTAGGTGTACCAAAAAATAAATTAAACCACTTAAAAATAAACTCAAATAGTGGCCGGTACTGGAGGACAATTTCGTGGCCGGTACTGCAGGAAAGGGAAAAAAATATCATTTTCGATCAATGATAAAATATAACGCATAAAGTGTGATTTAAAACATGTTTTATGATATCTACATAAGTTATCAATACATGCCACGTTTAACGTTTGTCGAAATAGCCGAATAATCTCCACCGAACTTTTCTTAGGTACGTACATAGGTTCACCGCATGCAACGCAAATCTCAGCACTTAACAGCGAGCGAGTTGCGATAGGTTGCCGCCGCGTGGGCATATACTTATGAGAGCGAACTACACAAATGTTGCGAATGTGTTCGGTCAAACTGTTGTTACTAAACAAATAAATACTGGATGCCGGCCGGTACTATAGGACTTTCCCCTACCATGATAAGGCGATACCTGGTGCCCTATCGATGCTCCTGTATTTTACCAATATAATATAATAGTGTCGATAGATAAGATATCGGAACCAGCCTTTTATTAGAACTTGTAGTTTTTAAGCAAAAAAATTCTAATAAAATACTCCATTCATTTTTCTACAATTTTAAAAAGTTCAAAATATCTAATTAACTAGGCGCAAACACTTTATCTAGAGTGCTGCTTTATTTATTTATTTATTTATTTATTTATTTAATGTTCATGGAAGACCAACAGCACAAAAAAAAAGCATAGAAAACATTGATACAATATAGATGGCCAATTACAGGTCTCCACATTTAGAAATATGTCAGTAATGATAAATATTTATGAATGACTAAGGCATATTAAAAATTATATAGAAAGAAAGAATAAAAAATTTAAACAAAAGACAAAGAAACTTAATTATTACGTGGAAAAAAATTCAGCACTCAAAATTTTTCTTAATCTTGTGTGGCTGCACTCGAACAGATCAATATCCAATAATCTTATCAGTTTACTGAATGCATCGCATACCCTCAAGAAATATGAATTACGACGATAGTTGGATGAGGTAAAATCAATGTGAAAGACTGGGTTGTGTCTACGAGATCTACAGGGAACATGGAACTTTAGTCTATTTAATAGTTCAGGACAGTCGACGTTGCCTGATACAATTTTTAGTAGGTACATCAAATCACCTATTTCGCGACGTTTGTATAACGGTAGGATGTGATATTTTTTGCATGAACTGTCATAATCGTCAGAAACGCAATTGAATTTAAAGTTGAGAAAGCGAATAAATTTTTTTTGAATTTGTTCCAAGCGATTTACATAAATCATATACTGGGGGTTCCATACTTGCGTTGCATACTCGAGTTTGCTTCTGACAAAAGCGCAGTAAAGTACTTTCAATGTCTTTACACATTTAAAATCTTTAGACATTCTCATGATAAAACCTAAAGCCCTATAAGCCTTACTTATAATAGAATCGATATGTTCATCGTATAATAATTTTCTATCATTGATCACCCCTAAATCTCTGATTGATGTAGCTGTTTCTAATTGTTCTCCTTTTAGTGTATAGTTAAATGATATTATATTCTTTTTGCGTGTGAAAACTACACAAGAACATTTTGAGGGGTTCAAATCAAGTTTATTTAATTTACAATAATTATCTCACCGTAGCACATCATCTTGTAGATTGAACGAATCGTAAAAACTAGAAATTGGTTTAAAAATTTTCATATCGTCAGCAAAAATTAGGACATTAGAGTGACGAAAGCAATCGTGAATATCGGAAATGAAGATTATAAACAACAATGGCCCCAGCAGTGATCCCTGGGGTACTCCGCTGGGAACTACAACCCAACTCGACATGTAATTGCTTTCTACCACAGCCTGAGTTATATTATCGATGTAGGATGCAAACCATCTTAGCAAGTCACCACGTATTCCGGCCAAGAAAAGCTTATTAATCAACAGATGATGATCTATTCTATCAAACGCCTTACTACTAGGTCCTTACATATGAAATTGGCGTTTTGCCGTACTGGCAAATTTAATCTCAAATATCTTCTCTTTGGTTAGGAATTCCAAATCCACATTTATATAGCTATTTACTCATGTATTTGTGTTTTGAAAATTATAATTCATTTGTTTCTTCCTCAATTGTTTTTTTCTTTGCGTCACTCAGTTTACAAAATGAAAAACTTGAAATATCGCGTTATTTACGAGTACGAGTTCCACCGTGGCACCAGTGCTGCAGAAACGGCTCGAAGGATTAATGATGTGTATGGCGACGGTGCCGCAAAAGAAAACACAGTGCGTTTTTGGTTCCAACGTTTTCGTTCTGGAAATTTCGACCTGCAGAACAAGCCCCGGGACGGCCGGAGACCAAAGTTGATAATGAAGAATTGAAGGCTATTGTGGAAGCGGATCCATCGCAAACCACATCCGAGTTAGCTGCAGGCTGCGGTGTTAGTGATAAAACTGTTTTAATCCACTTGAAGCAAATTGGTAAGGTGAAAAAGCTTGAAAGGTGGGTACCTCACGAATTGAGTGAAGCAAATCAACAAACGCGCGTTGACTGCTGCGTTGCATTACTCAACCGGCACAATAATGAAGGGATTTTAAATCGAATCATTACCTGTGATGAAAAGTGGATCCTGTACGATAATCGGAAGCGCTCATCGCAATGACTGAACCCTGCCGAACCAGCCAAACCATGCCCCAAGCGAAAATTGACTCCAAAAAAGTTACTTGTGAGCGTTTGGTGGACTAGTGCTGGTGTCGTTCACTACAGCTTTCTTAAATCTGGCCAGACGATTACGGCAGATGTCTATTGTCAGCAACTGCAAACCATGATGGAAAAGCTAGCTGCTAAACAACCGAGGCTGGTTAATCGCTCTAGGCCACTGCTGCTTCATGATAACGCTAGACCACACACTGCACAACAGACGGCTACCAAATTAGAGGAGCTTCAATTGGAATGTCTGAGACATCCACCGTACTCTCCGGACCTTGTCCCAACAGATTACCATTTTTTTCGAAATTTGGATAACTTCTTGCAAAGGAAAAAATTCAACTCCGATGGGGCAGTCCAAACCGCCTTCAAAGATTTTATTGATTCCCGTTCGAATGGTTTTTTTAGTAAAGGGATCGATGAACTACCTATGAAATGGGAAAAAGTGCATAGATAGCAATGGTACATACTTTGATTAAATAAATATATTATAATAAAAAAAAATCGGCTTTATGTTCCTCCCATACTAAACGCCAATTTCATATGTAAGGACCTAATATTTGTTTTTTTTTAATTATTATGCAATTCCATTAAATTTGATTAACATATTACCTTAGTGTTTTCTTATTTTCAATAAGGACTTAAATCAGCATAAAGGGTTCTTTATTATTATTTTAAGTTTCATTTCAAGTGCTGTTATCAATTTTGAAAGGTTAATTATAAAGTATTTTTCACAATGTATTTTCACTTGATTATGAAGATAACCAATACATAAACTGAGTAATAATAAACTAATTTGAGAATGTATATTCCCTGTCAACACTAGCATACTCATTTTTGGATGTACCTAGGTATAAGTAATTTGTTTGCTAATCAACCTTTCACATTAATCGAAAACTTAACCCTTGAGGCTATACTTGAAAATACACCATTGACATAAAATATTTATAAACTTTTAAGATACTTAGATTCTTGAAAATTATAAAGTTAATTTAATATTACATTGGGCATCACACAAAGGGATGAAGATAATTCAAAAAACTAAAATACTCAATATACCTAATATTTTTGGGCGTAAATGAAGTGTGAGTTGGTTTTTTTTCGGAATAAGTACGTATTGTAAATAAGATTAAGTTGTATTTATATTTTGACATTTTTTGTCTAGTAATATGTATATACATAGGGGAGAGTCCTACAGTACCGTCACCCTAAGATGTAGGTATACAGTGTAAAATAAAAATAACTTAAATTTTATGTTAAAAATTTGAAGATAATGAAAAATAGACATTTAAAAAATAGTCTTCCAGTACCGGCCAGTATAAAATGTAGTTTAAACAAGGCTTTATGATCACAAACATATTGATTAGATAATTCCCAAATATTGGCACAAGCCTCATGCACCCAAATTTTGCAATTTTCCCATTGTATCCTGTCCTCTTTGTGAGATTCAAGGCACAAAGCGCAAATGAATTCTCTTAATGTTGTTGAAATCTGTTAAAACCAACTGCCCTCAATAAACTCGTTGATTCAACGGTCCGCAATGACAAGTCGATGTGTCTTTTCATAAAATAATAATAGTAGTTCTTCTCCACAGACATCCTTTTCATATTGAACAGGTGAGGTAATTTTAATTTTTCGACAAGTTGGAAAGCGAATGTAAGAAATTCCTGCCTGTTTAAGAGCTCTAGCCTATATGCCAAATCTTTAACATGTTCTGCCAATACTTGCTCGTGTTCATGTATTATGGAAACGACCTATGACAGGCTTAATAAATACCTCTTTCTTGTTTTGAAAGCACTTATTCTATCATTTGATGTCTTTCTAGGTATCTTACCTGCGGTCTGACGCGTACTCATCTCCTTACTTCTTACCTTTTCTATGGCTCTATGCATGTTGGCAGGATCCCTGGTGCCCTTCTTACTCTTCTTTTCATTTTTATCACCTAACATCATTGGTTTAGGTGTACCAAAAAATAAATTAAACCACTTAAAAATAAACTCAAATAGTGGCCGGTACTGGAGGACAATTTCGTGGCCGGTACTGCAGGAAAGCGAAAAAAATATCATTTTCGATCAATGATAAAATATAACGCATAAAGTGTGATTTAAAACATGTTTTATGATATCTACATAAGTTATCAATACATGCCACGTTTAACGTTTGTCGAAATAGCCGAATAATCTCCACCGAACTTTACTTAGGTACGTACATAGGTTCACCGCATGCAACGCAAATCTCAGCACTTAACAGCGAGCGAGTTGCGATAGGTTGCCGCCGCGTGGGCATATACTTATGAGAGCGAACTACACAAATGTTGCGAATGTGTTCGGTCAAACTGTTGTTACTAAACAAATAAATACTGGATGCCGGCCGGTACTATAGGACTTTCCCCTACCATGATAAGGCGATACCTGGTGCCCTATCGATGCTCCTGTATTTTACCAATATAATATAATAGTGTCGATAGATAAGATATCGGAACCAGCCTTTTATTAGAACTTGTAGTTTTTAAGCAAAAAAATTCTAATAAAATACTCCATTCATTTTTCTACAATTTTAAAAAGTTCAAAATATCTAATTAACTAGGCGCAAACACTTTATCTAGAGTGCTGCTTTATTTATTTATTTATTTATTTATTTATTTAATGTTCATGGAAGACCAACAGCACAAAAAAAAAGCATAGAAAACATTGATACAATATAGATGGCCAATTACAGGTCTCCACATTTAGAAATATGTCAGTAATGATAAATATTTATGAATGACTAAGGCATATTAAAAATTATATAGAAAGAAAGAAAAAAAATTTAAACAAAAGACAAAGGAAACTTAATTATTACGTGGAAAAAAATTCAGCACTCAAAATTTTTCTTAATCTTGTGTGGCTGCACTCGAACAGATCAATATCCAATAATCTTATCAGTTTATTGAATGCATCGCATACCCTCAAGAAATATGAATTACGACGATAGTTGGATGAGGTAAAATCAATGTGAAAGACTGGGTTGTGTCTACGAGATCTACAGGGAACATGGAATTTTAGTCTATTTAATAGTTCAGGACAGTCGACGTTGCCTGATACAATTTTTAGTAGGTACATCA
This sequence comes from Agrypnia vestita, assembly GCA_016648135.1. Classification (NCBI taxonomy): domain Eukaryota; kingdom Metazoa; phylum Arthropoda; class Insecta; order Trichoptera; family Phryganeidae; genus Agrypnia; species Agrypnia vestita. The sequence continues at coordinate 9,927 of JADDOH010024200.1, forward strand.
AATCACCTATTTCCCGACGTTTGTATAACGGTAGGATGTGATATTTTTTGCATGAACTGTCATAATCGTCAGAAACGCAATTGAATTTAAAGTTGAGAAAGCGAATAATTTTTTTTTTGAATTTGTTCCAAGCGATTTACATAAATCATATACTGGGGGTTGCATACTCGAGTTTGCTTCTGACAAAAGCGCAGTAAAGTACTTTCAATGTCTTTACACACTTAAAATCTTTAGACATTCTCATGATAAAACCTAAAGCCCTATAAGCCTTACTTATAATAGAATCGATATGTTCATCGTATAATAATTTTCTATCATTGATCACCCCTAAATCTCTGATTGATGTAGCTGTTTCTAATTGTTCTCCTTTTAGTATATAGTTAAATGGTATTATATTCTTTTTGCGTGTGAAAACTACACAAGAACATTTTGAGGGATTCAAATCAAGTTTATTTAATTTACAATAATTATCTAACCGTAGCAAATCATCTTGTAGATTGAACGAATCGTAAATACTAGAAATTGGTTTAAAAATTTTCATATCGTCAGCAAAAATTAGGACATTAGAGTGACGAAAGCAATCGTGAATATCGGAAATGAAGATTATAAACAACAATGGCCCCAGCAGTGATCCCTGAGGTACTCCGCTGGGAACTACAACCCAACTCGACATGTAATTGCTTACTACCACAGCCTGAGTTCTATTATCGATGTAGGATGCAAACCATCTTAGCAAGTCACCACGTATTCCGGCCAAGAAAAGCTTATTAATCAACAGATGATGATCTATTCTATCAAACGCCTTACTATAATCAGTATAGATCACATCTGTTTGAAGTCCTTTATCCATTTTATCAGTTAGAAAGTCATTAAAGAGGATTAGATTGGAGACGGTTGATTTCCCTTTGATGAATCCGTGTTGATCTGGATGAAAGGAGTGATGAAGAGCTGCATAGACTTGATCGTATATAACCTTCTCGAAAACTTTAGCAATTGTGCACAATTTAGAAACAGGTCTATAATTTGCGACGTCTGATTTCGAGACTTTTTTATGAATCGGCGTAATAAATGCCGATTTCCAGATATCTGGCACAAATCCACCCTTAATAGAATTTTTAAATAAAATTGTTAGAGGTACAGCAATTATATCAGCACATTTAATTAAATATATTGGTGGTATTTGATCAGGTCCAGCAGATTTATTTATATCAAGATGCTTTAATTGATTTATTATGTTCGATTTACTGACTTCTATTGATGAAATGAAACAATCGGTGATTGGTTCGTAATTGAACAGAGAATTCGTATTTTGAGTACTTGAAGAGGGATTAGAAAACGTAGAATAAAAATAATCGGAAAAATAGTTACATATGTCGGATCCTGATGTGGCAGTATTGAGACCGTATGTCATATTACTTGGCAGGTTGAATGATTTAGATTTTGATTTAATAAATGACCAGAACGTTTTGGGGTTACGTACTACAGACTCCTCCATTTTAGAGATGTAATTCAAGTAACATTCGTTTTCCAATGACTTGGCTCTATCGCGTAAAATATTAAAAGATAATTCGTCAGATTTATTGCCATAAATTTTAAATTTACGAAAGTACTTGAATTTTTCTCTGATAATTTTTTTGAGTACCGCAGTGTACCAAGGAGGGAAATTATCAAAATTTCCCGTCTTGCACGGTACGCATTTGTCGCGAATAGTATAAAGTACCTGGTAAAATGATCTCAATGCTTGCTCAACGGGCTTATCCGCTAGCAATAAATCCCAATCAATCTTGTTTAGTTCATTATTAATAACCTCAAAGTTAGCACGATGATAACAATATTTCGTTCGAGGTGCTGGTTTCAGTGAATGGAAGTCAATAAAATTAGCCGTTATTGTCAATGGTTTGTGGTGGGGATCCACAGATACTAATGGGTCAAGACATTCTGAAACTCCGACCAATTCGTTGCAAAGAACCAGGTCCAAAATCCGCCTATTGTCGTTATATACCCCATTGAATTGATGGAGATCAAACATACTGGTAAAATTGATAAATTCACACTCGTCATTTGTGTGGTAATTGGTAGGTGAGAAGTAACAGGAGGAAGTATCAAAATTCCATTGGATTTTGCTCAAATTAAAATCGCCTAAGATTAAAATATGATCATTGTGATTGGATGTTAAGATATTGCTTACTTTTTCTACAAAATTATTCAATTGTTTAGAAAAACAATATCCTTGATTTTGTGCACATAAATAAAGAACACATACATGCAATTTATTAGAAGTACGGGTATTCGAGTTATTCAGGTGGATAGTAATCCATATATCTTCAGCTGAAGAGGACCAAGATGGTTGCGGATAAACATTCAGATTAATTCGTGACGCAATTAAGACACCTCCACCGTATTTTTGATTAGTTTCTTCGTAATTACGGTCACGTCGCCAAACCAAATAACGACTATCAAACAATTCAGCGTCGCTTATGCTATCTGTTAACCACGTTTCAGTTAAGCACACTAGATCATAATTAGCCATAGAAATATTGCGATAAAAGTCACTTGATTTGGTTCGTAGACCTCTCACGTTCTGATAGTAAGCGGTAAATTTATTAGATGTCGACATCTATTAATTAAAAATGAAAGATAACGACATAAAAAATTCGAATAACTATCAATGAGAATAAATAAAGTACACAATTGATATTGGGCATGCGAGGCATTCAACTTTGTTAATGAGATATGAGTATTGAACTGAAGAAACAAATTTCGTAAATTTGACAAGTGCAGGTATATTCAAATATATCTCGTTCGTTTTTAATTAATGAAACAGCCATAAATAATGTGGAGCTAGTGAGATGAATATAATAGAGTTAGAAAAATAGAAAAGACTGTTTGATATAATCAGTGATCTTTTCAGGGTGCATTTACCGAGCTTCAATGACAAGTGCATCGCCAGTATAAGATATGTGAAATCGTAAATATGCAAGTTAATAAGGAGATAGACAATAAAAAGTATATTAAATATGGACAATCTAGAGAAAGTAATAAGAAAAATGAGAGACATGGAGATAATAATAAAATAGTAAAAAGAAACGAGATAATAATAAATTGCTATCGAGATTGTGTAGAAAGCTAATATGAGAATGTCAAACGTTGCAGTAGTGGAAACGTAGTAGTAATATAGTCATAGTTTGTCCAGGTCCTGTTCGTTCCGAATGGTGACAATTTTAGCGGTATCTGTAGATCTTGCAAGGATGAGGCCGTCTTTGACCCATACATACTTGTACTTTTTTACGGCTGCTCGTTCGCGTACTTCCCGATAGAGGATTTTATTTTGTAGAGTGAGGTGCTCGTTAATGAAGATCCGTTGGTCTTGGTTGCCTAATCCGAGGCGATGTAATGTGAGATGGCTTCGAGATTGGCGCGCATGAGCAATGACTTCATTGCGCATAATCTTGGATGACAGCTTCACTATGATGTTTTTAGGACGAGTTGAGTTCACTCGATGGGGGACACGGACTACATCTAGGATATCCCGTTTAGAAATGGGAAAGTTTATTGCACTGCCCACATCTTCGATTATTTTCATTAGGTTTTCATTCCGCTTCTCCGGTATCATCTGAATCTCTAGGTTGCAGTTGCGATTCACTTGCTCTATATTATTTAGTTGTGTAGTGATTACTTTAGAGGTATCTTGCAAGCGCTCGATGTCTGAGGTCAGTTTTTTTATTGTAATGAAATTTTCCTTTGATTCTTTAAAAGTTCCTCATAACTTTCGGCGAAAAAATTTAGTGATTTTTGGATGTCCTCAACGGTTGACAGCTTTTCTTTTATTGACATGAGTTCCACGGACACTTTCGTTTCGATCATAATAGATATTTCTTTTTTTAGGTTGGCAAAAAAATTAGTTGTAAACTCATCTAATTTTATTTGCAATAAACCGTCAATATCTTTAATGCTGACGCAATGTGTATGGGCACTTTTATTTATCGGGGCGTTGGTTTTATCACTTGGCAGCACTGTTTCTGGGCTCTTGGAGGTACCTTGTCCGCCGCTAGATGTCGCTGTATTGCACTTGTTTACCTTACATGAATGACATTTCCAAACGGTTTTGTTTTGTTTGTTCATTTTTCTGAATTTGGATTCTGTTAATCCCGCACAATTAAAGTGGTAATAAAAAAGGCATTGAGAACAAAGGATTTCATCTCCTGGGTGACAAACCTCTTTACAGCTCTGACAGTGCATACTGGATGTGAAAAAACGAGGTAGGTAAGACAAAAATTTAAGACAAGGATATAATTTTACTTGTACCTTGATTAAGAATTCTTGATAAGCAAACTTATTGTGTTTTTACTATTTTTTTATTCTTTTTCAACACTTTACTGAATATCGAGAGTTGATAATTTCATTTGCACACGTTGTATTTACAAATTTTAAGGAGAAGAATATTTATATTACTGTAGGTAATGGTACCATAGACTAGAAGGTGAAATATTATATTACGCTTTATATTTTTTTTATACAGCAAAGTGAATTTAACCCTAGATTCACACCCTCAAGTAACACAGCGCGCGGTAACAATATAACCGTGTCATTTTCTCCGTATTTAGGTTAATGTCATTTATTGCCGGTTATCCAGAATACAGAAGAGCAAATAATGAGGCATGTAATATTAAGTATCAGGATTTACCTAATTTCTATGAATATCCTCCGTTTCTCCTAGAAATGCAGAATTATATCATTTAAGGCTTATCGGACTGTTAATGGTTGTCTACTTACGAGAATTAGGACTCATCGATGATATTGGAGAGTGGTAGCGTTGCATGGCAGAAGCTTCAACGTATATGATGCCCAAAGCTCTTCTTGACCTATTTATCTTATTAATGATCCATTGCCTCCCACCAGATCCGTTGCAGCTGTATTTGTCTTATTAATGATCTATTGCCTCCCAACAGATCCGTTGCAGCGTTCGAAATTGCACAAAGTTGTTCCCTTTTGTATACTCAAAGGCACAGATTATAGCAATACTTATAATGAAGTGGTTGATATTATTTTAGCATTAGAAAGTTCTTTAGGGATAGACATGGCTGGAAAACTCAATCGAGAACAACGTTGTGATTTCGACAGAAACAAAAAATGTTTCTTTATTGACGGTCTTGGCGGCACAGGTAAAAGTTTCCTTTATAAGACTATTATACATACTTTAAGAGGAAGATCTAAGAAAGTTTTATCTGTTGCTTGGATAGGAATAACAGCGATTTTACTACCAGGTGGACATACATGTCACACGGTTTTTAATGCTACACAGCAAACATAATTGGCCGCGGAGCGGCCACAATAGCAAAAATAGAAATTTGCCAGATACAACAGGCCGCGAAGAAGATACAATAGCAAAAATGGAAATTTGCCAGATACAATTGGCCGCGAAGCGGCTTACGTAGGCATAGGTAAACAATCAACAAACAAACAATATAGGTAAGCTGCAAAGCAAACAACAAAACAAACAACATTGGTAAGCTGCACAGCAAACACAATTGGTCGCGCAGCGGCCATCATTGGCCGCGAAGCGGCTACAACAGCTACCCACAGGGCCTAGCAGTAAGCAATCGGCGATAGCCGATTGCCTTCCTGCTAGTTTTTTATAATTATTTCTGTCGCTGCGCAATTGCTATTTTTAATTGTGAGATGTCAAATGTTGCACATCATATGCGACTACTGTAAGGCTCGCTCATTTCTTCTTGTCTTATGTCTACGTCTCGTAAATAAGACTGCCTATTAATGTGACAGAGTCACACTATACGAATTACACTTTCATGAATTTTAAACAGGGCTACTTATTTAGTCACATTCTAATATTACTTCACTGAACGGCGCTGAGTGCTGGCTAATGAAGCACTTCCAGCTCTGGCAGGTAACGAAATTGCAATGCATGCGTCATCGCGCTGTTCACACATCTTAGTAAGGCACACTTTTTAAAAATATACATGGCGTTATATTTATTTTATCCTCACCATCTTCATCCTCTTATCTTAGTAGATTCGGAGACTCAAAGACTCGACATGGTGTTTCCATATTCCCCTGTTTTGTGTGTTTTATTTATTAAGAAAAATTATGGAGGTCTCGCAGAGACTTTATGAGGTTTATAGAAAGAAATTTTCTTATTTTTTGCAAAAAAATCATACTTACACGGAATAAGTTAGTTAAGAATGTTCTTAGGTTTTCACGGCCACTCAGAACCTTCTGGTTTGTGTCTTCTGGGGTAGTATGCCGTGTTTATACGACCTTTCTGGCTGACGTTTCGGTTCCCATTGTGTTCCCATCCATTCCCATCCTCAGAGCTGATGTATTAATATATGGTCTGATATATTATAATGATTAACCTGGTGATTAACCTTGTAATGGGATCCAAAACGTCGGCCAGAAAGGTCATAATAACACGGCGAAATACCCCAGAAGATACAAACCAGAAGATTCTGAGTGGCCGTGAAATCCTAAGAACATTCCTCTGGTTTGTGTCTTCTACGGTATTATGCCCCGGTTTTACGACCTTTTTGGCCGACGTTTCGGATCCCATTGCAGTGTCCATCATCAGGGCTGTTGTGTGTGTATGTCCACAGAAAGATCGTTACATGGTATAATACTCCAGTAGACACAAACCAAAAGAAAATAACGTAGTCATAAGCGACAGTGTAGAAAGATAAACAATCCTATTACACCCGACTCATACCTCCTTTTCCTATCGGTTGCCTCCTTATTAAGTATGATGTTCTCGTTCTTTAACTTCAGGGATTTGGGGATACAAAGTAACTCGATATTCCTTTTCAACATTATTTATCTATTTGTAATAATGGAGTTCACACGACAATTTTTATATGGTATTTAGATAGCTGACAAGTTGCTTTTGATGTGGTACTTGAATTGTAAGAGAGTGCGTCAATATGGCGCATCCTTGTTTATACCCATTCACTCTCTCATACCGTCGTTTTCTTATTTATTCCGACGTTCATTTAGACACATTACACCCTTCCCCAAGTAACTCACTCATCTGTCTCTTTTCAAACTGAACTAGTCTTAATCTAAGCTTCAGCCGAAGAGAACTATGTCACCAGGAGCTGGTGAGGTGTTCCATCTGTCTGCAGGCAAATACTGGAGTCGGCGTCTGTAACAAAAGAATACCTCGTCGGTTCCTTCAAACGTTCCGGTCATCCAGCGCAGCATTCTTAGCTTCAGCTCTGGGCAAAATCCACAAATTTATCAGATTTCCTCACATTTTTGGTTCGCATTTTATTTGGTTTAAATTCCTTTTCAACACATGATCTATACCTTATTTTTCTACCAAGTAAATCAGTCACCCCAATTTCGAAATATGTATTAGAAATGTTAAGAAAATAAATATTAGGAATGCGCGTGCAACCCTCTAGGTTGATAAAGAATATAAAAAATATTCGAAAAAATTAATGCCAACAGGCCTAATAATGTAAACTAAAATGGGATTCGAAACGTTAGCCAGAAAGATAGAAGAATGTCCCAGAAAATTTTAGTGGATAGTCTCTCTCAAATGCTAAGTTACGTTAGTATGAGTCGTACAACTCGGGTTTAGCGTAACTTGGCGAATTTTTTGTTATTTTTTGGAAAAACTCTCACAAATATCCTTCTTTTTCAAAATAAATTTACACTTAGTTACAATTCAATGTACGTCTCTACACGTGATTCAGGGATACTGGAATATAATATGTATATTATAATTTTATGTCTGATTTAACACATCAAGATCTCAATTCGAAATCTATTATACATCCACGCGAATATGATCCAAAACATAATCTCGATATTTTCCGAATTTCAAATACGATCTCGAATGCGTACATCTTTCACGAATCCGCAGAAATGATACAGTTTTCTCTCGGGCGCCGGCGTTAGATGGGTAGCATTATTTAGCCACAGGTAATGTCGGCGCCGTACATATAAATAGCGAAGTCGTAATCCTGTGAGATGTGACGACGCCGAAAACCCATCTCCATATTTTCCGGGGAAATCTGCCGCAGCGGAGGCTGTACAGCACCAGGAAGGCTTTGGGGGTAATGTATTCTCTTGTTTAGGTGATGTTCAGTGACGGCTTTACGCGGGCAATGCCGGAATCTTTACGATTGAGGTATGAAAATGTTCTTAATAATGTGAGAATTACCCTCGTTTGAGAAGTACATTTTTTTATTTAAGCGGTGATTTGACACTGCTTTAGATGTTGATATTTTTTATACAGTTTGATGGTTAATTCTATTTTAAATATTTTACAATCATGTATTATACAATTTCTAGTTGTTCGGGAGCTAACGAGTAAATTAATTTGAGAGTCACTTGTAATAATATTTTTAAAGCAATGTGTATGACACCATCGAGGTAATCAAGACACAGTACATTATTTTATTATAGTGGAAATATCAGAACTAATGCATTAGCAAACTTTTTAATTCTCAGACTGCACTCATTAGGGAATGAACGTGCGGAGGCGGTCGACATTTTTTCTGATAATATAACTGTGTATAGGACAAAATTGATACAATTCTTTACATTTCAACTAAATGGTAATGGATAATAAATTAAATTTTTCTTCTCACTGCTTAAACTTCTCTTCTTAATTAACACAAATCTATAAGATTTACTTGAATCTTTTTAACTGCAATCTAAATTTATAAAAATCTACTATGTGTTCCTGAATCTTTTTTGCAATCTAAATTTACACATTTATTATATTGTTATAGGTCTCTTAATATTTGTATCTTTGACAATGGTTTGGAAGTTTCCGCCTTTTTGCGCCAGACTAGCGTCTGCCTGCGCGCGCATCTCTCTCGGCGTGCGATGCACGCGCCGACGGCATCTTTTTACGGGGCTGTCATCGGTATCGATCGCAAAGGGACACCGATCGGGTTTTGTCGTGTAAATGGTCCCGAAATTGACGCGGGATTTGCATGGTTATTGATATAATGTGTACGAATGTGTAAAGTGTCTCGCGGTAAGTAAGCTTCCGTGTTGTGTGGATGGTTCCAGCGTTTATTGCGTATAGCCGGCAAAATCGCACCAGTTTTAAATGGCCGCCGTCGCCGCTGAGTAAAAGGTTAAAATAATCACGGAAATAGTGTTTTAAACGCCGATATTGTGATTTTATTTAATAATTGAGTCAATTTGTAAAAGTTTTCCAACGGTTAACAACGAATTTATACTATAAGATCAATATCCATGTATAATCGTTCAATAAATACAGTTGTTTATCATAATTAATAAAAGGCATCGCCAACCAGTGAATTTGTAAAAGTTTTCCAACGGTAAACAACGAATTTGTACTATAAAATCGATGTCCATGTATAATCGTTCAAAAAATACAGTTGTTTATCATAATTAATAAAAGGCGTCACCAACCAGTGAATTTGTAAAAGTTTTCCAACGGTTAACAACGAATTTATACTATAAGATCGAGGTCCATGTACAATCGTTCAATAAATACAGCTTTTTATCATAATTAATAAAAGGTGCTGTCAACCAGTGAATTTGTAAAAGTTTTCCAACGGTTAACAACGAATTTGTACTATAAGATCGATGTCCATGTATAATCGTTCAATTAATACAGTTGTTTATCATAATTAATAAAAGGCGTCGTCAACCAGTGAATATGTAAAAGTTTTCCAACAATTAACAAATAATTTGTACTATAAGATCGATATCAATGTACAATCGTACAATAAATATAGCTGTTCCTGACGAGTCTCCCGAATACCAGCCGGCCAACGCCGACCTTGGCTAAGGGCAGCCCTCTCCAAGTCGAGTAGGAGAAAAGAAACCATTGTTTCTCGTGTTATCACCCCTTTTTATGTGCAAAGTCAAAGAGTGGCCATCCTCCCAGATAACAGGTGAAAAGTAGTTAATCTCT
>JADDOH010024201.1:0-115643 GCA_016648135.1 Agrypnia vestita
TGTGTATGGGCACTTTTATTTATCGGGGCGTTGGTTTTATCACTTGGCAGCACTGTTTCTGGGCTCTTGGAGGTACCTGGTCCGCCGCTAGATGTCGCTGTATTGCACTTGTTTACCTTACATGAATGACATTTCCAAACGGTTTTGTTTTGTTTGTTCATTTTTCTGAATTTGGTTTCTGTTAATCCCGCACAATTAAAGTGGTAATAAAAAAGGCATTGAGAGCAAAGGATTTCATCTCCTGCGTGACAAACCTCTTTACAGCTCTGACAGTGCATACTGGATGTGAAAAAACGAGGTAGGTAAGACAAAAATTTAAGACAAGGATATAATTTTACTTGTACCTTGATTAAGAATTCTTGATAAGCAAACTTATTGTGTTTTTACTATTTTTTTATTCTTTTTCAACACTTTACTGAATATCGAGAGTTGATAATTTCATTTGCACACGTTGTATTTACAAATTTTAAGGAGAAGAATATTTATATTACTGTAGGTAATGGTACCATAGACTAGAAGGTGAAATATTATATTACGCTTTATATTTTTTTTATACAGCAAAGTGAATTTAACCCTAGATTCACACCCTCAAGTAACACAGCGCGCGGTAACAATATAACCGTGTCATTTTCTCCGTATTTAGGTTAATGTCATTTATTGCCGGTTATCCAGAATACAGAAGAGCAAATAATGAGGCATGTAATATTAAGTATCAGGATTTACCTAATTTCTATGAATATCCTCCGTTTCTCCTAGAAATGCAGAATTATATCATTTAAGGCTTATCGGACTGTTAATGGTTGTCTACTTACGAGAATTAGGACTCATCGATGATATTGGAGAGTGGTAGCGTTGCATGGCAGAAGCTTCAACGTATATGATGCCCAAAGCTCTTCTTGACCTATTTATCTTATTAATGATCCATTGCCTCCCACCAGATCCGTTGCAGCTGTATTTGTCTTATTAATGATCTATTGCCTCCCAACAGATCCGTTGCAGCGTTCGAAATTGCACAAAGTTGTTCCCTTTTGTATACTCAAAGGCACAGATTATAGCAATACTTATAATGAAGTGGTTGATATTATTTTAGCATTAGAAAGTTCTTTAGGGATAGACATGGCTGGAAAACTCAATCGAGAACAACGTTGTGATTTCGACAGAAACAAAAAATGTTTCTTTATTGACGGTCTTGGCGGCACAGGTAAAAGTTTCCTTTATAAGACTATTATACATACTTTAAGAGGAAGATCTAAGAAAGTTTTATCTGTTGCTTGGATAGGAATAACAGCGATTTTACTACCAGGTGGACATACATGTCACACGGTTTTTAATGCTACACAGCAAACATAATTGGCCGCGGAGCGGCCACAATAGCAAAAATAGAAATTTGCCAGATACAACAGGCCGCGAAGAAGATACAATAGCAAAAATGGAAATTTGCCAGATACAATTGGCCGCGAAGCGGCTTACGTAGGCATAGGTAAACAATCAACAAACAAACAATATAGGTAAGCTGCAAAGCAAACAACAAAACAAACAACATTGGTAAGCTGCACAGCAAACACAATTGGTCGCGCAGCGGCCATCATTGGCCGCGAAGCGGCTACAACAGCTACCCACAGGGCCTAGCAGTAAGCAATCGGCGATAGCCGATTGCCTTCCTGCTAGTTTTTTATAATTATTTCTGTCGCTGCGCAATTGCTATTTTTAATTGTGAGATGTCAAATGTTGCACATCATATGCGACTACTGTAAGGCTCGCTCATTTCTTCTTGTCTTATGTCTACGTCTCGTAAATAAGACTGCCTATTAATGTGACAGAGTCACACTATACGAATTACACTTTCATGAATTTTAAACAGGGCTACTTATTTAGTCACATTCTAATATTACTTCACTGAACGGCGCTGAGTGCTGGCTAATGAAGCACTTCCAGCTCTGGCAGGTAACGAAATTGCAATGCATGCGTCATCGCGCTGTTCACACATCTTAGTAAGGCACACTTTTTAAAAATATACATGGCGTTATATTTATTTTATCCTCACCACCTTCATCCTCTTATCTTAGTAGATTCGGAGACTCAAAGACTCGACATGGTGTTTCCATATTCCCCTGTTTTGTGTGTTTTATTTATTAAGAAAAATTATGGAAGTCTCGCAGAGACTTTATGAGGTTTATAGAAAGAAATTTTCTTATGTTTTGCAAAAAAATCATACTTACACGGAATAAGTTAGTTAAGAATGTTCTTAGGTTTTCACGGCCACTCAGAACCTTCTGGTTTGTGTCTTCTGGGGTAGTATGCCGTGTTTATACGACCTTTCTGGCTGACGTTTCGGTTCCCATTGTGGGGTTCATCCTCAGAGCTGATGTATTAATATATGGTCTGATATATTATAATGATTAACCTGGTGATTAACCTTGTAATGGGATCCAAAACGTCGGCCAGAAAGGTCATAATAACACGGCGAAATACCCCAGAAGACACAAACCAGAAGATTCTGAGTGGCCGTGAAATCCTAAGAACATTCCTCTGGTTTGTGTCTTCTGCGGTATTATGCCCCGGTTTTACGACCTTTTTGGCCGACGTTTCGGATCCCATTGCAGTGTCCATCATCAGGGCTGTTGTGTGTGTATGTCCACAGAAAGATCGTTACATGGTATAATACTCCAGTAGACACAAACCAAAAGAAAATAACGTAGTCATAAGCGACAGTGTAGAAAGATAAACAATCCTATTACAACCGACTCATACCTCCTTTTCCTATCGGTTGCCTCCTTATTAAGTATGATGTTCTCGTTCTTTAACTTCAGGGATTTGGGGATACAAAGAAACTCGATATTCCTTTTCAACATTATTTATCTATTTGTAATAATGGAGTTCACACGACAATTTTTATATGGTATTTAGATAGCTGACAAGTTGCTTTTGATGTGGTACTTGAATTGTAAGAGAGTGCGTCAATATGGCGCATCCTTGTTTATACCCATTCACTCTCTCATACCGTCGTTTTCTTATTTATTCCGACGTTCATTTAGACACATTACACCCTTCCCCAAGTAACTCACTCATCTGTCTCTTTTCAAACTGAACTAGTCTTAATCTAAGCTTCAGCCGAAGAGAACTATGTCACCAGGAGCTGGTGAGGTGTTCCATCTGTCTGCAGGCAAATACTGGAGTCGGCGTCTGTAACAAAAGAATACCTCGTCGGTTCCTTCAAACGTTCCGGTCATCCAGCGCAGCATTCTTAGCTTCAGCTCTGGGCAAAATCCACAAATTTATCAGATTTCCTCACATTTTTGGTTCGCATTTTATTTGGTTTAAATTCCTTTTCAACACATGATCTATACCTTATTTTTCTACCAAGTAAATCAGTCACCCCAATTTCGAAATATGTATTAGAAATGTTAAGAAAATAAATATTAGGAATGCGCGTGCAACCCTCTAGGTTGATAAAGAATATAAAAAATATTCGAAAAAATTAATGCCAACAGGCCTAATAATGTAAACTAAAATGGGATTCGAAACGTTAGCCAGAAAGATAGAAGAATGTCCCAGAAAATTTTAGTGGATAGTCTCTCTCAAATGCTAAGTTACGTTAGTATGAGTCGTACAACTCGGGTTTAGCGTAACTTGGCGAATTTTTTGTTATTTTTTGGAAAAACTCTCACAAATATCCTTCTTTTTCAAAATAAATTTACACTTAGTTACAATTCAATGTACGTCTCTACACGTGATTCAGGGATACTGGAATATAATATGTATATTATAATTTTATGTCTGATTTAACACATCAAGATCTCAATTCGAAATCTATTATACATCCACGCGAATATGATCCAAAACATAATCTCGATATTTTCCGAATTTCAAATACGATCTCGAATGCGTACATCTTTCACGAATCCGCAGAAATGATACAGTTTTCTCTCGGGCGCCGGCGTTAGATGGGTAGCATTATTTAGCCACAGGTAATGTCGGCGCCGTACATATAAATAGCGAAGTCGTAATCCTGTGAGATGTGACGACGCCGAAAACCCATCTCCATATTTTCCGGGGAAATCTGCCGCAGCGGAGGCTGTACAGCACCAGGAAGGCTTTGGGGGTAATGTATTCTCTTGTTTAGGTGATGTTCAGTGACGGCTTTACGCGGGCAATGCCGGAATCTTTACGATTGAGGTATGAAAATGTTCTTAATAATGTGAGAATTACCCTCGTTTGAGAAGTACATTTTTTTATTTAAGCGGTGATTTGACACTGCTTTAGATGTTGATATTTTTTATACAGTTTGATGGTTAATTCTATTTTAAATATTTTACAATCATGTATTATACAATTTCTAGTTGTTCGGGAGCTAACGAGTAAATTAATTTGAGAGTCACTTGTAATAATATTTTTAAAGCAATGTGTATGACACCATCGAGGTAATCAAGACACAGTACATTATTTTATTATAGTGGAAATATCAGAACTAATGCATTAGCAAACTTTTTAATTCTCAGACTGCACTCATTAGGGAATGAACGTGCGGAGGCGGTCGACATTTTTTCTGATAATATAACTGTGTATAGGACAAAATTGATACAATTCTTTACATTTCAACTAAATGGTAATGGATAATAAATTAAATTTTTCTTCTCACTGCTTAAACTTCTCTTCTTAATTAACACAAATCTATAAGATTTACTTGAATCTTTTTAACTGCAATCTAAATTTATAAAAATCTACTATGTGTTCCTGAATCTTTTTTGCAATCTAAATTTACACATTTATTATATTGTTATAGGTCTCTTAATATTTGTATCTTTGACAATGGTTTGGAAGTTTCCGCCTTTTTGCGCCAGACTAGCGTCTGCCTGCGCGCGCATCTCTCTCGGCGTGCAATGCACGCGCCGACGGCATCTTTTTACGGGGCTGTCATCGGTATCGATCGCAAAGGGACACCGATCGGGTTTTGTCGTGTAAATGGTCCCAAAATTGACGCGGGATTTGCATGGTTATTGATATTATGTGTACGAATGTGTAAAGTGTCTCGCGGTAAGTAAGCTTCCGTGTTGTGTGGATGGTTCCAGCGTTTATTGCGTATAGCCGGCAAAATCGCACCAGTTTTAAATGGCCGCCGTCGCCGCTGAGTAAAAGGTTAAAATAATCACGGAAATAGTGTTTTAAACGCCGATATTGTGATTTTATTTAATAATTGAGTCAATTTGTAAAAGGTTTCCAACGGTTAACAACGAATTTGTACTATAAGATCAATATCCATGTATAATCGTTCAATAAATACAGTTGTTTATCATAATTAATAAAAGGCATCGCCAACCAGTGAATTTGTAAAAGTTTTCCAACGGTAAACAACGAATTTGTACTATAAAATCGATGTCCATGTATAATCGTTCAAAAAATACAGTTGTTTATCATAATTAATAAAAGGCGTCACCAACCAGTGAATTTGTAAAAGTTTTCCAACGGTTAACAACGAATTTATACTATAAGATCGAGGTCCATGTACAATCGTTCAATAAATACAGCTTTTTATCATAATTAATAAAAGGTGCTGTCAACCAGTGAATTTGTAAAAGTTTTCCAACGGTTAACAACGAATTTGTACTATAAGATCGATGTCCATGTATAATCGTTCAATTAATACAGTTGTTTATCATAATTAATAAAAGGCGTCGTCAACCAGTGAATATGTAAAAGTTTTCCAACAATTAACAAATAATTTGTACTATAAGATCGATATCAATGTACAATCGTACAATAAATATAGCTGTTCCTGACGAGTCTCCCGAATACCAGCCGGCCAACGCCGACCTTGGCTAAGGGCAGCCCTCTCCAAGTCGAGTAGGAGAAAAGAAACCATTGTTTCTCGTGTTATCACCCCTTTTTATGTGCAAAGTCAAAGAGTGGCCATCCTCCCAGATAACAGGTGAAAAGTAGTTAATCTCTGTGAACTTCACATCTGACTCCCTATAATGTCCTGCGTTCTGTCTTAACCTGTACATTTTAAGCAGATTAACTATAGGTTACTAAATTTTTAAAGCGGTTGCAACCCACTAGGATTTTAAGTATTGATGAGAACATGTAGTGTCATTTTTCTTGTATTTACAACTGTTGATGAGAAAATGTAGTGTCATTTTTCTTGTATTTACAACTGTACCATTTACAAAAACTTGTTCTAATATAATATTGTACTCAACATACTTCTTTCTTTTACTTCCCGATACCCACCAAACACACTCATGAACCTGAACTGCCCTGAAGATTGAGCAATGTTCCCAACTGAGCTGGTCCAGGAATATCCTTCCCGCCATTGGGAAGGGAATTCAAATATGAAATCTGAGAGATGTCAAAAATAATTTATAATTTTTTTTATAGTACTATAATATGTACTTGAATCTTTAAACTATATACCTATCTGTCTTACGTTATTTTTTTTTATTTTATATTTTGTACACTTTGTAAAAGCCCACAAGGGCGTTAGTTAAATAAATAAATATATGTATTACAATGGCCTTTAATCCAAAATAGGTTTGTTTTATTATTCTAAATTACACTTATTTTTGTACGAATTTCACCTGACAGGTGGTGATCAAACTCTCCCCAAAGATATCAAAAAATGAATATTTATAAATTGACTCTCAATATCTTGTGAATAACATCACATTCCACAACACCTCCCACTATCGGGTTTGTTTCCTTAGTGACCAAAACACTCCTCCCTTCTAAATGATCCGTCTATATTCACGAAAAGGTGGACAATATACTGAATTGAGATTAGTTACTACCTGAGAATGAGAGGAACTGCTTTTCTGTAACTATAACAGAAGCAAAACAACTCAACCTGTGTGCAGTAGAAAGTTTGGTTTTTGTGTCACAAATTGACTGCAATAATTTAATGTTTTCAGTTGTTAAATAGAGCCTTGTTGTTTAAAAAGCACGACACTTAGTTAAGAATACTTCATTTTCAATGTTTTTGAATGTTGACGAAACGGCTTAACACCTTTTTGCTAAACACCAAACATAAAATAATTCAATTTTTACTATACTGCGTATAATATTAATAAAACTATATCTTTCCATTGTAATTGATTTTCAGATTCATTTGGTTAAAGCATTTATCATTTTAAATCATTACTTTTCTTTTTTTGCGTATCTGGTAGCATTAGATATGTATTTTTGAGTATTTTTATTGATTATATTGTGATTTATATTAAATCATATGTGTATTTAATAATAAAATTAAACACTTATTCAATAAAACCAAAATAAACGGACTCAAAATGTATAAATAATTTAATTTCCAATTATAACATAAAATACATTAATACCTTATATTTCAAGTTATCTCCCGTCTTGCTATTTTGGTAAATATCTGTTGGTCGGAATTAGAGTGCAACTACTCCCGAGACAGTATGGTAACTTAGTTTGAGTAAATTTGGTAACTTGGTTTAAATTAGCAGTCTTTTGCAATGCCGCTGTAGACGACGTTCTACTTTGAATGTTCGTATTTAACTCTTAGAGCTAAGTTTCTTAATTAACATAATTTTTCATTATTTTTATTCATATATTAGAAAACAGCAAAATATTAAACCTTTAATCACTTGCGTCGGGAAATTATGAATCGAAAATAAAATATTTATTTTTTATTTAACTTATGTTGTTTTTCAAATACTATTTATACTTTTTTACCAATATCCAGAGTTTTAGTACCTACTGATACGTCACTGTGAGTGGACGCATATGTTCAGTCATGAGAAATGACCCGACATGAGCAATTAAGTAACAAACTAAATTACCACCACGCCATCTGTTCATGAAGGGGTAGGCAGAGAGGTTTCAGCGCCAAACTCTTATGTCCTGTCACACATGCATGACTGACACTTATACGCATTCAAGCTCGAAGATTTCTGACTACTGATAGTCAAATGATTATTTAAACAGGTTACATAATATTGTAGAGTAATCTGAGATTTTTATCTCATTTCAATTCATTCATATGCATCTGAGATATAACTGTTGTCTAGCACCGATGTTCAACCTTCGATATAATCAGATGAAAATCTCAAATAACGGTTCACGTTCATCGGTTAAAATACTATCACTATTGTTGAGGCTGTTAACGGAATATCGTCCAGTATCTGGTTAACCTGGTCATTCCAAGTCTTTGGCGGCTGCCCTCTCTTTCTCGCACTAACAACAATTGTGTTGTTTTTCATTCTTACTATTTTTTTTTATTTATTGGTTCTACATGACTTAACCATTTAAACGACTCCTTTTAAGTTTATTCACCATGCTTGGATCAAATTCACATTATTTCCTATTGTGTTCATTCTTTCACTCCACTCACTTTTCCACTCTATTTCGTCAACCTTCTTGCTTGAGGCTGCTAACGGACTATCGTCCATTATCTGGTTAACCTGGTCATTCCACGTCTTTGGCGGCTGCCCTCTCTTTCTCGCACCAACAATAATTGTGTTGTTTATCATTCTTACTATTTTTTTTATTTATTTGTTCTGCATGACTAAACCATTTAAACGACTCCTTTTAAGCTTATTCACCATGCTTGGATCAAATTCACATTATTTCCTATTGTGTTCATTCTTTCACTCCACTCACTTTTCCACTCTATTTCGTCAACCTTCTTGCTTGAGGCTGCTAACAGACTATCGTCCATTATCTGGTTAACCTGGTCATTCCACGTCTTTGGCGGCTGCCCTCTCTTTCTCGCACCAACAATAATTGTGTTGTTTATCATTCTTACTATTTTTTTTTATTTATTTGTTCTGCATGACTAAACCATTTAAACGACTCCTTTTAAGCTTATTCACCATGCTTGGATCAAATTCACATTATTTCCTATTACATATTTCCTATTACTATTACTATTACATCTTTCACTCCACTCACTTTTCCACTGCATTTCGTCAACCTTCTTTCCTTTTTTGCCAGTTTCAGGCTTTACTTCCAGTGTTGTTACTAGAATTCCACTGTGTGTCGCTGGTTTTTCCTCGAATGACATGTTCCTTTTGAAAATTATCGCATTCATTGCACCGTTTACCATACTCTCTGCATTCACCCTGTTTACTCTTTGGCTGAGACTTGTTCAGTATTGCATTCAACCAAGGAGATGATTCTCCTTCATATTTAAATTCCACTTAAAATTGTTGATCCTTGAAAGGATCTGAAGAGGATATTCTCTTTGTCACAGATATCACCAAAAATAAGTTACAACAGAAATAGAAATTAAACAGCTTCTTCTCAGCATTTATGATGAATGATTGGTGGATATCACTCGATGCATGCGGCTATATCGCGACGGCTCTGAACCACCACAATGTCTAATTTAATAAGAAAATAATCATGGGGCGCTTTTTTTCAAGTCCAAAAATCGCTTACATAATCTTACTTTTAATGCATCAGTCTTTCTTCGCATGAATAAGTTCCCAACGCATAAAATGTGATCACTCTTAAGAATTTTTAAGTAATTTTTTTTAAATATAATATTATTTTGCATCCGCTTTCTCTCAAAAAACCTCTGTGTCATGGTAATTTAGATAGACTAATATTCTATTCCAACTAAAAAATCTGACTAAATGACCATCGTAAATAAAATAACTTTTAATGTAACGAAACAAGTTATTCAATTAATATAAATTATTTTTTCTCTCTCTTTCTCTCCAATTATCTAATTGCTAGATGTAAACTGTAAATAATGACGGAAAATTAATTACCGCCTCGTCACTGCGAAACGTAACAAAAAACAAAGTGAATATTTAATTTGAATTTATAAATCGGGAATCTCTGGCATTTGAAAAATACCAGAAAGAAAGCCACTTGTAATACCAACACGTACTGCTGGGCCCTGCGGGCGGTCGCTGTACGGCCAGCGTTACTGTAAAATCAATTTTGAATTCGGTAAACATAATTTATATTATGAACAAGTAAAAGTTTTCTCCCATAATCTCCATTACCAACTCATGGCTACGATCCATCAAAAATATGTGGCTTCTATCATATTGTTTTTGCCACTACCGTGTGTTGTTACAATTGTTGAAAAAGGGTCTAAGACTTTGCAGAAGAAGGATTATTTTTATTTGTTTACACAAAATATGTTCAGAATAGAATTTGGCAACTTAACAACTTGACTAGGCCTGTTATGGTAAACTGCCTCACAGTTTAAAGTATTTTCTGCAGTTTATAAAGAAGAAAAAAGGAGAAAGAAAAATTATAATGCAAGATATATATTATTAAAGAAAACATAATATAAAAACGTAAAAAGCATAAATTGATATATGATAAAATCAAAAAGGATATGCAATGCTGGAAATCACTAAAAATTAGGAGTAAGAAACAAAGTTACAATGTAAATTGATTTCAGACCAATCTGTTATATAAGCACCGTAAAAACTCTTTCTCGTTTTCTCTCATCCGTTCATTCATTTTTTTTTTTGAGACTTAGTGAAAGAATTTGTTTTGTCTAGGAGGTTGAAAAGTCTCGGTGCTATATACAGGAAGTGTCTTTGTCCAAATGAAGTCTTCATATGAGGCACTTATTCGTTATTTTACGTTGTGAAGTGGTTCACGTGATGTAGTGGTTTGTTGCAGTATGATGTTTTACAGTATCACTGCGATAAAAAAACAATTACAGTTCTACCGTAAAGTTGCTGTATATTAGGAAAGCTAAGTGCTTCAAAAAGTTTAATACTTTTATATAAACGAATGATTTTAATAATCGATAAATATATGTTATTTTTTTGACAAACTAACGCCTTATTCTGTAATATTGAAAAAAAATTAAATCTTTGATGAATCATGACTGAAAAACCAGAAATAGAGGTTGGCCAGTCTACTGTTTTTACTATTACTATTTCGGGCCATGTTAAATGATATTCTCATAGCCCACATCCGATGAATGCACAGATCACCAAAAGAAGAAGTGCTTCGAAGTCGCTTACCTCCATAACTATATTTTTTCAATGCTTCAACAGGCCAAGAGGCTCAATTACATAATCAAAATACCCAGGCTTGAGTAAATCACATAGATTAAGTTGTGACCTCACCGGAAATCTAAATAAACGTCGCTATCTATAATATATGTAGATTGATGTTACGATAATATATAATTAATGCAGGAATCTACATAGTATCGTATAATAGCTCTGTTATATCCTGTATGTCACTCCAACAATTACATGCAAGACGACAGCTCGCAAAATGAAAAAAACTACATTTTAAATAATGAAAAAAAAAATGTTTTTTTAAACCACCATAATATGGAACAGTGCATCTGAAATATTATATCAAAATATACTGAAAACACGCCTAATGAATTTTTTTGCTTAAGTTTAAAATTTATAATTTTTAATAATATTGTAACACAACAATTTTTATGTAAAAGCACCCTTACGGTAAATTTTGAAGGTTCTATATATGTTCCAAATCTGAAAACCTTTAGTTTATTCGAAGGAAATATTCTTTTCTCATGAACTTGATTATATAGATTTCGCAGCTGGTAATGTAACTCTTTATTTTAAAGTGGAGTATTTAGCAATTTCTTTAAAGTAGATATATGTAATATTCTACCGAGTTATTGAGCATTTATTCTAGAATACGCCTGAACATCAGTATTATCTATTTTTTTATTTCTTTGATACACAATTATATATTTTAACAATATTTTCGTGTCATTAACAGCTGCGTAATTATCTGCGCAGTTATATTTCAGTTCACGGGACACCTTCTGATGTTTTACGACACCCACTCATGTAAATGTTTCCTTTATATCATCTGGTATTAGTAGCCATTGCATACACTTTTTATAATAATATCGAATTTAACTGTTTTGCAAATTTATCACTCACTTTATATTCGCTTTAACACTTTATTCACTATTCGCTAGAATATTCCGATTTCCGCACTTATTAATTTCGCTACGTAAGAACTTTCCAGAATATCACTGTCGAATTACCGCTCGCTTGGCCAGTCTGATGAGCCTGGCCTCCGCAACTCGCGGCTATGTTCGCTTTGCTTCGCTTCCGTGCCGCTGTCAGCAACAACAACTTGTCCTTTTCCCGTGTGCGGTATTTTTATTGGTCAATACTGTTATCGAAACCTCTAGAAGTTTCCAGTGTTTACGAGAACTTCCTCGTGGTTTACAGACTTTTGTAGTTGTTTCCGTAAGCCGCAGATTACGCCAGGCCGTTTTGGAATCTTCGGTAGTATTGTGATCTTTTCAAACAACTGTCACTTGACATGAGTGCGTGATTCTTTTTAGCCTCGTTACAATATAAATAATGGTAGTTTTACAGGAATCAAAAAATCACAAAACACTTTCAAAAAAATGCACCGTAATTTAATAAAAGCAATTTTACTGTCTCAGATTTTCAAGACTCGTGTTGCAATTTGCTTTTCTCTGCACAAGTTTTTAATTTTGTAATATTCCCGAGGAAATGGTGGCGCGCACACGCTGTTCTACGGCGTCACTGTATTTCCCAGCGAAGCCTTGTTTTTGAGGTTATTCACAAAAGGGCATAAAACCTTTGCGGAACTTTAATTAATGACCTCTTAAAAAGCTGTTTTCCGACTCAAAGAACCTCTCGCGCTGCAAGCCGGCCGTTAACAATAGAGCCTTCACACAAATTAATAAAATGTAGCATCTAATTTCTTCACTTTTTCTCATTAAAGTAATTATTTCAGACATCTTGAAAGTAGGGAAATCTCGCTTCCTGTCCTAGAATCAGATATCTAGTGGGTAAAATAAATCTTTTTTTTTTGTATTCAGATGAACTTATTAGCTGTTTAAATCTTTTTTTTTGTTGGGCATATCCACTTTCAACGATCTTACTTACATTTTTTGGCTGTTGATTCTGTGTTTTCATAGCGAACGTATCTATATATCTACTAAGTTGCTATCTTAAACAGAAAAATTCAAAAGATTTTTTTTTAACCCGCGAGCACTGGCGCTATGAGCATTTTGCTCACTTTTTTAAAAACAATTTCTCGAGTCTCGTACATTCAGTAGCTGAGTTTTAAACGTTACTCCTCTTCCATGTAAAATTGCCCTTGCGCCAATGCCATTCAGTCGCTCACAGGATGAAGTTGGTTTGCCGTGTTACCGCGCGCGGCGATTTGCTCATCGCTCGAGTTACGATGTAAGTAGTACTTAATAAAGTTAACAAAATATTTCGAATATTTAATAAACTGTGTTCAATGTTACTCATTAATAATTTCATTGCAAATATTGTCAAGTTTGTATATATAAAATAAATATATTTTTGTAGATGATGAACGAGATCGAAGTATTTTGGCGTGGGCGTGGTTAGAAGAATACTTCAAAGAACATGTTGAAGATCCGTCTTTAAGAATGGATGCAGTTGAAAGCGACGAAGAAAGTGAATACAGCGATCGTTGCACCGATACTGCTAATCGTGAAACGTTTTGATAATGAAACCGAGGAATGAGAACCCGAAAAACCTAGTGGCATCTGTGCGGTGTGTCCAAGACGAAAAAATCGTAAGAAAAAAATCTTTGTGCACGGAACACTCAAATACATTATGTCATATATGTAAGGGTCTTATTTACGATGAAGATTAATATTTCTTAATTATTGATTGATAAGAAAGTTGATTTTTGTTTCATTTTTTCTTTATTTTTTGAGACTGGCTAAATTCATGTTTTTCTTTTTGTTATAGAATAGAAAGATTATAATATTTTTAAACATTTAATAAATAAAAATATTACAAAATTATACGTGTTTTATTAAAAAAAACATAATTATATCATGATTTTTTGGATTAAGGCACATTTCTTACTATTTCCAATATTTGAGCAAAATGTACCACACGCGAGTGTCCGTGCGATTTTTATTGGCGCTAGTGCTCGCGAGTTATTATAGGTACATATTTAATTAATCGAAGTGTCGGTCATAGTTTTTGATGAACATTTTCCCTTCAAATGGAAATTTATTGATGCCTTCGCTATAGAAATCCCGTGAACGGAAAACGGAAATAATTTTTCACCACCTTGTCGGAGTTGAAATTTTTTCCTTGTAAAAAGTTATGCGAATTCTGATAAAAATGAAAATCAGTAGGTGAAAAGTCTAGCGAATAAAGTGAGTTAACGGAAAGATTCCAGTCAAATCTCTTGAAGTTTTAAGACGATTCGTTGTGCATTAGGTAAGGACCAAATAGTTTAACTATATAAGATATGTTAATACCTATATATTTTTAAAAGAACTATTTTACATATGTGTATCTTGATTCGTTAATGTTAATCCAATTCACTAAGAATAACGATGAATAACAAAACCACCACCACGAAAATTTATTATGTAATAGCACCAGTTGGAAGCTAGTACGTTACAAAATTTAGTGAAAAAAATCTTTCATATTTTAAATATTTTTAATATTTAAAGCATTAACTTTGTAGTCAGGCAGGCAGGCAAACAAAGTAAAAGAATAGCGTGAAATTATGTTTGCGTGAAGTGTGTAAGAAGTGAAGTGAAGTGAAGATGTATATTGAATAATTAATTAATCACTTATAAATAAATCCCTCATTAATTTTTAGTGTTTTCATTCAGAATATACATTCTGGTAAAAATTCTGGTAAAAAAGGGAATTTAATAAAAATAGGAAATAATATTTCCTGGCGTATCCTAGTGTAATGTTAGTAATTTGGATGAATTTCATTACACAGATAAAGTATATTGCTTTCAAAAATTCCATAAAATCAATTGTAGATTTTCTCATTTTAGTGACATTAACGGCATCTGTGGGGATTTAGGGGAATGAAAATGGCTTTGTACAGGCCGCATGGAAAGGTTGTTGCAATGCATATATAAAGTGTGGCATGTGATTCAAATATATACAACTTCCAAAAATTAGTGGGCATGGTATATTCTATCATGGGTGGAAATGGCGAATGTTACATTGTGTAAAGTGATCACTTAAGCCAACCATACGATAGGTCATAACTCCTATGTACACCCAAAAGACTTCTATACCTACTTTTCCATAAAAAACTACAGTTTTATCTCTGTGAGACATCTATAATATACATTAATTTAGTGTTTTCATTCATTTCTCTCTAGCCACGTCACATGATAATAATATGTACGAACAAATAAAAAAAATTGATAATAAATAATCTTAGATAAGACTAATATAATGGGTAATATTC
The DNA here is from genome assembly GCA_016648135.1 of Agrypnia vestita. Taxonomy (NCBI): domain Eukaryota; kingdom Metazoa; phylum Arthropoda; class Insecta; order Trichoptera; family Phryganeidae; genus Agrypnia; species Agrypnia vestita. The sequence continues at coordinate 15,178 of JADDOH010024201.1, forward strand.
CTTCCATGTGGCAAGCCGGAACCGCGATACATTACTTAAGGTTTCTTGAGGGAAAATTTACATTTGTAACCAGTAATTAATTTTCCCTTGTTGATCCAAATGAAAATCTCGACAGATTTCCCAGAAGTTTCTTGTAAACGTAAACAACAATTCTGTGAGATCTATTAGGATTGTAGTAGACGATACGAACCGGGTATTGGACACCCCAGCTCAGGGAAGTTTTAATCTTTTAATTGAAAAAACTAACCCCCTCAGTTTTAATTTAGTGAGTTGATAAATCAATATGTTCACAGCGGAAAGTTTAAAGATATCTGATATCTGCGATTTGAGCTAACATTTGAAGCAAACTGAATAAACTTGAACACGATTGCTTCCAAAAAAGTTTAAAGATTCACCAATCAACATAAACCAAGAATAAATTAGATTACTCTTTTAGAAATGTATAATAAAAATATCAGTGTCAATCAAAGTTATATGAATTTATACAAAATATTTTTTTTTTAGTATTTTTTTAAGACTATTTTAACTATTTAAGTTAAAGGAAGATTTAATACGTGTACATCTACATTATGTATAATTTTAATTTTTAAAAAATATGTTTTATTACGATTTTTTTTAATGAAATAAATAAATGATTATTTCTTAGGAACCGACATGTAAAAGTACCGTCATTTTGACAACGGGTTATAGCTAGTATTAAATAATTATAAAATAAATTTTAATCTGAAAGATGAATATCCAACGATGTTTAATAAATATATATATATATATATATATATATGTATATATATTGTAACAATTTAGAAAATTTGTATATTCCCTTACATACTCGTAAGTATGTAGCACTAGAAAGCAGAAAGGTACTTCTATTTTTTAAATACCTTGAAAACTAGATTTACAAATACAAAAAAGTTATAAAATATCCGAGTATATTTAAGAATTTTCAAATCTCTAATATAGTGTGTAAATTCAAAATCTCGTCCATGGACATGAACCAAAATAATTGAGACTTAATTTTATATTAACGTAATTATTTTTGCTATTTTACCTGAAAATGCCTGAAATATGATAGGCTCATAAACATGCATTCCAGTTGTTAATTAGAGAGAGATTTGCACGCATTAATAGTAATATTATTTACTCATGTTAGGGTATAATTTGATTGTACTCACGAAAATGATGTACGTTTCAACAGTTCTGATTTGTGATTCGTCTGTTCGAGTGTTTCGATTCAAAGTACGTCAAGCGATTTTTGATGTAGTCATGCGTGCAATTTCACCAACATAAATTCGAATTTCTATGAATAGAGTTTATAAATAATATGAAGCAAATATATAGAGATTTTTATTTTTGTTTAAAATAAAATATTTAAATCAAAATATATTTTAGATCTCACAGAGACGAAGCTATATAAAAGAGTTTATAAATTATATGAAGCAAATGTATAGAGATATGTACTTCTGTTTAAAAAAAAATATATTTTAATCAAAATATATTTTAGATCTCACAGAAACGGAGCTATATAAAACGGTAAAAAATAGGTAGTATTTTATATCGTTTTACTATCTATCATAGTGTTGGAATCCGCAGGAATTACATACCACCGAAATCTCTCGTTATCTCTGGAACGCTCTACAACAATGAGGGCAGACCCACCGCTTACCCAGGACCGTTTTACAAACAAAATCTCCTGTATCGGTTGTACTCATTCGCCGCCAGGTTGGCATTTTTTAACCGTTCAACCCAGCATTGCAAAGCAGAGTTGGGCCGCACGGCTGCTATCTAAAATTTAGCCCTCATTGTCCCGTCAATTTACTCCTTATTTAAAAAAAAATACATAAACCACCCAGATATAGTAATACAGTAAGCATGTAGAAGAATATACAATATATAATAGCACAATATAAAAATACAAAGGATACACAGGATTATACAATACAGGAGCAAACAGGCCGAGACATTTGAGGGTATAGGAAAAAGAAAACTCCCTTTTGGGTTAAACTCTCGAAACATCGAGAAAACCGTCACCCATATAAAGGGACCGGCCGGGTATTGCGCAATTAGTTTGTCAAAGTTAATTGACAGCGACAAGTCCACAGACAAAGTAAAATCGTGCAGCGTGTGTTGCTAGCATATGGTGATTCTAACAATAGACATTCGACGCAAGTACCAACCGACAAACGAGAAGTTTTTTAGTACGAAAACAGTGTAATCAGTGAGAATTGAGAAACGGTGTTATGATAAGTGTGTGAATTATTATAAAATAATCTTACGAAATTGCTTAGATATTTATTTATTAGTAATTCGTTAATGGAATTTTTACACATTTACTGATCAATTGGTTAAACGAAAACTAGTAATGTTTGCTCTAATCAGCACCACATCTCGAATTCTTTTAACCGTTTTGACTCTAATCAACACGAATTTATTTTCAAAATAAAATTATTATATTTGTACTCTCTAACTAAAATCTCTGGCCGCGTGGTGCGTTCAATTAAAATAATATTTAGCAAAATTTAAAGTTTTATAATAATTGGTTTTAAAAACACGAAAACATTTATTTCACTTCGAAACAAGTTTAATAACATTATCTTTGAAATGGCATAGGGAAATTAACTAACCTAAACAAAATATTAAATACCAATAATAAAGGTTTAAAATTAAATAATTTATATTTTTTTATATAAGAGAAGCGGTGAATAATAAAGCACCTCTTAGTAATAACCAAATCTATTTTCCATACAGTCCATTGTTCAATTTAACTTTCACAAAAGATTTGGTAACACCCACTTTAGACCCCGCCCCCTCTCACTCTCTCCCGTTAGATTCCCGATTGTTCTGTAGGCTAGTTAGTGCATGCTTGTCTCTGACAAGATTAATACGCATGTGATAAATATTGGTGAAAGTTTAACAATACTATGGTTGTGGTGTATAGTGTTGTGAACCTAGTAGTGTAGTGTTGGTCCCCGAAACCGATAGACCTTTAATCTGGTGGTGGTCTTAACTAAGTTAACTGAAAATCTGTTAACCAACTTCATTAAACCCGGTACACTCATGCTGCGCGAGCCTTGCTTGGTAAAATTATCCAAGGGTTAAACATTTCTATAAAACTTCTACTCCGTGTTGCCTGACATGTCAGTTTACAATTTCATTTATTAATACGTCCCGCAAGAACTATAAATCTCCAACCCTCATAGCACATGAGCCTCCAGGGACACTCAATAAGTTTTAGTCGATATCTCTTTTACTTGACCTTAGTATCACATTTGGGGTACGCCCATGCAATGGGGTCTATTCGCAAAGGTTTGCGTTATCGTGAAAATCAATTTGATTATTATTGACATATTTCGACTCAATACGGAATGCAAGGTTCACCAATTCCACCATAAAAACATACACACAGTATCAAATTTCTGAATGTTGTAAATTTGACTATGCTAGAGACATTTATATGACATAGTAGGTGTTTGAACACGGACTGAGAGATGGATAAGTTAGGATGTGGGAAGAGGTGTTCTGGAAGGAAAGAAGATCAGAAGGAGAGCACGCTCTTACCTTTGTCTTCTGGTCCAGGTGGAAGGAACAACGCTGGTTTTCTCCCTTATCAGAAGGGCAGTAGCTGGAAATCTTGTGGATGGCACCTTAATCCTTATCCGAAGGCTTATGCTCACATAAACGGAGGCACACACAAAACTCAGCAAAAAAAACGTCAGGCCAACAAGGCAGTTCACAGTTGAATGTAAAAGTCATAGAAAAAAAGGTATTAGTAGAGCGTGCACTATGAAAGGTGAAGGAAGGTAGTTGTGTTCAGTGACACTGGTCCAGTATCGAACAGTAGGTATACATAGATTTTGCAGCTGATAATGATACCTCTATATTTCCTTGGCATAGCAAACATTAATTTTACTTGCCTTCCCATGACATAATTAATATACATAACTATCTCTGATATCTCTATAGATATAGGTACAATTATCAATGGTGACATTTATATTATTCTATGAGAAAAACAAAGTTTTCGCTTGCAGGTGGCGCTAGTAAAAATATATCTCACATACGGAACGATGTGTGCTATAAGATAAACATATTGTAACAAGGCTAAAAAGGATCACACACTTATGTCAAGTGACAGTTGTTTAAAATGTTTACAATACTACAGAAAGATTCCAGAACAGCCTAGCGTGAACTGTAGCTTTCGAGAGACGTCTCCAAAGTTCCAGGAACATCTGGAAATTACGAGAACTTGTGAGAAAACACTATGAAAGTCTAGTTAATACTAGAGAATTCTCGAAGGTCGAAGGTTATCGGGTATAAATAAACAGATCCAGGCCGTGGAGGGCCACTGTTATTTTGAAGTTTCCTACTACGCGGCTCTAGAGGCGAATCACGAAGCGAAAACAGTGTTACCATCAGGCGTGTGAACTAAGCGACAGATAATTAAGTGAAGTACTTACCATTGTGCGAAATTTGAGCCAATATTCTGGAAAAGTTCTTGCGTAGCGAATAGTAATACGTGAAGAAATTGGATGGATTGTTCTAGTGAATAGTGAATAAAGTGTTAAAGCGATTATAAAGTGTCTATATACGAGTGATAAATTTACGAAATAGTTTAATTCAAATCTGAGCGGTTAGTTAAATAGTGTTAAGAGACTTTGTACGCTTGTTTAATTAATTAATTAGTAATCAATAAATCCATTACTAAATTCCAGCGTTTCATTAATTCTTCCCACAGCCAAGACACACGTGACAATATAAACAACTTCCAAACATTTAATAGATGTGGTAGTCTGTCATGGTTGCAATTAGTGAACGTTATATAGTGTAAAATGTTGGTCGTGAGCCCTATGAAACACCCAAAATTCATTCGCCTATAATACTTTCCCATATAAAAATACTTTCGTCTCTATGAGACATCTGTAATAAATCTTGATTGGTAATGATACCTTTTTGGCATTGTGTAAAGTGATCACTTAAGCCAGCTCCTACAGGTTATCTTCTAAGACCTACGAAATCGCTTGAAAGGAAGTAAAAGAAGCAATGTATCATTTACATGCATCATACTTTCCTTCCCCTGTAACTTATTTCCCTGGTCTCACCCACTTAACATCACTTCAGCGTCTTATCTTTTCCGCTGCGATAAATCATTGTTTTTCCACATTTTCATCGCATTTCCGCTTTTACCTTAACACGTACGTAAGAAGCCATAGTAGTCAAATAGGCTCACAATAATAACATGAATATATGAGGCAAGGCTTTATTGAGTTAGCCCTAGACGTCCAAACGCTGACAACTGATAGGAGTTATGGCCTCCAAGGGGTACTTCCCGTGACATATCTGTCCCAAAGCCACCCCGGCTACCTGTTTAGTATTAAGACAAAATATTCCTCCCTACCTTAAAAAGGTACACCGTGATGTAAGGGCTTTGGACCATCTCATATTTTATTTTGTGAGTTTCAAAGTTTGTTTTTGATTTGTGATTAAAGTTGCGCACTGAGGTTGTTGAAAACGATAGTTATCTTTCAACTTGGGGTTTAAATCCACAGAAGGGTGGGCTTAACGAAAAATAATTAAATTTCTTAAACTTCTTACAGTTTTATTTATTTATTTATCATGAACATAAGTACATTGATATATAGAAAGTGAGCCTCACTAGGATGAATCTGTTCCAGAATGGGTGAGTTTAATAATAAGTATGTTTGTGTTCTCAAAACACGATATACAATATTCGGACGATTGACTTGAAATTTTGAAACAACGTTGCATTCGAATATGCGCGTGTTTTTATTATGTATACAAATGTACAGTATTTATTTATGCCTTAGGATAAATAAATACTATACATTTGAACAATGCTGAATGATTTCATTTACGGTTGCTTCTGATTACCGTTCGTGGTCCAACATATATACCTATAAATCGCAATGTCTGTTTGTCTGTTTATTATATAAATCTACACCGTTTGACCTAATTTACAAACTTATATTTTAGGAACCGGTAAGTAGTACTCTTCTTTCTTTTCCTTCCTCTTTTCTTTCTTTTCTTTCTTTCCTCCTCCTTCGACTCTCCCTCACTCCCATGAAAATATGTAGCGTTCAACCAATTTGGACCAAATTTTGCTACTTATTCTTTAGGACCCGTTGGATCACAAAAGCGACATTTTTTTTTTAATAGATATGCAAACACGGATAACATGTCACATCAATATTCTCACTACTTTTAAACTAAGCTTCACGCTTGTGCTATAAAAATAGGACTAACTTGCTAGTCTCGAGTGAGGTTCGAATCCGCGACTTTTGGATCACGAGGCAAGTGCCCTCACCACAAGACCAACAAGCTACTCCCTTTTTCCCCCCTTTTACCCTTCCTCCTCCCCTGATATATTTTCCATGCAAATTTGTACCCATCAGACCCTAATTTTGCATACTTATCTTTTAGGATCCGGTGGGTAACTAAGACGACTTTTCTTCAAAGGTGACAACGTACGTGCAGTCTTATCCCATAGAACTGGGCGAATAGACAGCCAAGCCCAACTCAACAAGTGAAACATTCTAGTGCCTGAATTAGTTGCAAATTACAGATAAGTGTTTAGAGGGCTCACGATCTGTCTTAAGTCTGGCTTACGTTATCACTTGTAAACACAATGTAAAGTTAACCGTTGCCACCCCAGATCAACCACAATGTTTTAATTACCTACACGTCAATTTGGATCCCATCAGGGCAATTGAAAATCACGCATCGTGTTACTTTATTGCCGCTATGAAACACTAAAAACTATTTAAATATTAACTTTTTTTTGTAACTTAACTTCTTTGTTTGTTTCTTATAACTTAACTTGTTTCTTGTAACTTAACTTGATTTGTATTTGAGTTTATAAAATCTATTGTAATTAATTAATATGAATGTATTTCTGGTAAATACAATTTATTTATATATATGTATTGATGCACTAGAGACAAATGTCAATGTGATGTTTTGTGGGTCTGAGATGTAAAAAAAAAAAAATTAATAAATAAAAAAAAATAAAAAATAGAAAAATTATGAAAAGTCACTGGACTGTACTTAAATTCTCACTAAATGTTTCTAGAATCTTCGCTGCACCCTTTATATAATTATGTAATTCACACATGAATAACTTGTCTCATATGTTGATGCACGTTGCTTAAATGAAACAGGTTCGCATTAGAAAAAATTTCGAATGCCAGTAGGTACCCAGCCGCCAGACAGTTGTTGCGGGTTTCTGTGGAATCCTATATCGCACTTATCAAATTTCAAAACAATAAGTTCGTTAAACATGTCGATTTCACGATGCCTTGAGAATTATCTACACATTTCTAGTGGTCTCTCCACATCTCCAGAAACCTCTTCATACTTCTGGTGGCTACGAGAATGACCCGGTCAGTTGGTTCAAACTTCGATAGCGAGTAATTCCTTCCGTTTCTACCGTCTCGTGACAATATTGAAATTCTTAAAGGTGGACATAATTTAAGACGTACTACCGTGATAATGTAATTTTTTTTTGTAACAGCTGACAAAAAAAATATATATATATATATATTGGCAGAACCCTGCCAAAATTGCTAAGGGCGAGTTTTTGTTAGTTGCTCAAAGGTATTGTAAAACTGAATATTTTTTGCTGCCCGCTACGTAACTCCTGAATAGACAAGTTTTTCTCTTCATATGTAATTTATTTTCCCCTCTTTCATTGAAGGTCGAAACACATAAAATAATTTATTATACTCGCACAATAGGGTAGGTCCATTACCTTTTCAAGATATTCAACAATTGAGAACTTACTAATAAATTTTCTATCACGCTCTTTACCAGCGAACTAAGGTAAGGGGATAGAGCGCCGCACTATTTCTTTTTGACACAGTTAACATCTCATCTACGAGTAGGGAATACTATAATCTAATTGTTATATATTTATTAGTTTAAACAACCGACAGGATAGAAAACAGGTAGGACAGAAGTTGAAGAGGTATCTGGCTTACCTATATATCTTCGAGCTGGATACTAATATCGTATTCTCATTGACCCTTGAAATGGAGTTTCTCGCACTTCTTTATTGTTTCCGTCTTCACAACAACAGATGATTGCAGATTTGTATATGATTGCGGCTTGTGGTCACAATTTGTATTTGTAGGGTTACTTTTCGTATAGCTGCGCCATCTTTTTTCTCTGTAATTGAAGCCGCTCCGGCCCCTCACTGCTTTACCGACTCGTCCCAACGGCTTGATTCTTTTTTGGGTCGCAAAGTCACCATGAAGATGACTAATGCCAGATTGAACGGGAACAGGATACTCAGATGAAACAAAAAATATTCTAGCAAAGTTGCGCCAACATCTACAGTCATATTGTCACGACTTATCGTGGTTGCAGGAGGAATTAAAGAAAACACAGGAATTTAATAACGGATTTTTTGACTACTGAATAACTAGCGAATCAAATGTAAAAAGTCACTTAACACAATTAAATAAAACGCTTTTCCTTAAATTAAATTGTTTCGTAAATATATCTCTCGTAAATAGACACTTTATAATCGCTTTAACACTTTATTCACTATTCACTAGAATATTTCACTTATTAATATCGCTTCGGCTTATTTCGCTACGTAAGAACTTTCCTAAATATTACTGTCGAATTACTGTTCGCTTGGCCAGCCTGATGAGCCTGGCCTCCGCAACTGGCGGCTATGTTCACTTTGATTCGCTTCCTTGCCGCTGTCAATAACAACAACCGACTCGGTGTGCCGTATTTATATTCGCTAATGCTGATATCGAAATTTCTAGACGTTTCCAGTGTTTACGAGAATTTTCTCGTGATTTCCAGACTTTTGTAGATGTTTCGCGTAAGCCGTAGATCATGCTAAGGCATTCTGGAATATTTGGTAATATTGTGAACAATTCAAACAACTGTCACTTGACACGAGGGCGTGATTCTTTTTTCTCGTTACAATGTATATAACTTATGCTTCTAAAACGACATTTTTCATTTTACTAAATTTTTTGTAACATCATTACAAGTATATAACGTCCTAGAATTTAAAATTGTGAAATTATGGAAATGATTTTTCAAAAAGGCATATCACTCACAGAACCGCTTGTGTATATTCCTGCAACAGAGAAAAGACTGATGAAATTGAAAGAAACCCTTGCTCATTCCAAACCAATCTACAGCAAAATAATGTTTTATTTACTATTTAAATGCAATAACTTGCGTAATTGAGTATCTAGGTTGGCTTCCGTTCGCTTAGGTTGAAATGAAATATTCACATCTATATGTATATCCAAGCGACGCAAGCACTTCCGTTTTCCGAATTGCGTCAACGTATTGTGTATTTGTTCATTAGTCATTGTTTGTCATACACGTGTTTTCTTTGTTTGCATACATTATCATTTCATTTATTATGCATACTTGACCCAATTCCGTGTTGCGATCAATGTCCAACTAGCAATAACAACATAATTGTGCTATCTATTCGCATTCATAGTTACAAAAGTGCAACAGTTAAGAGTGGAAAATTATTTCTTCGTTGACGAAGATGTCGTGCTATGTGGAAAAATACAAAAAAATACCGAAGAGACCACGTGCGAGGAGCGGATTCGAAAAGAGTGGTAAAAATTGTTAATAACAAGATATCTGCAGGCAGGAGACCTCCAGGAAGACCATCAAAACGATGAAGGGATAACTAACACTAGCAGAAGAAGAAGATAACTATTTGTTTTAGGTTTTGGATGTTTGAATACTTTCGGCTCAAAGTCAAGCCCGGAATCTACCTGTCTATTATGGACAAGGTCTGTAACGCCATATATAATCCAAATATAATAAATCAGTCCGTCTGTAACTTGCTGGAATTATAACTTTAGATAATTAGTGCGCAAAAAGCAGTGGTTCAGGCAACACGCAAGGGTTGCCTCACCAAATAAGATGGTCCTGAGATTTTGGTATTTTTTTATATTTGGTTTAAGATTAAAGCAAAAAAAGTCAATTTTAAAAATCAGACGGTTTTCTATTCATGAATTTTCAGCTTCAAACTCAAACAATTCTTATGTCTCGTGATTTTTCAGGGATTTTTACCAAATTTGGGCTGAAATATGTAAAGTGTTGTGGACTAGGTCTGTACAGCGGGACCCACCATAAGGGCCCACCAGGGCCGTTCTACGAGCAAAAGATCCCGTATCGGCCTTTCACTTTCGCCATTCAGTTTGGCACTGTTTTAATGCTACACTGTCTCTGGGGAGCGTCAGGAAAAACAATTTATTCAAAGAAAATAACAATACATAAAAATAAAATCACAAAATAGCAAAGCATAAATATCCACATCAGAAAATAACAAAACATGAATATAAAATAAAGCAAAATAAAACAAAATTTAAAAGATAAAAATAAAACATAAAAACAGTGTAAAAATGTCCTTAGGTTTTCACAGCCGTTCAGAATCTTCTGTGCATAGTTTTCTGGGATATTCTGCCGTGTATATGTGACCTCTCTGGCCAACTTTTCGGATCCCATTGCAGGGTCATCCAAATGGGATCCGAAATGCAATGCAATCTGCAATGGGATCCGAAATTTTGGCCAGAGAAGTCACATATACACGGCAGAATATCCCAGAAAACTATATACAGAAGATAAAAACAGTGTATCCAAAGGAATGATGTACGTGGAATATACGAATGGGTATTGAAAAATACATGGGCGACAGCTCAAAATAAAAGTAAAAAGGAGAAAGCATTAGACTAATAGTACATGTGATACATATATACCCAAACAATATTAAGTGAGAGTATAAAGTAGATGAATAAAATACAATGTTTGTAGCAAAATAAGAATAAATTAGAAAAATGAGCATTTTGCAATCTACGTCTGTCACACCCTGTACACGTGTTCAATAAAGTTTTCTATAATTTCCAATACATCCGTCGCCAGAGGGCTTTGTTCGCGCGATTCCCCGCCGAACCCGATCGGACACATGTTCCAGGGCGCAACCCGCCTCGCCGCGGTTATAAATTGTGCCCGGGCATTCAAAACGAAATAACAGTTTGCCGCGCGGCCATCGGAGCCGGATTAATCCGCACCTGACGCGGCGGGCGTAACTCGCGTCTGCCGATACGGCTGCAGGAATTAGGAGCAGGGCCGACTGCCGACGACGCCGTATGCTAATGCGGCCGTTCGAGGAGGGTGTCGTCCTGTTTTATTGCGCGCGGAAAAATACGGCCCGGACGCTGCGTCCCGAGAAATCGTTGCGCTTCTTTTATTAGTTTTGAAGAGATACTTCTTTGGAGTGGAGAGGAAATTGATGTTTGAAGAATGTGATCGGGAATAGTAACGTCAACCCAATTATAATAAATTCGTTGTCTGTCCGTCCACTGTCTGTCTGGCCTCGTAACTTAGTGTAACGTCTGAAACTTAGTTTAATATTATTTTTCTGTTTTTATAAATAAATCAATACTTTAGTAATAGACATGTAAGAGAACCATCATTTTTGGCAGGTTACAGCTAGTTTATTGTTTATTTTACATTTGATTAACATAAATTACTAATAACTCCGCACTTGGTTAAACCTGTTCTGTGGCAGTTATTCTTACTTAAAAGTTATGCAATAATAACAATAGTAAAGAAATAGAAAGTAAAAATAAATATAAAAGCAGGATAACAATTGAGTAGTAGATACAAACACGAGATACATGAATCTAAAAGAAAAGAAAATATAAATGTAAAGAAAAGATAAAAATTTAAGTAGATAAAGTAGGATAACAATTAAGTTGTAGATACAAATACAAGAATACATGATTTAAAAAAAAAATAAAAATAAAAATAAAATAAAACATGAAGATAAACATTTTATTAAATAAAGCAGGATAATAATTTAGTAGTAGATACAAATACAAGAATACATAAAGGGTACGGATATACATACATTTATTTTTTAACAACCTTCCAATCGAAATGAAAAAGATACAGGATATAGAACAATTGAAGATCAAATTGAAAGGACATCTCTATGAACTGAACTAGACACCATTACCTACAACGTCAAGGACGTTAATTTTATTACTTCATCCTAGATACATAATATAATATGAAATAATTAAATGTAAATAATGTAAGGAATTATATATAGAAATTCAAAGTTCCTTGTCCGACCACAAGAACAATGCTCTTAAATGGAGAGGAGCTATGAATAACACAATTATTTTATAAATATTATTGAACAAAAAAAAAAAAATACAAAATGTGCGTCTGCTCCATTAAGGCTCATGGTATCAAATGCAGAGTCAATACCGTCCGAACCAATAACCTCCTTCGAACCAGCAAGATGAAAATAATCCATCACGGAGATCCATAATATGCGAAATTGGGGACGTTCTAAGATGGAGACGACAGAGAGGAAGGTTGTCAAATAAATCAATTTAATAGTTCAAATAAAGCACTTTAATATATATAATATAAATAGTAGCTTAATTTACGTATTTATTCAGTATATATTAAAAATATTTCCTAAAATTTGGGGTCACCTGAGACCCTGAGCGAGTAGTTATGTAATTTTCTTCGTGCGAGTAATTAAGGGTTAATAAATAAAAAACAAAAACACCAAGAAAAATGCACACAATGAAGGTCAACACCTTATCTTTGAGCGTGTGGATGCCGACCACATATCTCATTAAGAATGGCTCATCAAATTGGCTAAAGCACCACAGCGTATTAGTCTCGCGGCAGCCAGCCACGGCCACTGTGCGGTCCCGCCGGCTCAACTTGTCACGTAGCTGGTCTGGAGGTGACACATTGTCGATAGTTTGGCGCGTGCTGCAGTAATTGCTTCATAATATGTGTGTGACAACTTTCGCCCGCCCGCTCTCCGCGTCTTGGAATTAATTTCAGCCCCGGTCTCCGAACATGTCCAATTACTGTTTACACGATACCAATAATAATTTACCGTAGACGCAAAACAGCGAATACTTAGTCGTCGGTCGCAAGAAATTGGAAGTACTTTTACAAATGGCTCGATCTTAAACAGCATTGCATTTTTAGTAGTGATTAGTTTGGAAAATATATTTTACCGAAATGCATATAATATAAAATAAGTACACTAGAGACGGGTACGTCTCGAAACCGGTAGACCTAAAATCTGGTAGTGGTTTATTCTAATTTTACTAACACTGTTATAATGTGTTACCACAAAGTTAATGCTTTAAATATAAATAATAAAATATTTATTGTTTACGAATGAAAGTTGTGATCGTTACGTTACAAATATGTATATACTACATGCATTGTATATGAATCCGGAATTCTAATCATTGATGTATTGAAGAAATAGTTTCGGAATTCCTATTAAACAGTCGTAAGTAATAAAAATAGATTTTCCTTTTTGTGATGATCAACGTGCTGTGACAGGAAAATAAAATCTAAATTTACGTTATGAGAAAAAAGGCTGTTACATAAATCAGTAAACTGTTACTAACAGCGATTTTATGTGTACTTTATTTGTATATTATTTTATTTATTTATTAATTAACGCCCTGTACGGCTTTTCCAACGAAAAGGTAAAGTGTACATTAACAGAATATATAGTTTAAAGAAAAAAATAATAACATGTAAACACAATAAAACAAAAAACAGGTTTTTATTATACTCCCTTTCTCATTTACTAGTGGAAACTGGTTTGGCGCTTAACCTACGCGTTGGGTTTCGGTCGGGCGACGCTACGAAAGGGAGTAGTAAAAAAATTCCAAAAATACAAAATTATACTATAATCAGGTTTAGTGTCTACCAGACGCGTCGTAGTCTTTTCATACAACTTACTCAATTGTATGAAAAAATCATTAAAATTTCTAAAAATCCAAAATTATACTATAATTATTAATTTTTAAACTAAAATTTACATAGATCTTTTTGATCGTCGCCACGAGTGTGCTTGCAAAGTTTCAGCTCGATTGGATCACGGAAATAGGGTTAAAAATCTATTCAAAGTTTTTGCGTCAATCAATCAATCAATCAGACGCCACGAGTTAAATAAAACAAAGTTAGTAAAAAAGTAACCCATAAAAAACAAGTTTTTATTATACTCCCTTTCTCATTTACTAGTGGAAACTGGTTTGGCGCTTAACCTACGCGTTGGGCTTCGGTCGGGCGACGCTACGAAAGGGAGTAGTAAAAAAATTCCAAAAATACAAAATTATACTATAATCAGGTTTAGTGTCTACCAGACGCGTCGTAGTCTTTTCATACAACTTACTCAATTGTATGAAAAAATCATTAAAATTTCTAAAAATCCAAAATTATACTATAATTATTAATTTTTAAACTAAAATTTAGATAGATCTTTTTGATCGTCGCCACGAGTGTGCTTGCAAAGTTTCAGCTCGATTGGATCACCGAAAAAGGGTTAAAAATCTATTCAAAGTTTTTGCGTCAATCAATCAATCAATCAGACGCCACGAGTTAAATAAAACAAAGGGAGTAAAAAAGCAGAAGCATAATAAAAACATATTATAATATAAATTCAAAAACAAAAAAGTAATAATGTAGAGTGAAAATATATAGCACAAGCTTTGAAAGTCATAATATAATAAAAAATATACATACAAATACAAATCAATTATTTAAGTTCAATTTGACAAATACAAGTATTCTTTCAATACACCTTTTAATATGTGTTTGAATAATATACAGTTATTGGCAAAGACGTCCAGTTGCTCGAATCTGTTTGCTAGCCTAGGAAACCTTTGCAGTGGGGAATTAAATAAGTAGTTAGTAGCTGCAGTTTCCGCGGCAAAACCGGCATGACTTCTAGTTCTGCGAGAACACAAACAGATACCTTCTAGTTGTTGAGAACAGCCGATAGTACCATTTATTAGTTTGTGTATAAAGAGAAAGTCCGTCACTACACTTCTAGTCTCTAGTTTATCAAGATTATTATGGAGAAACAAGTTAAAATATCAACGGTTTTCAATGGTGTGCTCTCTAACTTGTATGGGTTGGATGTATATGCAAAGGTAAAATTATTAGCATGCAAGGAGGTTATTATGAACAATAGTGAACTGTCTGCATGCTAACTATTTTTATATAATTTTATTAATTCTTATGCAAGCCAGCACTGTTATTAAATGGTTAGGTATATTCATTAGTAAGAGAAGAAACCTGCTGATAACTAAATCATAGTATGCAGGATCTTTGTTTATTGTAAAATTTGTAATAAATTTAAATTAAGTTAAAAAAAGTAAATAGTAGCTATAACCCGTCAAAAATGACGTACTTTTATTATATACATATATTTCGACCGCTAGTTGAGACTGTGAGAACAGCACTATCTAGAGTAGCGTGGTATTCGTAGTAGTCTTGATAACGTTAGTGATGCACATTATTAATCAAACATAATATTTACATTGTTTGTCCGTCCGTATATCTGTCCATCTGTCTGTCTGTCTGTCTGAATCCACGACTGTAAAAAACAAACTCAATGACCGAAGATGGGGCTTGAACCCCGGGCCACCAACCCGAACCGGCCGCGTAACGAACGTTGCTACGACCACCTCTCTATGGACCGCCAACAAGATACTATCAATGTACACTAGGGCTTAGCAAAGACGCGAACCAATGTTCCGTCATTTTTGACAGGTTACAGCTAGTTATATTAATAGTATCATTATAAAATCATTTTGCTT
This sequence comes from Agrypnia vestita, assembly GCA_016648135.1. Classification (NCBI taxonomy): domain Eukaryota; kingdom Metazoa; phylum Arthropoda; class Insecta; order Trichoptera; family Phryganeidae; genus Agrypnia; species Agrypnia vestita. Next base: position 30,843 of record JADDOH010024201.1, read on the forward strand.
TGAAGAAGAGAATTATCCTTTTCTTGTTTATTATACCTCATTATTATTTGAGCCATCTACTAGTGTAAGTAACGAATATTGTTACATTGAGAGTTATATATTTAGATTGATGATTAATACCAATGTCACATGCAATGCGCTTATAGTTTTAATTATCACGAAACTGAAATTAAAAAAATTTTAATATTTAAAGAAAATCTAATTCAGAATGTATTTCCATACCTAATCTCCCATATAGTAGGCTTCGTCTATGTAAGACAATATAAAATTTATAATTTTTTTTTTTAATTTTAATTTAAAATGTTGCATTGCGAAGTGGCAAGTCTAACAGTTCAATGATGGTACCTAGTAATGATTTTTTATTTTCTATACTTTGTAGCAATAATTGAAATGGCGCAGTACTGAAAAGATTTATTGCCTCTCCGTGTTCATGTTGTGTTCAATGTAGGTAATAAAAATATTTTTATTCGAGATTCCGATACATAGTCATACTCGTTTTATTGCGAAACAATACTCTTTATTGACTTTTATTGTTTTCACTTGAACCGTTAATTCGCTTAGAGCTACCTATTGGGTATCAAAAGACACATTGTATTTTATTTTTCTTGTATCTTATCGAGTTCCAAAAAAAAGTCTTATTATATTATTTTACCTTTAACGTACAAGCTGATTTAATTTATTTTCTTGTTAGAAAATTTAATATTGTTAAAAAAAATATATTTATCATAAAAATCCAATTTTTTTTTTCATTGATATGATTATTATATTGTTATGCTATCATTGTTTTGAATGTGAATAAAAATTAACTCATAAAAACCAAGTTTTCTATTATACTCCCTTTCTCATTTACTAGTTGAAACAGGTTTGGCGCTTACCCCATGCGTTGGGCTCGAGTTGGCCGACGCTACGAAAGGGAGTTATAAAAAATTTCGAAAAATCCAAAATTATACTATAATTATTAATTTAACTAACAAAATTTTTAAAAATGGTTTTTACTTTCACCACGAGTTTGCCTGCAAAGTTTCAGCTCGATTGGATGACGGAAAAGGGTTAAAAATCGATCCAAAGTTTTTTCGACAGACATGCAAGCAGACGCTACGAGTTAAAAGAAAGGGAGTAAAAAGGAGAACAACGGAGCATATACCTCAAACCAAGGAATTGATAAGGTGATTAGAATAGTTTGAGATGTGGACCTACAAAATAATACACAAAATAAGCTGAGTAGACAGAGTTATAAATGAAGATATTTTGGCTAGGATGAATCATGAAACAGAAGTTAATAAAATAATAAAACTATATCTTGGACATATTTTTCTTTTAATTATTAGGTCCTTACATATGAAATTGACGTTTAGTATGGGAGGAACATAAAGCCGATTTTTTTTTATTATAATATATTTATTTAATCAAAGTATCTACCATTGCTATCTAAGCACTTTTGCCATCTCATAGGTAGTTCATCGATCCCTTTACTAAATAAAACATTCGGACGGAAATCAATAAAATCTTTGAAGGCAGTTTGGACTGCCCCATCGGAGTTGAATTTTTTCCTTTGCAAGAAGTTATCCAAATTTCGAAAAAAATGGTAATCTGTTGGGGCAAGGTCCGGAGAGTACGGTGGATGTCTTAGACATTCCAATTGAAGCTCCTCTAATTTGGTAGCCGTCTGTTGTGCAGTGTGTGGTCTAGCGTTATCATGAAGCAGCAGTGGCCTAGAGCGATTAACCAGCCTCGGTTGTTTAGCAGCTAGCTTTTCCATCATGTTTGCAGTTGCTGACAATAGACATCTGCCGTAATCGTCTGGCCAGATTTAAGAAAGCTGTAGTGAACGACACCAGCACTAGTCCACCAAACGCTCACAAGTAACTTTTTTGGAGTCAATTTTCGCTTGGGGCATGGTTCGGCTGGTTCGGCAGGGTTCAGCCATTGCGATGAGCGCTTCCGATTATCGTCTAGGATCCACTTTTCATCACAGGTAATGATTCGATTTAAAATCCCTTCATTATTGTGCCGGTTGAGTAATGCAACGCAGCAGTCACCGCGCGTTTGTTGATTTGCTTCACTCAATTCGTGAGGTACCCACCTTTCAAGATTTTTCACCTTACCAATTTGCTTCAAGTGGATTAAATCAGTTTTATCACTAACACCGCAGCCTGCAGCTAACTCGGATGTGGTTTGCGATGGATCCGCTTCCACAATAGCCTTCAATTCTTCATTATCAACTTTGGTCTCCGGCCGTCCACGGGGCTTGTTCTGCCGGTCGAAATTTCCAGAACGAAAACGTTGGAACCAAAAACGCACTGTGTTTTCTTTTGCGGCACCGTCGCCATACACATCATTAATCCTTCGAGCCGTTTCTGCAGCACTGGTGCCACGGTGGAACTCGTACTCGTAAATAACGCGATATTTCAAGTTTTTCATTTTGTAAACTGGGTGACGCAAAGAAAAAAACAATTGAGGAAAAAATAAATGAATTATAATTTTCAAAACACAAATACATGAGTAAATAGCTGTATAAATTTGGATTTGGAATTCCTAACCAAAGAGAAGATATTTGAGATCAAATTTGCCAGTACGGCAAAACGCCAATTTCATATGTAAGGACCTAATATTTACTGCGGCCTGGAATAGAACTACAGTAGATTGGGAAAACAGCTGTCTTGAAATCGTGACATGATGCTCTCCCTTTCCCGGGACCCAGACTCCCGGAAAACCTTCCCTGCATGTGGGGTGCAATATTACTTGCTTTTCTGGAACTCTAATCCGTAATCCGAAATATTCAAGTTTTCAAGTTTTTATTGTTTTAATTAGTTATTTGTCTTTATTCATCCCAACCATGACATATACAGGGTGTCCCGTATCTCGACGTCAAGCCGAAATCGGGTGATAGGCCAAATCATAATAGTTATCAGAAAAATATTTAAAAAAATCTAAGTCGTGTGTTTTAAAAATTATAAGCAATAAACTTAAAGAAAGGCTTGGGTACACTAGAATTCTTTTAAAGTAAATAAGAAAAAAATATTAAAAACTGGGTTTCATTACAAAAAAGAAATATTTTATCCACAATTTAAGAAATAATCTAGCAAGTGTTATACCATTTTTAAATTCTCGTTAATTGCGCCAACTTTTGAAGTTACTTGCCAACCTCGTGTAGTACATTTTATTTCCAGTACAGTCGATTAAAACTGGGCAAAGTATTGATTTCGAATACTTGGTTTGGTCAAAAAGTGACATTTTCTTCCAAGCTGGAGCAGTTGGCTTTGAATTTTGCACGAAAGTTAACAGAAGCATTTGATTCAAGATTACATAATAATAATAAAAAATTAAGAAAAATAAAGATTTGTAGCAACAGGAGTGAAAAAACATCACAGAGTGTACATTTTTTTGATTTTTTTAAATGCTTATAATTTTTAAAACACATGACTTAGATTTTTTTTATATTTTTCTAATAACTATTATGACCTGGCCTATCACCCGATTTGGGCTTGACTTCAAGATACGGGACACCCTGTATAACTGTGTCCATCCAGCTTCTTTTTAGGCTTCATCTGTAGATCCACATCTTGTTTCAAGCCGGTAAGCCTCCAAACTTATTTTCTATGAAAAAATATTGAGAAAACGTACATTTTGACTACTCTCATTCGTTATTCAATGTTAATATCACGAATGCAGAACATCTTTTTCATGCAGATAAAGGATGCAATAGCTTGCTCAATGCGGTGTTTGATTTCAACGGAATCTATCCCATCTTTCATTTACATTGCAGAGAACATCGCTGTGTTCTCAGCTATGAGAATGAGCATTATCATTTCATATTTCCATCATTCGATTGAGACAATTGAGTTAACATTTCCAATAAATATTCCGCAGAGCAGTATTACAGTTCGCCAAATAATATGATATTGTGGTGGCCCTGGCGCGCATGAAGTGCCCTGGGAATAAGCGGCGATATTACGTCGAACTTGATGTGATGGATGTTTTCAGCTAAACGGAAATACGTTTTAAAAATAGGGTAACCATCGTGGGAAAATTTTATTAGTTATGCAATTATTTTGAAAATTTAAAACCTCTGAACAGCTCACGTGTAAATTTGTATCGTCACATGTAGATGCGTGTGCACAACTTATGAAAGGGTTGCCGTTACAGAATAGGGCTCCTTAGCCACGCTCGGATGTAAAATTAATAATATGGCCGAAGAGGGTCCACTGAATAAGAAAAAGATTCACGGTGGTGGAGTTTGAATAAAACTATTCTATAAATAATTAACTGTTTGTGTAATTAATGCAACAATATATACACCATTACTCACTAGGTTCGTTTTCGCTTGAATAATCACTTCACAAATCGTTTTTTCATATAGAAGTCGCGTTCAGGGATCGCGTTTTGCCAAAATAGAAAACTGCTCATCGGCCGCCCGCCATGTCTTATATACTTGCGGCTGCCCGTCATCCATATACGCACGTTTCTACAAAACTCTTGAAAGTACACGACCAATCTTAGTACTTTTTGGAGTTTCCAGACTCTTTTCGATAATGCTAGATTTATCAGGAACGATTCGGAGTATTCTAGATGGTTCTGGCTCGTTCTGGACCATGCAGGATTTTTCGAGAATGTTTGACGATATCTTCTTTCCATAACATCATTTAGTATAGGTACCTACCCGGAAAGCTAAGTGATCTGGGTTCGAATCCCGGAGCAGCTAACAAATTTTTTTGTTGATTTGATTTTTTTACATGTCTTTCTAATTGATTAATAAATTTAGTTTTAAATATCATAGAACTTTATTCTGAAAAATTGCAACTTCACAATAAAAATGTTTTAAAATATATATAAGTATATTTTTGTTGATTATATTATGATTGTTTTTATTAAATACTCGCACTTAATAGTAATTTTAAAACTTTTTCTATCTACAACTGAAAACTACGTATTGAGTATTCGTCCCCATGCACTCACATGTGATTGTCAAGTCGATTGCTAGTGATTTGTAAAGCGGTAATAGTAGGTTATGAATTGTTGTAGATTCGTTTGAGAACAGAGTTCAGGAATTCTCAACTATGTTTCCTATTGTCGTGGAACACAATATATGTGATTTTCAGCAACGTATAATAGAATAACTCAGCTGATTTCAAGGAAACTGGACTTAAATTCAAACAACGTATGTTCGATTCAATTCAATTCATTAAATAATATATACAATACAAACAAAATATTTAAGGTATACACATTATGAAAGTATACATATCAAAATAAAAATATGTAATTAATTAAAAATAACATAAAATCTGGTCAGAAGTGTAGGAGAATCCTGCTTCAAAAACACCCCTTCAAACACATGGAATATTTCAATACCTAAAGCGATATTGTTTGGCATAGCAGTAGCTCTTCTAACAGGCATAACCATCGGCACGTTTGTCTTGTATATTGGAATGTGAAACAATCTATGCTGACGATGTCTAAGGTAATTAATTATCAGGAACATAAAATCCAATGCTCCGCATAATTTCAGGATTATTGATCACCGCGCAACAAACGATAAAAATGTGTAATCAAATACATATTCCTTCTAGTCTCTAAACTATTGTAGCTAAGCATACCCTGTATAATGCCCATACTCTCTCATGTAGAGATATCTCAGAAACTTATTTTGAACTTTTTCCACCATAAAGAGTACGGCCTCACGTGGCCCCCAAATCATCGAGCCACACTCGAGTCTACTTCACACCAAGGAGTTGTAAAGAGTTCTCAGTTTGCGGTTATTTTCAAAAACCCTGGCAGTACACAAAAAAAATCCTTACATTCTCAAAGTTATATTCCAATCGTGCAAAATTGTACAAGTATATATTGTACAACAACATCGGTGAATCTGCAACAGCCGATCGTGGTCCAGTGGTTTTATAGCAGTTTCAGCCTCTTTCAGCTGCCTTCAAGACTATACTTATTTTTACTATAACATCAGCCTCTATACGATTCACATTTTTCAAGTTGGGAAAAAGTTTTTATGTCCCGTTAATTCATTTGGCGGACTCCTAATTCCATTTAAATAAACATTGGATTATTTAAAGGCAGAAATCGATAATGAGGAATGTAAAAAGTAAAGTGAGTACGGAAAGGCTATTGTAAAAAGGCAAAAAGCAACATTGTAACGCCAACATATTTTATTCCTGAAATAATTCCATAGATGGCTCGAAAAAGGCGTTTCCTTTTACTGACAGCTAAGGAACTAGTGTCAAAGACTGCTCAGAGATGGTGCCAGCCACAGTTACGACCCACACACGAAAGATGTAACTCATTATATCAAATACCCCAAGGGTTCAGCCTAATTATACTAAGAGATGGTGCCACTCGTAAAACATTAATGGAATATTACCAGAAATATTTAAATACTACAGAATTAGGGATTCTGTGTCGAGACAACCCGGGAATTTATTCCCGGGAATTCAAAGATTTTTTGCTGTCTCGAGTCCCGGGAATTTAAAAATTATTAACCCGGGACTCGAGACTTTCCGATTCAATTTTATTCAATATATCCTACATTTATATTTTTAAAATAAAATCTGCTTCTTATAGTATATACAATACTCTAAGATCTGCTTAGTCGAGAACAAGCCATACCCATACAGAGCAGGTAGCAAGCGGTTCGTCAAGATACTCGATTGTCGGCAATCGGCAGAGAGATTATATTGTCTTTGTAATAAAAGCTTTCGTCGTTATTTGTAAAATATCACAACAAAAAATTCATGTAAATATTACCCTTGATTTTTTCGGCAAAATGTTTCTTTGTACGATGCACGTGCTACTCGTATTTCTAGAATAATTTAAAAGAATTCTCCTTGGGTTGATTTATTTGTTGAAATAATCAGTTTATATTTTGACTTATACGTTCTCTAGCCAGATACGTTCTTCTCCTACTTATGGTTTCCGTCGTTGTATATTCTGAACTGGGGATTTCAAACTTTTAAATTTTGAACTTAAATTGGAAATGTTAGTATTTATTTACTTTATTTATATTTATCGTTCACACTACGTGGAGAATCTTTTTTATTATTTAATTATAGCATAACCAGGAACAGGCTATGTGATTCATCATTAAACGCCTTGGTGTTTTTAAAAACATATTTTTCCTTACAAAAGTAAAGGTTTTAACTTCATATTGATATAAATATTTAGATTTAAAAAATTGTAATAAATTATATTTAAATAAATATCGAATAAAGTGTTTTTAAATTGTTTCAATAAATTTTCACCTATCGTACCTATAACACAAATAATATAAGTTAATTAAAGTAAAGAAGTTAATTTTTAACATATTTTTTTTCACGATTTAAACGAAAAATAATCAAAGTCTCGAGTCCCGGGAATTCCCGGGACTTTAAAAATTTGGGTCTCGAGTCCCGGGAATCGAAAAAACCCGAGACTTCAGAATTCCTATACAGAATACAAATGCTTTGGTATGTTCTGCGCTGTTGTGAATACAAGTCAGACATCATAAAGAGTTCTTTATTGATCTAGAGTCCGAGCCTTTGGCCTTCGATAGCTGGCTTTAAAACGAAACTCACAGAGGATCTAGTCTGGGGACCCAGTAGAGAAATCTGTAGTTAACACCAGTAGCGATGAGAGGACAGCAATCCACGGAGGAGCTGGTCTGGGGACCCAGCAGCGGAATCCGGGGTTGGTTGTAATACCCGTTCCAGGCGCTTGTCCAGCTTATCAGCGAGTGCATTTGTACCCACTTATCTGAGGAAATGTACCCAATAGCTCGAGCCGACAGAACGCCGTACTTCGAGTCCATTATAATTTTTGAATTTTTTAACGTCCCATAAGTATTGGATGCTTACCTTTTTTTTGACTGTCGAAAAGGTCGTACGTGTTTTGGCATGCTATTTATGAAAATAAAAAAACTAGAATTAAACATTTCTTCCTAAAACTACACCGTTATGATGTTCCCCATTCACCGAAAATGGGCATTAAAATAACATGCTAAGACGTTGTGCCAACATTGAGAAGATAACGATAGAATCGCTGAAGAATCCAAACGTCATACGAAAATTGAGAATAGCTCTAGTACGAGCTTATATATATATAATGGTGGATACTCTGAAGGGGATAAAATAAATATTTGTTAATTAACCTTCCCTTGTTGACATTGCCTCTAATTATGTGAATATCTCTGTAAATATACTAAATATAGAGTTAATATTTTAGATATTCCTCAGTAATATTTTTTAAGTATTCAATAAAATAATTTTAATATATAAGGATTTACCGGACACAACAAAATATTATGTTTTCTCTAAGAAACTGATGTTAATTTGTCAATACGCGTATGTATTTTATGGGAGAGCGGTGCGGGGAGCGTAGTAAGTGGTGTTCGTTCTTTAGCAGTCAGGTGTCTTATGCGTCTTTATGCTGTCGTTCGTGATAAACAATGTTTTTTTTTCATTTTTGCACCCTTATTTAATTATTGATATTTATTTTCTTATTAAATTTATTTGGTAAATGTACAAACTAAAGAGTGGCTGTTTTCAATATAATATAATTAATACACATTTAAATTACATGTTTACTCACTTTTAAGCAGATATTGGTAGTCGAGGATTTTACAGAACTCTACAACTTTCACAGTAAATTGTAAATAACTACTTAGGCCTGGGATAAACTACTAGATTATGGAAACATCACGAAACAAAATTGTCTATATAAGAGAGATGACAGGCCCGCTGCGGAAAGCGATGCCTTAGAAACAAATGCGCATTTGACATTCAACAAGCAGTAGACAAAAATAAAACGAAATAGAAAAGTACCTACCTTTGTACTTTTGAAATATTGAGGAGTTACAATTGGTGCGAATTTCGAAATTGGTGATAATTAAATAAACGATACATTGTTGTTGTGATATTAGTTGGTTTATAAAACTTCAATTTATTTCAAGTGTTATTTTTCTCCTACAAATACATTAAATATTCAGGAACTAGCGGGTTTGGAATCACGCGGATGCAGCGCAAGATAGGGAAATATGGAAGCACCTTGTCGAGTCTTTGGAATGATGATGATGACAGTGAATGGTACCCACCGCTTACCCAGGACCGTTCTAAGAGCAAAAGCTTCTATATCGGTCCTACTCAATCGTCTCCAGCTTGACATTTTTTTCAACTAACAAGCAGGACCGTGCTGCTCCGCACCGGTCGTATAAACCGTTGCGAAGTAGCACGGCCGCTCGAACAAAACCATTAACTGTCCTTGCCTCAAGATATGTCTTAATTAAAAAAAAATACATAATTATAATACAAGGAAAATAACATTAAAAGTAAAAGGAACCCAAAATAACAAAATGATGATGATGATGACGGTAATAAATGTAAAATATTCATATTAAACTGACTTAAGAGTCACAAAATTTTGCATGCATACTGAGTGTACATCACCGAAACACGCGATTCAATTTTAGTTACGTACAGGAAAGGTTAATAAATAGCTTAGTAAAAAGAACATTCCGCGCATTTTTTGATCGAACCTCGTATTTGTCGCACAGTAACACGAGTTGTAATCCGATACTAACAATTCTTTTTGACTATGAAAATTGTCGCAATGAGCATTGCCATTCGCGGATCATAAATAATTTGCGAATATTCCCGGCGTTGGCCGTGCAAATGTGGCGAGCGGACGCCGTAATCGAGGGCGGAATAAAGCGATTTAACTCGCTCGCATGGGGAATAATGTAAATTGGCGCGGGAGCCGGTCCATTTGCCTCGCCTGCCGCTGGAAGTATTACTGATCCGATCAGCAGCAACACCTCCGTCGGATTCGTTTCGAAATGCTAAAATTGCAAGTGCTTCGATTCAGCGTTAAGTGTCCCTTATCTAGGCGACGAAATTTTCTGACCAATTTTTATTCTAATGCGGCCTGTTAAAATTCAAATTAAAATTCGGTTCATTACTTTTTATGGGTATTGGTTACGATATCCAAGATACGAAATAACCTATGCCCAGAGTCTCACTTATGCAAGAAATTGTTAAAGTGGTACGGCAAAGGCTGAGAAATTAAAAATATGTAGGATAGTGAATAGTGGATTAACAAATAATTAATTTATTCATTAATTAACATGGCATAATTGCATGGGGAGGAGCAACATTAAGTGCAATCAATCCAGTTTTTTTTTCTTATTGAGGTAGGTGTCCCAAATACAGAAGCAAAACATCACAAAACCAGGCTCAGGCTTGATTAAATCACAAAGATTAATTGTGAACCGGGAATTTACCCCGAAATCCTCGATGTGAAAAGCTTGTGCCTTACCCGCTAGGCTAAGAAGGCCTTTTGAGCCTTGCACGAGTTAAACAATGATGAACGCTTTCTTGTGATTTAGTATTTTTTTATTACATGCAATTCATTGACAAGGTCTGCAGCATATGTGTTTAGAAGGATTGTGACAGAAGAATTCTGCATGAAGCATTTCCCGGCTGTATAATGTCAAAATTCACTGATCTCGTGGTCACCTTATTTTACTGTTTTTTTTTTGCTGATGTATTTTTCCTTTGGGCTGCATAGAAAAAAATGACTACAGTACTTATCCAATAATAGTGCAATACCTGAAATACAACATTCAGCGAGAAAATGAAAAATATATTCCGAAATTATGACCAAATAAACTTTAACATGTGATTGAAAGAACTTATATTTGAAGTCATTGGACTAACATTATTATGCACGATATTTAAATAAATAAATTATGTATACGTACAGAAAATAATTAGAATATTTATTTAGCTTAAAAAATTATTGAAAGCCAAATTCTTCATACAAAACTCTTTGTACACAAAGTCTGCAAAGTAAAAATAAAAGTCTAATGTTTTTATTCTTTACCTAAATACTCGATGTCGCGGAGTATGCGTTTCTATTGACGAAGTCAGTTGCAATAAATGCCTGGCAGACTATTTTTTATCGAGAACAAATATTAATCGGTAATTACTGTTCAATGATATCCGGTAAAGAAGCCGGCACTGGTGGACGCGTTCTTGGTGTCGCTCCGCGTTAGTTTGTTTTCCGAATTTTGAAATTCTCATTCTCATTATGACCATTGTAGCATATGGACGTGTGGAAATTTTGAGTTTTTATTTCTTATGTGCCAATAGGTATTTTAAATTTTGTTAAGGTATAAGTTTTATACCTTACAACGGACGAATTAGTGGCTATTGGCCTTGAAGGGTTTTTCGGAACGAATTTTCCGACTTTGGGTCGATACCCAAAAAGTCGTAAATCTCCGAAAAATCCCGGAAAATCTGGGGTCTGAGGACCAACTTTGTTATTTAAATAGTAAATGGATTTCGGACTTTGGTTTTACCTATCTTGAGTCAGAAAACTCGGGAAAAAAAATCTTTGTACTTTTCACCTAAGCCTTACAGTTACTGTGATAATCATAAGTTTGTGAACAATTACTTTTTCGTGTTTCTCTTTGTTGATTCGTGTTCCCCAGGCGTGAAAATCTGGAAAAACACTGGTATCACCAGGATTTGTTTATAAACAAGTGCGGTACTTACAACTTGTTTGTTTAAATTTTCCTTTTTTTCTTTTTAATTTATGTTCTTCGTGCTGGGAAAGCCGGGAAAACACTTACAGTTCTAGCGTGCGTCTTATATTAGGTCCTTACATATGAAATTGGCGTTTAGTATGGGAGAAACTAAAGCCGATTTTTTTTATTATAATATATTTATTTAATCAAAGTATGTACCATTGCTTTCTATGTACTTATGCCATCTGATAGGTAGTCCATTGATCCCTTTACTAAAAAAAACCATTCGAACGGGAATCAATAAAATCTTTGAAGGCGGTTTGGATTGCCCCATCGGAGTTGAATTTTTTCCTTTGCTAGAAGTTATCCAAATTTCGAAAAAAATGGTAATCTGTTGGGGCAAGGTCCGAAGAGTACGGTGGATGTCTTAGACATTCCAATTGAAGCTCCTCTAATTTGGTAGCCGTCTGTTGTGCAGTGTGTGGTCTTGCGTTATAATGAAGCAGCAGTGGCCAGATTTAAGAAAGCTGTAGTGAACGACACCAGCACTAGTCCACCAAACGCTCACAAGTAACTTTTTTGGAGTCAATTTTCGCTTGGGGCATGGTTTGGCTGGTTCGGCAGGGTTCAGCCATTGCGATGAGCGCTTCCGATTATCGTACAGGATCCAATTTTCATCACAGGTAATGATTCGATTTAAAATCCCTTCATTATTGTGCCGGTTGAGTAATGTCAACGCGCGTTTGTTGATTTGCTTCACTCAATTCGTGAGGTACCCACCTTTCAAGCTTTTTCACCTTACCAATTTGCTTCAAGTGGATTAAAACAGTTTTATCACTAACACCGCAGCCTGCAGCTAACTCGGATGTGGTTTGCGATGGATCCACTTCCACAATAGCCTTCAATTCTTCATTATCAACTTTGGTCTCCGGCCGTCCACGGGGCTTGTTCTGCAGGTCGAAATTTCCAGAACGAAAACGTTGGAACCAAAAACGCACTGTGTTTTCTTTTGCGGCACCGTCGCCATACACATCATTAATCCTTCGAGCCGTTTCTGCAGCACTGGTGTCACGGTGAAACTCGTACTCGTAAATAACGCGATATTTCATTACTTTTTGTAAACTGTAATTCATTCATTCATTTTGTAAACTGAGTGACGCAAAGAAAAAAAACAATTGAAGAAAAAACAAATGAATTATAATTTTCAAAACACAAATACATGAGTAAATAGCTGTATAAATTTGGATTTGGAATTCCTAACCAAAGAGAAGATATTTCAAATCAAATTTGCCAGTACGGCAAAACGCCAATTTCATATGTAAGGACCTAATATTTAGTGCGTATTCAGTAATTTTGTAGGCTTAAAGTTAGTTTTAAAGTAGAGTTTTCTCTTTTGTAGTAGATTCTCCAGGTTTAGTAACCCGGGGAAAATTGTGCTTGTTTATCTGTAAGGAATGTTATAAGTCCGTTATTAATAACTTTTTATACATATGGATTTTTGTAAATTTCTTTTCGGATTTGTGTTCCCATCTAAATCTAGAAAAATACTGCTTGCGTGTTGATTAACTTTGTATTATGATAGAAGCGTTTTTTTAATTCATCGGAGATAAAAATTCCAGCGCTTTCTAACATAATATAGACATAATTAAAATAACCTTCACATACGGTGTATCTCAAGGAATTGAAAATGGTACGTTGCTACATGTTATATAAAATAGAATATTGACACGCTTACTAGAACAACGCTTAATCAACTTGAAGCATTTGAGATATTGAACTACAGATGGTTTCTTAAATTGAAACTATGTATATAAATTGAATAAAACAAATATCAAATTACTTGAAATTGCAGAAAAACTAACCAGAAGGCTATCATCATTATAATTAACATTGTTTAAACGAATATACAATAATTATCGATATGTTAAAGTATCTAAACCCAACTGAAAGCAATGGTAATTACACAAAAAATATTATAAAACGTCCTAGTCTTGATATATAAAAGAAAAAACCGATTAGTTCTATTATATATGTATAAAAATATGAAATCCAATTTTGAGGTCCACATTTACTAAGAGACTTCTTTACTAAGTGAGGGCATTTTAGGCTTCCACAAACAAAACTGGTAGGATCACAAAAAAGTTTGTAATATAAAGATTTTAAATTATTCAATATACTGCCAGAAAATGTGAAAGAAGTAAATAGTCTCACTACTTTCTTTAAGTTAAGTGCAAAATATGTGAAAAGTAAGTTTAATGTATGATCCTTTTATGTTGGTTGATGTTTTTTTTTTAAATTTATTTTTTGTGCCAGAAGTGAAAATGTGTTTTTATTTATGATTATTTATGTTGATATGCATATGTTTTCGTAATTTTTATTTTTAAATGCTATATTAATTAATGTTCAATTACTACATGTAAAAATGTGTACAACTAAAGAAAAATATACAAACAAACAAATATTTCGCATATCGTAACTGATGAACTTTTTCTATGGACAAATCCTTCTCCAGGGATTTCCAGTATATTCTAGACTATTTCACAAAATTTTGGTTGAGCGTACGTGGCCGTCATCCACGATAGTCAGGTTCTGGGAACCGCAGCCGATATGCAGCAGGATATTGAACCACTTTTGGGTCGGATCAGTAAATGAGATCATTTCCTGTGTACCCGGTACATTCATGTCTACCGGGTGGACGGGAAATGGGGCTGAGCCGAACGGTAATTGTTTCACATGTTATTAAGTATAGGAAATAGCATATGTTGTTTAATTTGATGCTCGATAAAATTAATATCGATTCTATTCGATATCCGATCCGATGTGGACGATACATCCGTATCGATTTGATGCGCTGGCAGGATCATCGATACGTGCGTTCAATGAAAATAAGGCTGATCCACAAGACCGCGACATTTTAAAATTGTTCTCAAGGGGCGATTTTTAAAAATTAACTTTATAAATTGATTTATTACTTTTTAATTGTGAAGGTTTTATCGTTATATCGATATCGATTTACATAAAACCTTGAAAATATCGAACTATTATTTTATTTGAAAGTTAAAAAAAAAAAATTGCCGCGTTTTGTCTATTTCTGTAGAATTTCTCCTCCCTAACTGACATTTCCTGGTTAACATTTATTAATTAAATAATTTATTAATCTATTAATCTATTAATTTATTAATTTCTTAATTAATCAATTTATTAATTTCTTAATTTGTTAAATTATTAATTTATTAATTAATTAATTTATTTATTAATTTATTAAATTATAAATTTATTAATTTATTAATTTCTTCCTTTCTCCCTTTCTTCCTTTCTTCCTTTCCTTACTTTCTCCTTTCTTCACTTTCTTCTTCTTCCTTTCTTCCTTTCTTCCTTTCTCCCGTGTCTTCCTTTCTTCCTTTCTTCCTTTACTTCCTTTCTTCCTTTGTTCCTTTCTTCCTTTCCTTCTTTCTTTCTTTTCTTCCTTTGTTCCTTTCTTCCTTTCTTCCTTTTCTTCCTTTCTTCCTTTCTTCCTTCTCCTTTCTTACTTTCTTCCTTTCTTGCTTCCTTTCTTGCTTCCTTTCTTTCTCTTTTCCCTTCCTTCCTTTCCTTTCGTCCCTTTTCTTGCCCTCCTTCCCCTGCGTTTCCCCCGGTTCCCATTCGTTCGCGCCGCCACCCCGTCCCCCGGCTCTCCCCGCCGCCCTGTCCTCCACCAAACAATGTTACAATGGGCTTGAGCGGACGGTGGTATATCCGCTTAACAAACAATTTCATTAGCTTTAATAGCTTATTGGTCTTGTGGTTAGGACTCTCGCCTCGTGATCTAAAGGTCGCGGGTTCTAATCTCACTCCAGACCAGCAAGTTAGTCCTTTTTTCATAGCACAAGCGTTTAGCTTAATTTGAAAATAGTAAGAATATTATTGTGATACGTATTCTATGTACGCATCTCTATTAAAAAAAATCTGTATGGTTGAGTTTTAATTCTTTTCATAAAACTTAATAAAATATTCGACCATGATCAGTATAGATTCTTACAAATCAATAATTTGAGCGTAATTAATTTATAATGTTGTGTTTGTTTTACCTTTTAAGTATAACTTCTACCGCGAGTACATGAGTATACGTACGATTTTTTTACTATGGTTGTTTACTGCAATTGGTTAATATTTTTCATAAAAAAATTATTTTACAAATTTAAAATGGCAGATTTACGCGCACAGCTCTTACAATTTCCCATGTTGCTAGGGTTTTACTGAAATAAGAAAGCTAACTATTTTCTTGTTATATGATGCATTGCCCAAGATGTAGCGTAATGAAAAAAAAATATTTTTTTTGGCACAAACGGAGCTAGCTTAAAACATTTTTTTTTTTTAATTTAATTTAAAAATTGATAATCAAATATTGCATCTTTAAAAAAAAATCCTACGTTATTATTAATATGTGTGATAAGTTTTAACAAAATCAAAATGAAAAAAGGGAATTTTGATTAAAAGGCAAAAGAATAAAGTAATTTGTTTGAAAATTCAACTACCACGCTAGCTTTAAATTGCTGTAACTCAGACATTTTTAAGAATTTTTACGACGATTCAATTTATTTATAAAACTTCAAGCTTTTTTTTTGATTGATTGAAGATTTAACAATAAAAAGATTTTCCGATAATTTCAAGGTATTATAACCCCTTAAGTTAAATTTTGCCTTGACATCCAGAACAACGTCTAGCGACATCTTTGCGGATTTACAAAACAAACTGTACTGTACCGCAACAGCTCAATCAAAAAGTGGGTTTCTAACTGTATTCGAGTAAACCCGCTAATAAATTACCCCATCCCCCACAATTTACTTTAAATTTGCTAAGTCACATGCTTCATCACACACCCTTTCTTAAGCACCCCTCTAGGGTTTGAGTTTCATATAATTTTTCACAAAGTAAGCTTGTTACGTGGAGGCTTACAGGAGAACTTTCAGGTCCCATAAATAAGGCAAAATATTATTACTATGCTTAAGCTTACAACCATTAGTCGAATTATGTTATTTCTATGTGATTTATTCTATCTCGTCATATGTTAGTCTCTTCTTGAATACCAAATTTTATTAATTAATTATTTAATTTTGAACGAATTTTTTTTTATTGTTTGTTCTTGCCCTATATGTTTTGTTATTTTTAACCTAAAAAGATTGTTCAAATAAACCGTAAAATTATCAAAGTAAGTATTTCTGACCTTTTGTTGATCTGCTCTATTTTATAAGGAAATTTTTTTCATCCTCCATCCACTCATGTAGTACAACAATCCGCCAAATAATGTACTACGAAGAAATTGGTAGGAAAAAGGAAGGAAACCGCTCTTCTCCGATAAGTAAAATTACCAAGATCGTATCATTTAAGTACCTAACTAAATATTATTTAGATTTTTTATATGTGTGTACCTACCTTTCTAATTAATTCATCATTTTTGTTTAGAAATTTCACTTATCTTAATTTATTTCCTTACAAAGTATTGTAATTTCTGTCATTTTGAGTTTGTGTGTTTGGGAAGTGTGTTCTATAGAAGAGAGAAGGTTGAGAAATTTATCGATAGGAGGGTGACTGCAGGGAACAAGGTGAGTAGTGAGTAGTACAATAATTTCTAATAGATATATGTCTACTGAGACAAGACTAGCAGTAGAGCTGGCAGAAGAGGAATAAAAGTAGACTAAATGCAGTGCACATGAGATCCCTTAGATGTATGTGTAACAAGTCCATTTATTGTAGAGTAAAGAATTAAGATATAAGGAATGAATGTTAATTTGATTTTAACATAGTTAATAGAATTTTAAAAAGGATCGCTCAGATGGTAAGGGCATGTTAGTAAGACGAATGAATGTGGAAAGAATGGTAAGAAAGATATAGAACGAAAGAGTGGATAGTGCCAGAAGTCTCAATAGTCGTCGAGCTTGGATGCAAAGATGAATATGGATGAGACGAGAGTTGAGGGTCAGGATAGAAAAGTGTGGCTTTTACCTTCTCCCGCGGGAGAAACAGTGTGACGGTGGTAGATATTGTTTGTAGATTGGCGGTATATATTTTCTGTAGATATATACTAAAGTTGGTTTGAATAATATGTTGTAGGTAAGGTTTGGATAGTATGACATTTAAGTTGGGGATTTCGGCAGATAACAGGTAATACAGGTACCTAAATTCAAATGAGTAAGTAAAACGTAAAAATAAAAAACGAGCGAGTCTTACAGTAGTCGCTTATGATGTGTAACATGTGACGTCTCACAATTAAAAATATCAATTGAGCAACAACAGAAATTAACATGAAAATTTAAAAAGCTAATACCTAGATATATACTTATTAATTAGAAAATATAAGTAAAGATAATGTTTTTTTATTTATTATTGAATTTTGCCGCGGTAAGCTGGTACCGTATATTTACACACGCATTTTGTTTACAAATGTGTTTGGTCAATTATATGTTTTTATTTATTTTCCTAGATAGCGGAATTCCGCCATACATATTGTATGAAAACATTGAATAAATTTTTTAAATAATCATATAAATTACATTAAATTTGAGAATTTAAATCATTAAGGATAGTTATTGCTTACATTAATATAAAAAAAATTAAGTATTTATTGGATAGTTTCGAATCTATAAGCCAAAACATATCAAAGTTACAATATCCACACGCTTGACACCAGTCGCGTAGCATATATACAAAATCAGAAGAGTTGGCTGTTACAAGTGTGCGTTTTCGCTGTAATGGCACTTGCTGGACGTTGATTTCTTTATAAACGATGATTTTTTCATCGTGCGCGCTCATTATCTAAATAAAGTTGCGCGCGCTTTCCTGGCGTCTTTATTTCCTGTTACGCATCTCCGTCCATTTTCACGAAATCACTGCCACAGATTGCAGGAAAGCAAGGGAAAGGTGTTACACATCAATAAACCATTTCTTACCTTTTACATGCCAAAATATCATAATATTCAAACATTCTCACCTACTATGGTCACAAAATATTTCAGGTTCGATACTGTGACATGTCTGACGATCGCTGGCTCCTACTATAAAAGTAAGTAAGCACTTTAAGAACTAGGCTATTTTTGTTGTGGTAACAATCTTACCCTCACCTCAACCCTTCTGATTTATTCATCCATCCTATTACTCATCTTATACATTGCAACTAACTATCGACCCTTATAAACCAATAAACGTAATAAAAATTCCAATGAAACATATCGGTGTAGAGACGAGACTGTACAAACACATAATAATAAGAAAGAATAACATATAATTGAGGATTTTACAGCACTTTGTACGTTATACAGTTAATTCGAAATAACTAGAAGGTTCAAAACTAAACGGCAAAAATTCCGAATAAATTTGTGAAGCATCTGGAAACCCAAAACTGAACATAGACAAGACGAATTCATTGCAGAAGACAGTTTATTGGGACAGTTTGGCAAGAACCTGCGGCAAATGTAGCCATTTCACTTATACAAGTAAAATGCAAACATTTGAGAATTATGTACGACGAGCAAAAATAGATTACGAAAGTATCTACCGGGCGTTCGATAGTTAACAAGTGCGATTAAAGAAGTGCGAATATTCCAGAAAACTTAATAAAGTATCCCACAAAATTTTATAACAGCGATTACTATCATGCTTGTCTCCAGTGACTTTGTACATAAAATAAAATTTTAATTAACTCCTAGTGTACCATTCGTCTCCCACCATGATGCCGTTGTGGTTTGTTAAAATTTTACATCACACTTATAATTATTTTTGCAAATATTTTTCCAAATGGAGTTTATATTTTGAATATACCGGAATATTTTAACTTTGTTACATTTTATTTCGTATTTTTTTAGAAAAAAAAAATCGGAATTCCGGTATACGTTTAATTTTCATTGTGTTCTTTACTAATTAAATATTTGAAATATTTTTAAGGAATTCCGAACTACATTATGAATTTTGTATTTTTATCTAATTTTATTATGTTTGAATTACCTAATTACGTTAAAGCAAAAATTTTCTGTTAATATTTACTGCTTTGAAGTTCATGATACTTTCTTCGTACTACCCTCCGTTATTAAATTACTATCCATCTATTCAATGTTGCATATTGTAGACGCGAGTTGTATTGTGGTATCACATGATCATATTTTCTACTCTACAAGCCATAATCTATGGTATTGATAACTGTCAAAATTACATTTTTGGATTTTGGATTATTACCTCAATGGGACCAATCCTTATTAAACAATAGAGCTATTTATATGCCTTAAGCTTTGTAATCTCAACTTTCTTGTAAAATTAATATTAAAATATTTTTTTTATATTCTATTATATAAATATTTATCATCATTATTATTGTTACTGGAAATTTCCTTATTATTTTTGTTACTCTCCTATATTCATGTAATGTATCTAGATGAACGTCTGTCAGAAAGAATGAAAGAGACAGAAAATATGAGAGAGTGAATGGGGATAAATAGCAAGTTACCAGCATGAGAACACCTTTTTATTTACGCTACCTGTAATAGTAATACTGTCACGATCCATACCAATTTTTACATGTCGAAAAATACTCTTAATGTGGAAAGCCGACTTTATTACTGGACTCCCAAATCCCGATACTGTCTCCTCCTTAGATGGAAGGACGAGAATATTACAATATACAACGCTTTGGTATTAATATATTTTTTTATTTTTGATTCTTTTATAATATGCTATTCTTAATATTTCAGTATTAATTTAATATTTAATTTACTTTTTTCTGTGTTTCACATTTATATTCATAGACGCTAGCGAAGGGAAAAACTACATTTAAAAATGAAGACTACAACACACACACGTTCACCAGTTTGAAGACTACAAAGTGTACACTACAATTGTAGTAAAAACTACTTGTAGTGAAGTAATTGTAGTACTACGAAATGAAGTGAAGTAAATGAAGTGAAGTATTTGAAGTGAAGTAAATGAAGTGAAGTATTTGAAGTGAAGTAATTGAAGTGAAGTAAATGAAGTGAAGTAATTGTAATATTAATGAAGTAATTGTAGTACTAGTGAAGTAAATTTTTTAAATGAAGGGAAGTATTTTTTTCCCAACTAAAAATTTGGCGAGCTAAAAAAAACGTCAACGAGAAAAATGTTTAAGATAAATGACGACATTTTCTACAAAGTAACATTTGGCGACCTAAAAAAAAAAAGGTAACAAAAAATTTTCAAACCATGGGGGGGGTTGTTACAGTTTCCAAAAATTTCACGTAAAAAATGCACTATTTAATGTTTCTCATGCTTTCGGTAACTTTGAAGTGTATGTACTTTGTAGTGTTCGCTTTGAAATGAAGTGTACTATTTGAAGTTTATACTGTCAATAACTTTGGTGTTTGTAGTTTGTAGTGTACACTACACTTCAAAACGTGCGAAATGTGCACTTCAATGTAATGTAGTACTTCATTGTAGTAGTGAGTACAGAGCGGACCCATCACTAATAGACGCTCCTATATTTCATATGTTATGGTTGGCATATTCTTATGCTTTATCCTTTTAAAATTATGCTCTATTTCTATGTTTCTGGATTATCTTATGTTTAATGCCCATTTTCCTTTTTAAAACTTTGTTCTATTTAAGCTTTGCTAATTTTGCATTTTTGAATCATTACTAAAAATATATAAGTCGCACGAATTGATCATTTTTAATAAATTTAGTGTCAAATTTCCTCCATTTGACGTATCTTTAAATTGAGACATATATTAAATATTGAAACATCCAAAATCAACCAGTGAATTATAATCATATTCGCTGCTTGATTTTGGATGATTAATGGTGTATTTACTTACTATGTATATATCCTATTTTCTTACCACACATTACACTATGTACTATATATAAAGCAGGATATATGAAACGTTAAAATGATTATTTAAATGTATTATTTATAAATAAAATTTTAAATGTGACAATAGAAACTCAGCTATCAAACCACATTAAAATAATCACCATGCATGTGAAAAACCATTTCAAAACCCATCACTCTCGCCCATATAGGCTTACGATTATAAAAAACTACTTATTTTCATAGCAGTAGAATTGTATCAAAATATATTATTATCACAGGATCACGATGTTGTGAGACAAATTAAACACTTTAAATTAATTAAAGTTTTATTTTATGCACAGCCGCTGAACACAAAGTTGATTGTAATCGCTTTTACGAAATTTGCACTAATTATCACTATTTAAAGTCTTGATTAAGGTACACTTGATTAAGTTTTTCAGAATATTTGCACGTTTGTAATATCACTAACTCACTATCAAACGCCCGGTAGGCACTCTCGTAATCTATTTTCGCTTTGTCTTCTTCAGCATCCATGTCCCCACTGACGGATATAGGCCTCTTCCATACCCTTTCATTCTTCTCTGTTGTTAGCTTCTTGTAGCCATTTCTTTCCCCCCACTGTGGCTTTATCATCAGCCCATATCTTTTGAGGTCTTCCGATGCTTCTTTTACTTTCCCAAAGTCTCTCCCAAGCAGTACATCATGTGGCATCCTGCCCTGCCATTGCTATTTTAATTTCGCTACGATCCATGATAACCACTACTCTAGTTCTGTGCCTTATTTAATCATCTCTTAGGCTTATTTTACCAAGCGTAGTTCTTTTTGTAGACAGTTGCATGCATTTGAGCTTCTCTGCAAAATATTTTAGCTGATCGCTAATAATTCGTACAATTCACCGTTTCACTTCTACGGTTTCGCTCATAACTGTCCGTGCAATGGCTTCGTCCTGTTTATATATCGTTTCGGATTTCCTGACGCTTCGTGAATCTAGTTGGCATTTCCATCGTTTCTTGTAGAACCTTCTTGTAGTTTCTAATTTACTATGAAACATCCAGGGTACTGAGAAATTTTCAATTATGTGTAATTTTTCTGTTTTTTTTTTATAATCTTGTGACAGTACAATAAATGTCAACTGGTCCAGATTGAAAATAATCCCTTAACAGTATTAAAGCACCTGCAATTTCCACAAAGCTACAATATTATTTAAGAAAAATGTAAGCGATATTCCTCGCTTTGAAATATATTTCAAAGTTTTTTCATTAAAACATTCACAAAGCAATCTCAAATACGACGAAAAAAACTTTTAACAACTGACACAATTTAATTAAATGTTAAAGAGTTTTCTTCGAAACAACTCAAAATTTAATGTTCTTGTAAACACAGCCGTTTTACAAATATCAGATAAAACAAAATTCTTACTTTAATTATTGTTTTTAAAAGTGAAAAGTTTTATAATTAGTGTTAGATTTTTTTATTTTTATAATCAATAGAAGTAATACCTACAACCGATCATTTATCACAAACGATAGCATAAAGACGCGGAAGATACGCCTTATCAGGCGAACTGCCGTGCCGCTACTAAAGAGCTGAGATCTTCCATTCTGGTACTCTGCGCACCATTTTTGTCCCGTGCGATGTCTCCTAGGGTGTTCTTAAATTGTATTTTCTAGATTGTAGATTTTCTTGTAATATACTTTTCTTTGTATAACCCCTTTTAAGAAATAAATAGTTTTTTCGCATGGGACATTGAACGTTTTGCACGACCTACTCGCCTGGTCTTCGTTCCTGCGTGCTGGGACGACAGGTCGGGTGGAGAGGACGCTTTAGCATAAAATAATGCCAACCAGTCGGCGAACGTGTTGGGCCGATATGGACGCTTTGGCGCGCAGGATACATTCAACGTGTCCTGCGCGCTACTCCTCTCCACAATCCACGTGTTGAAAAATAAGTAAATTCTTCGAGAAAGCATTTTATTTTGTTGTGTCTGGTAAAATCTTATGTATTGTGAGTATTTTTATGAATACATAAAAATATAATATGGATGAATGTAAAAAAAAAATTACACCAGGCTTTTTATATCTCTCATATTTTTTTCTTTTTAAATAGGTGTAATGATCAGATATTCGATTTAGAAAATCAACTACATATATTTTATTAGAAATGTCATATTTTAATCTGTGAAGCAGTATATTTAGCCAGGATACAAACCGCCCCAAACCTAATATTTCCTTTGTTTCTGATATATTACATTGTAGAAGTGCAATGATAGCTACTTGAAATCTATATTCTATAATAAACGCTAGGAACCCATACGATGTTGTGCAGAGTTTATGGTTATCCACGGCACAATAAACTTCCCGGCCTTTCTATAGGATTATTTCAAAGCAGGCTAGTAATAAAAATCACCGATAGGGCAGCGAGACCCGGAATACAATACTGTAATTTAGTAATAATAAATAATTGTTATTTACGTACATTAAAATATGTGTCACAGGAACAGGTAACACTTTTATATTTTAAAAAAATATGTGATTAAGTAATTTTTTACGTAATCTATTAATTTATTCATTTTTTAATTGTACATATTTTTTGTGATAAAATATCATATATTTGAAAAACAGAATGAGAATTTTAACGAAGACAAGTAAACATGGGATTAAGTTAAAAGAATTAAGAAGGTATTGTATTTTAATAACATTTAAAGTATATATTGATTGTTTTTGATGAGATTTTTTTTCATCGCGTTATTGTAATTGATTTTTGTGGAAGATTTTTCAATTTAGTTTTGAAATTTCTATAATTTTTTTATGTCTTCATTTCATTGGGAAGAGTACTAAAGAATGATACTCCTTGAAAGTTAAAATGGTGTTGAAAATTGTAAATTATTTTGCCTGCATAAAGGTAAAATCCAACAAATATCCTATGGTTGACAAATTAAATACTTGCTAATTAATTAAAGTTTTTATTTATTACACAATTCAATCGAACCACCGTTGTATAATTCACAATATTTTGCACGTTATTTTATATTCTTATTCCCAAGATATTTGCACGTCTGTGGTCGCACTTATTTCCAAATGCGTGTTAGGTACTTCTTTTAATTAACTGTCACTGGTCCCACTCCGCTAGCCACACCGAATTGCCGATTTGTCACAATAAAAAAAATACTCATGTCGTTTTCTCGATGCTTTCAGAATCCAGTGGACCATATAAGACCCTTCTAGTGATTTCCATTTTAGTTTAAAATGTGTAGAGGGCTGTAAAAGCATCGATTATCTACAATTCTTTCAGATTCTACCATTTTGAGAGAATATTTTCAATTTTCGCCAGTAGCAGCCACCAACCAGCAAAAATCAATCGACAATTGCTTTCTTCTTTTGCGAGTTTTTCAAGAAATTATTAAAGTAAGAACAAGAACTTTGAAAAACGTATAAAATTAAACTTTTTTCATAAAATTTATTAGAGCCTTATACCTGCTCTCCCCTCTCAGTCTTCAGATTCATTGTCTTTGACAATCTTCAATAAGAAAATCCAGATCATTATCTGAAAAAGTTTCAGAACGGAAGTTTTTTTTTATATATTTATTCATTATTTTTTTAAATATTTATTACATTAAACATATTTCAAACTGCACAGCAGTTTTACGGCAGGGTTGCCTTCAATATTTGACAGTAATTTTTATTTTATAATGAAGATAGTAGGTCATTATCAAGTGTTGCATGTTTAAGTGATACGTGATATGTAATTATATATTAATTTATGATTAGGTACATAGCTTTAATATATATACTTTTAGCTTGTACTTTTTTGAAGCCAATGGAGATTTTGTCATGCATCATCTCAAAGAATTTTTTATCTAATTTATTAAAGATTCTTGGCACAATATAATCTCTTTTCCTTTCGCCACACACGTTGTTAGTGATTGGTATTCTCATTGTCGATCTGGTTGCATAGTTATGGTGCGTGTCAGTGTGTATATTAATATTATTTATCATTTCTTCTAGTGTTAGCACTGAAATTTTTTTTCGTATCTAAAAATAATAATTTCATTGACTGTGTGTCTGTCCATAATGTCCCTAACCTAACCTACCTTGCTGGAATTACAACATTAGATAATTAGAGTGTGACACGGAGTTCACGCGCATCGCGCAACGGCTCGGGCAACACGCTAGGGTCGCCCCACCAAATTACACGACCTTAACATTTTTATATCATTATTTTATTATATTTAGTTTTAGGTCTAAGCAAATAAAGTCAATTAAAAAACAAGTGGTTTTAATGAATTTTTAGCTTCAAAATTCTGCAATTATTATGTCATATGGATTTTCACAGTTGTACGTGATAAAGTACTTACGGACGTGAGAAAAGTATTCCATAGTAATAAGAGCGAAACAAAATAGCGAATATTCAGAAACGCGTAAATGATTTTTAAGTGACTATTGCGTATTTTAGTGTAAATTAAGAATGGTGCTCTGATTAAATTTTTTTCCAGTGACTTTGTGTAATAAATAAAAGTTTTAATTTTTTTCAGTGTTTCATTTGCCTCCCACAGCCACAATTCCGTGACAGTACATTGGATTTTACCTTTCTGGAGGATTCACATATACCTACACGTACTGTTTATAATTATCCTGTGAGCCTTGGATTGAAATAATATATTTACGATGTCGTCTCTTTACTTTTTTTCCAAAAAAGAATTATTGAATTTCTATTTTAATTTAAAGTTCTTAGGGTGATGGAATCCCTTAATTTCGAACATTTGTAAAATGTCCTCAATGGTAAAATTATTTAAAACTTCTAAAATTTGTTGAAAGATTTTGTGATCCTATTCTGTTGTTTTCGTGATACGCCACTGTTGGTAATCCACCTCAAGTTATATGTTGCAGTAAATTACTCCAGGATATTAAACTCACTGTAAACTATTAGGTACATTACGTCCTTGGTCACCGATTACGTGTTATCTGCTTTGGGGAGTACCTCACGACACACCCTGTATTATAATAATTAATAGTTAACCTACGTAACCCTGTGTACGTAAGTATGTATCTATCGTTAACCATCATGTCGCACATTAAGTTCACTAAGGTACACACTGTCATAGAAATTTATCACAATCTTTTAAGTGCATTATTTAACTTGCTCTTGGAACAGGACACTTTTTCAAATATCAATATGTCTTATTAGAATTATTATTGTCTATTGACAAATCAAAATTTATGTAGATATAGGTGTATATTTTCAATAAGAATTCGTAACGTCATAAAAATTAAATCAAAAATATAAATAAATTAAAGGGTAATTGATGCATTAATTGGTCGTTTAAGGCTTAAGGAATTAATGTGTAGGGGCAATGTCCGCATAGCGTCAGCAGTCCATTATTCAATTTTTTTTCCATTGTCTTGATATGCTGACTTAAGTACTTCCAATTTATATCGTCCTATTGTTACTGCAAGGGTAATGTTCGCATAACTTCAGCAGTTCTTTGTCCAATTATTTCCATTATTTTGATTTTCCAACTAACATTAGTACTTCCAGTCGTGAACCAGACTTTCAAAGTCCATCGTCAACAATAAACCAAAGCAACGCATTACTACACATACGTAAATCATCGTCAGAGATCCTAAGTAATCTAAGACCAGGCATTTGGTGTTAGCAGGGATTAGCTCTCAGGGAATCTGAGGATCCTGAGAAGAGTATATCGATTTTGAAGATTCTAATTAAAATATGTAAATGTCATTGTGTTCTCAGAACATCATCATCATCATCAATGGATCCACAGCCCATTGTGGGCCTCGGCCTCCTCTAACATTTCTCTCCATCTTCCTTTATCCTTACATGTACTCCTCCAATTCCCTGATGCTTACAGTTTCTACCTCTCATATAGAGGTAGAAACTGTAAGCATCAGGGAATTGGACTGCACTCCATATAGTTATAGGAGTTTGCCAACGCCACCAACGTTGCATCTACCGTAGGACTTTGCGTGGAGAATCTTTTTTGGCATTCACATAATATTTGTACGTACCTTACCCATCGCAGCTTCTCTATTTTGATAAATTGTATCATGTTGGGCTCGTATCGTATTATCCAATTTCCGTTTATCTGTACTAGACCGAATATTTTTTTTTTAAATTTTCTTTCAATGAAAAGCAGAGACATTTCATCATGTTAACTCCAATACCCAGCATTCAGAGTTGTTTGTTCTCAGAATATGCATACATATAAAAATATTGTTATACTTGGACCTGGTCGAGCAGTACATAGGAATATTGCGCAGTAGTGTTTTATCTGTCGAGTTTCCTGTGACTGTGTTTTTCGGAAATTCATACCCACTTTGAAGTACAAATTAAAGTAAATGCGACGAGTGAGAAAATCCTACATTTTTTAATTACTCTTCAGTTGTTAATTTTGTACTTTATTAAGGTTAAGGATTTTTTTAAGATGGTCAGTTGTGATCCAACTGTGCGTTCAGATCGCTGACACAGAAGGTCAAAATCCTTTGGTTAGGGTTTATAATTAATTAACTTGTTTCTTCGTGCGAAGACTGTAATTCAACCAGCAATTGAAAGATTAGCGCGTTCACCTGATGAATGTTTGTGTGCGGCCTGACACGATCAAAGTAAGTGATATTAGTTTCCCCTTTTTATAATGTGTATTCATAGAGTATAAAATTGTACTGATATTAATTATACCCTTTCTTACGGTGAGGGGAGTGGGTCACACACTCAAATATCTCTCCTCGTGTATATTCTGCAGCTAAAGTACTTATTCTTGAATTATTGAATCCCTTAATAAACTTGACAAATAAATGGCATCGGGTAGATCAAGTTCAATGGATAGACACCCCTAGTTCTGTATTCTGGAGACCATGGGACATAAAAAAAGAAAGAGGCCGGTTTCAGAAAAGGTGGGCCCCGTCGCGAGTAGTGAGTGGATAAGAAAAGCCCAAAGAAGAGTCCTTTGGAGAGATTTAGAAGAGGCCTACATTCTGCAGCTGAGAGATCTCTAAGAAAGAAGAAGAAGAATTGAATCCCTTGTTGAAAAAACGTATTTTTACAATATATGTTTTTTCACAAATGATAATCAATGGTAAAAGGTACCTAGTTTAAATAAAGTTGAGTGAGTCTTGCAGTAGTCGTAAATGATGTGTAAAATTTTTTCTCAGTAACGCTTTGTTATTTTTTTGGTAACAACTCTATCAAACTGTTCAAAGCACTTTGGACGAGTCGGGAAAGAAGTCTGCGGCTCGAGTAAGCAGTTTGGATGAGAGTATTAATTCATTCAACCAGGAAAAACCTTAAAATTGTGTGAAAAAACCAAAGAGTGGTTTCGAACAGAAAATATAATAAGACCGTGACCAAGACCATGACCAAGACCATGGCCAAGACCATGGCCAAGACCATGACCATGACCATGACCAAGACCATGACCAAGACCATGACCAAGACCATGACCAAGACCATGACCAAGACCATGACCAAGACCATGACCAAGACCAAGACCATGACCAAGACCATGACCAAGACCATGACCAAGACCATGACCAAGACCATGACCAAGACCATGACCAAGACCATGACCAAGACCATGACCAAGACCATGACCAAGACCATGACCAAGACCATGACCAAGACCATGACCAAGACCATGACCAAGACCTTGACCAAGACCATGACCAAGACCATGACCAAGACCATGACCAAGACCATGACCAAGACCATGACCAAGACCATGACCAAGACCATGACCAAGACCATGACCAAGACCGTGACCAAGACCGTGACCAAGACCGTGACCAAGACCGTGACCAAGACCAAGACCATGACCAAGACCATGACCAAGACCATGACCAAGACCATGACCAAGACCATGACCAAGACCATGACCAAGACCATGACCAAGACCATGACCAAGACCATGACCAAGACCGTGACCATGACCAAGACCATGACCAAGACCATGACCAAGACCATGACCAAGACCATGACCAAGACCATGACCAAGACCATGACCAAGACCATGACCAAGACCATGACCAAGACCATGACCAAGACCATGACCAAGACCATGACCAAGACCATGACCAAGACCATGACCAAGACCATGACCAAGACCATGACCAAGACCATGACCAAGACCATGACCAAGACCATGACCAAGACCATGACCAAGACCATGACCAAGACCATGACCAAGACCATGACCAAGACCATGACCAAGACCATGACCAAGACCATGACCATTCGGACCATATTACGGACCGGTAATCTTTCCGGGAAAGGCGCGTTATCCAATTTCGTTTCGGCAGTTTGGTAAGTAAACGAAAATTTTTTGACCTTGTATGTAGTCACTCTTTAATTGATTAACATTTTTATTCCACTTTCTATAGTGCAATAGTCACAAATACCTTTGTGTATCTACCGCTAGAGGACGTTAGAAATGTTTTTTCATTTTTAACTTTTGGAATAAAACTGAGACGGAAAAAATTCAAAACAGTGCCATGAAAACTATCTCATGTCCAGAAGTAAAAATATTTTGGATTTATCATGAGACATCCAGACAAGTATCAGATTATTAAATTCGAGAGTTGTTATTTAACATTCAGCAAAAAAATAGATATTATATTAGCATGGATTCCTAGCCATTGCGGAATCCCAGGAAATGAAAAGGCAGATGCTTTAGCTAAAGAAGCTTCCACTTCCGGCATTTCCTCTCATAATCATATTACAATATCGGATTTACTGCCTTTACTTAAAGAAAAAATTAATATTACTTGGAAGTCTCAATGGGAAACCTCAAAATCTTTAAAAGGAAAATGGTATTCCGCAATGCAACCAGAAATTCCTGCCAGGCCATGGTTTTCAGAAATGAAAGTGAATAAGTTCGAGGCTCCTCTATCTGCCGTATGCGAATAGGACACTGTTGCATGAACAGCCATCTTTCTAAAATCCGCATTCGGGACTTTGTTATGTGTAAATGCCGGATGGACGATGAACATTTAGATAACATATTTTTTGGATGTCCCATCAAATTTTATTCAAGATCTTTCTTATTACAATATTCCATTCCCCATCAACATCCCAAGCCTCTTATCTTCCAACGAACAAATCACTTTAAAATTACTTAAAAGATTCTTAAAAGATTCTTAAAAGCTGACAGTATAAATCTATAAAAAATAAATAAACAAACATTATTTACCCCATATCCTTTTCCATTACTAATACAATTGAATCATCCACACAGAATATTGTTTATCCCAAAATGAATCGGCTGCAATTTAAATTTCCAAAATAAAAGAGGGAAACAACACAACCATCACACCCATTGCCAACGAAGTAACACACTTGTTTTGTTGCAAGTACACCCCATAGAGGTGAAACGCCAGAAAGAAGAAGAAGAATCTCATATTTCAAGGCAAAACTGTGAGAAAAATAGGTCGTGGAAGACGAAGGATACCTGAAGGAAAAACTTAAGCAGTAGGTTTGGGAAACCCAAGGTCCAACTATTTAAAGCTGCTGCTAGCAAGATAATAATCGCCAACATTATCGTTAACGTTTGATAACCAGACAATACTAAAAGAATAATAATAATAATTTAATTGAATTGCAAGGCTCAATATGCCCCACTTTTCCAGATGGTAAAAATTAAATTATTTTGTATGTTTAGCGAGCGTGGCAAAGTGATATTGCAGATAAGTGAGCCAGAAGGCGATCAACATATTTATTTTATATTTTTTTTCACCTTTTCATAGTGAATTAAAATTTTAACTTTATTAAAAAGCACGAACAATTTTTTAAGTCAGGCCTTAGTTCACATCTATATATTTTGGTGTTCAGAGTGTGAATTAAATAGTAAATAAATAATGTTACGGAATGGCATGCTAAAAATAATTTACTCAATGTCAGATTTCCTTGTAAATATAAATAACACCATCGAAACATCCCGATTTCCTTGTAAATATAAATACCAACATCGAAAAATCCAGAATGGCCCACGACAATCTAGGATGATCTAAAACCTTCAGGAAAAGTCGACAGTCCATTAATCCTAGAATAATCTAAAAATTACTGTGATGTTCTTGTTATCGTATCTTTATTTCTGGATTCTTCCAATAAAAGATGTTGTCGGTTACTTTTGGTTTATTGGTGGCAACAATACGTTATACAGAGGTTACAATGAACAACAGCGGTCTGTCTCGATATAATAGTATAAAAAGCCTGGAGAAGACATGCGCGCGACCTTATAAAGCAATTGCTCTCTCTTTCTCTTTCATGCCTCGCGACATACGTCCCTCAGATCTATCACAGTTACGAAAATACCAGCATTTTCTTTCGCAGATATTCTTCGAAAAAGTGTAAATAAAAAAAAATTATATTAGTTAAATTTCTTTAAGTTACTTTATACATTGAATAGTTAATTAATCATTAATTAAAAAATCGCTAATTAATCCCCATTGTTTATGAATATTCATCCAGCAGCCACGAAACGTGACAATAATTATAATTTAGAATAATTTTATTCGACTTGTATTAAAGCGAATCAATTTTTCATAATCGGTATATAAGTAACTGTTATGATAGTTAAACTTTTTGCAAAAAAAATGCAAACTGTCATATTGCATATCTGCATAACATAACTATTACTATTACCATACGAACCGTATATATTATATATTTTTTTTACTGAGAAGCAAATCTCGACGTTACGTCGAAATCTTATTCTGCGTCATCAGAAGAGCGTACTATCATCGCCGGGATGGATTATTTCTTTCGAGGTCGTAAATTAACGACCGTAATAATTACCTTTAGTATTATTTGAAAATTTTCGACTCATTATTGAGGCAAGAAAGCACCTGTAAAACATAACAACTATTATTTTAATGATTTTTATAATAAAAAGATTAAAAATTCACATTTATCCGACTTACAATTCAAAATACGCCTTTTACATTTTGAGTTTACACCACCGGAGCACGATTTTTAATTTCAGCATCGTATGGGAAAGGTTAATCTTGGATTCATATTCTCAGATGTTTGAAATAAGAGAAACCAGGTTCACGCAGATTTCCAAGACCTCGCAACCATACATTACAGTTGTTATGTTTCCATCCAAAAATATATTTGTAAAATGCAGAGAATTTATTATTTTACTGAAAATATTTAAAACCATCCCTATTTAACGATTTTAAGTTTTATTCCCAGCGAGCCGTGTTACAACTAAAAAAATGTTTTTAAAATTAAAATTATTTGCATGTGAATTTTAAATGTACGAAATGTGATCCTTTTTGCGAAACATTTTGTGTTAGTTGAAAACACTACATTGAAAAAATGATAACGCTTTTTATAAAAATTGTTGTGGTAATTTTGTCTGAATATTCACTGCTAAATATACTAACGCGAGGGCCGAAAATATAATTTTGGATAAAAAATATGAATACTGTAACATGGACGAATACACATAGAATTATACGTCGGTAAATGTACTACACTGTTCGGAAAAAATTTTTCACACAACAGAATAACTTCAAAAGTTGCATATTGATCAGCAAATAACGGGAATTATTCAATTTTTTTTGTACGTTTCTGTTATCTCAGTTATGAATAGACAAAGTGTGTCTTTTAATTTATAAGCCGAAAGGCAACAGATTAATAAAAAGGTAAAGCTGTGTTTCTATACTGCTTGAATGCTAGCTTTATTCCGTTGAGCTTGAGGACTGCTAACACATATTTTAGCAGTGCGAGGCCTTCACTTTTCTTTACACTGTCGATATTTTTTATGACAGATATGTCCAGCCTATTACCTGAGCGTACATTTTTACCAAGGATAATAGGTTTTCTGTCAAATTTTCTATATAAATTCAGTCTAAGATGGTTTGCAAAATCTTTGGCAAACTATGAAAATTTTTATATTTTTAGTACAATAGTTTTCATTTGGACGAATCTTATATAAACAACTCGGCTTTTAAATATTCCGTTCCTACTTTTCCATCAAATGAATCATATAAATATCAATTTTAAAAATTTCGCTAAATTTCGCTATATGAACGAAAGAAAATGGAGTGGAAACGTAGCCAAACCGACAATGTAGATATAGGATATAGTCTGGCGAAACTGAAACTATATAATGTATAATAATTATATGTAAAAATGCAAAGTACCTCGTTTGAGCACAAGAGCAATGCTCTTAAATAGAGAAGTACTATGTATAACACAATTATATAATAAATGTTATTGTATTTTTTGTAAATAAATTGTAAAAAATAAAAAAATATAAAAAAATAAGAAAGAAGAGGGAGAATAATACATAGATTTAAAAAGATACACGAGAAAAAGAATTGGATAAGGCATATGAGGCATTCAATACTACGAGATTGTCGCTGAATAACACCGAATTTCATTCCCGAAGGACACCTCCTTAATTTAGCATTTTATCTCCAGGTAGTGAAATAAGACGTATCCGGGATTGAATTTTTTGCGAAATAAAACTGAACATAGAATAGAAAAGAACAGACAACATACATTTTTTTTTTTTTAAATAGAGATGTGAACACGGAATACGTGTCACATCAATATTCTTACTATTTTCAAACTAAGCTAAACGCTTGTGCGATGAAAATAGGACTAACTTGCTAGTCTGAAGTGAGGTTCGAACCTTGCTCTGACTTTCTAATTTTTCCCAATCAAGAAAGATAATTAAAAACTTTGGAGTAAGTCACAAGTGGAGGTCTAACGGATTACGATGCATGCTCTTAAAAACCTCACTTGGCTTCGAATTAAATAAGGCTTTCTATCATGTAAAAAACCAATATTCTACCAATATTATTATTAATCCTCAGTAGGGTGCAAAGATTCCGAATGGTGTTTATAATTACTGAATTTAATGTTTCCTCTCAATTTTCTTTCCCCATTAAGCCCTTTAGAGGATTTCACTCATTCACGTAGCAAAACAAATAATCAAGGAATAATAATGTAATACTGCGTACCTTACATACTAAAATTTATACGAGGGAAGGATATTTATTTAGATTTGTAGGCAAGGGTTCTTCTGTATAGAAATAAATTATATTTGAAGGCGTAATATTCGTCAAAAGCAGCCCTCCTGCCTCGCAGCGCGGGATATTGTAATATTTGCGCCTACCGTGAAAACGTAAATATATAATGCATATGTAACATTTTTCTGAAAGAAAAAATACATTTTTAACGCTTTTAACAAAGCCTTACGCGGCTGAAAAAATAGGCGTCATGGAAATGTAAAATTTTTGCCATGTTTGTCTGCATATAAACAGGTATTCTCATCGAGAGCATATGCAAAATATTAAAAAAGAGTAAAATCAGACAGTTTTCCGTCAGGGCATTTATGTCTATCCGGGAAAATTTGAACAAAATTCATGGTGTTTAGAAGGCAAGATTACACGGAAAATTAAAACAAAGTTCATGGTGTTTAATAGGCAAGATCACACGGGAGCACGCCTCACTTTGAATGGGGCTGGTATAGAGAGAGTGACAAAGTTTAAATACCTTGGAAGTATCCTAGCGGAAGACCTCGACCCAGAAACCGAAGTCAAATGCAGAATTGAAGCATCGCGAGCTGCTTTTAACAAAATGAGACAGATATTCTGCGATGACAATCTTAACCTGAAACTTCGACAGCGACTGGTCAAATGTTATATATGGTCAGTCCTGCTGTACGGAGTGGAATCGTGGACCCTCAAAGTGAGTAGCATGAACCGGCTGGAGGCGTTCGAAATGTGGATACATCGGAGAATGCTCCGGATACCCTGGACGGATATGGTCAGCAACACAAGAGTTCTTCAAAGAGCTAGAGTGAATAGAGAGTTGCTGACAAATATCAAAATCCGAAAGGTATCGTATTTGGGTCATGTGCTCAGAGGAGAAAAATATGAATTGCTCCACCTGATTCTTATGGGCAAGATAGAGGGTCATAGAGGTGTTGGAAGGAGACATATACGCGACTGGACGGGCATAAGAAGTGTTGGAGAGCTGTTTCGTGCTGCCCAGGACAGGGACGCTTTCTCTCGGGTGATAGTCAACGTTGGGGACCTGACATGACACTAAAAGAAGAAGGGAAAATTTGGAAGAATAAGTGAGGACATCAGGAAATTTTTGCTTGTACCCTCAGATCTCAATTAATGTAGCTTTGACACGTTTTGCGAATGTACGACTATCTACATAGGCGACTATCATCTCGGTAATTTTAGAGGAAAGTCTCCCCAAACTACACTGGTAGACCGTATCAAGATAGATTAGGTGCTGGTTGGTCAACTAGCACACAAAACGGCACAAGACTGGGGAAGATGGAAGCACTGTGTCCTTAGGCCCCGACCCTCCTAGCATAACATAACGAAATATATAATGTTGATGTTTTGAAACACAAGTGAAATAATTGTGTGCAAATAGCAGTGATATTTTCCAATGAGTTGCTGGAAATTTTGTTGCTCGAGCGCTGGAGTGATTCGCCCTCGAATCAGCTTCTTCAAACATTGCCAATGAATGCTGAGTTTTGCTTGTTGCAGGTAAATGATGACTATCCAAAATTTTACGTAATTTTCGCAGAGTCGTCATGATGAAACAAGGGTTCAGATTAAAAGTGTTCATTGTTGAAAAGTATTTTTAAATAATTATTTAAATAAATATAAAAAAAAACATTAAAATTACTGGAGAAAAAGAGTGTTATTGCCAGGAACTAATCAAGACCATGCCCATTAAAGTTCCATCCATACACGTATACTTACAGTTTACTTACACACGCATACTCTATACATCAATCACTGCAATTAGAAAATTAACAATTAAAAACAGTTTACCTTCAAGAAACTTATCAGAACTTTTAAAACTGCAAAAGCAAAAGTTGAATACTTATCTGGAAAGGAATTTTGAGCATTGATAGATCTAGAAGGAGAGATTGAGTGCCGACACTAATAGGGCAGTTGAAGCATATGCGCTTCAGATCCATCTCCTCTTGTCGGCATTAGCACATTGGAGAATCTAGAACATGGATTTTAGCAGGGTGAGAGCAAGATAGAGCTATGGTTGAGACGCATCTTGCAAATCATTGGCATTTCACTCTTGTTTAATCTGTCCTGTGGGACCAGAGGCCTGTTAAGATAGCTGATTGAATGAAGGCATTGTGTTGACCTTTTGATAATTTAGAAAGGTTCCAGTGAGATGGCCATTGAAGTACCATATGACTTCCAGTAATTTCCCCAAGATTTGTGCCTTCAGTAATTTTCACATTGACGTTTTAGCCATCTCATTACCTGGAATACCTTCGTGACTCGGAATCCAGGCCTAGGCAATTTAGATATGTGGATATAAAAGCAAAGGCAGCAATATCAAAAAAAAAAATGTTTTGAATGCAGTCACCGAGTATTACTAATTCAAAATGTAATAAATTCTAGATTTTATATATCTATCTCTTCCAAAATTAGGTTTCCTAAAAACTTATAGGCTTTGTTTACTATAAAATCAAGAATTTAGTAAATTATAAATTAATAATCCTGGAGAACTGCATTAATGCCTGTTATGTGGAACACCATCCAAATTTTGGTCAGTCTTTCTAGCATAGTGAGGGAAATTTTTTCATCCTATTCCACTCTCACACACATCTTAACATCCCTTTTTATGGTATTTAGATTTAGTGTAGGATTCTAAAAAGTAAGTCTGCAAAATTTGGCTTAGATCAGCTATTAACTGTACATTACAATAAAATATTGTAACGAGGCTAAAAAGAATCACGCACTTCTGTCAAGTGACAATTGTTTGAAGTTGGCACAATACTACCGAAGGGTCTAGAATTAGCTCCAACTTTCGAAAGACATTTGCAACTTTGGAGAACTTGCGAGTACTTACTAGAAACGTCTAGATAACAGCATTAGCCAATATAAATTCGGCACACGGGAGTAAGGAGTGATTCGTTTTCCGCGCGCGTTGACAGCGATAATAGAAGCGAAGCCAGGTGCGGGCCAGGCTAACCAAGCGAGCGGCAACGGCGAGAGGCCAGTGATGCCAAGCGTGCGGTAATTCGACAGCGATATTCTGGAAAGTTCTTACGTGGCGAAATAAGCCGAAGCGAAATTAATAAGTGAGGGAATTGGATGGAATATTCTAGTGAATAGTGAAAAAAGTATTAAAGCGATTATAAAGCGTCTATTTACGAGTATTAAATTTGCGAAATAATTAAATTTAAGGAATAGCGTTACATTGAATAGTGGCCTTGTACGTTTGAATAATTAATTATTCAGTAATCAATAAATCGTCTGTTAAATCGCAGCATTTTCATATTGTAGGACGCATTTATCCTCCATGTTCGTTTGTAATTCTCTTATAATCTGTAATAATTTTCACAAATTTGACAAAAGTGTGTGGCATTCTATTATTTTAGAAAAATACTAAGTAAGCGAGTAAACACGTACGTATATTATGTTTTAAGTCTGTTGAATTATTTCAAGTTATTACAATTCCCGAAAGTTACGCAGTTAACCCATTTAAGTATTTTACGGTGAATATCTCTGAAATTCTAGATTGTATTGTTTGACCCCAGGTCAAACGCTGCCGTCTATGCTGCTGCCGTAATATCACTTACCAAATAGAACAAGCCTGTGTAATATTCATATAAT
This sequence comes from Agrypnia vestita, assembly GCA_016648135.1. Classification (NCBI taxonomy): domain Eukaryota; kingdom Metazoa; phylum Arthropoda; class Insecta; order Trichoptera; family Phryganeidae; genus Agrypnia; species Agrypnia vestita. The sequence goes on from JADDOH010024201.1 coordinate 68,794, forward strand.
TGGTGTATCTGAAATAGTACATAATGCCTTAGGCACCTTGAACAATTGGACTCAATTTTCACCGAGGTCTAACAGAAATTAGATTCGATATCGATATTTCATAAAAAATTCTGACTTCATCAAAATTTCAAATAATTTTTTTTTATAATTTTCTATTGCTGGTAATCCAGTTCAAGTTATCCTGCACTGGTAACCTGAAAGGTCTTATCCGTTCTAAGAACAAATGATATTTTATAGGTGCATTTTCTTATATTTTAATAGTTCAAAACTATATTTTTTTTAATTTCTATTGCATCCTTTCCTAGAATGGGGGCCTTTTTTGTTTTAGAAGTCACGCCGTTTTGTTTGTCCGTACTCATGTACGATTTAATAAGTTACTTTTCAAATAAACTGTATTGTATTCAAAACATTTTGGTCTACAAAGTTAATTTTTATTTAACTTATATGGTTTTATTGATGTAGCCTGTAGCCAAAGTTAACGAACAAAATTCAATTTTCTTTTAGATTGTTATATACGTGGTATCTATGTTTAAAACTATAAATGTATAAATGATTGAATAATGTACTTAACCCACTTCTCTCATAGGTATAAATATACAATTTTTCAGTATCTACTATAAGTAGTCATGTTTGAAATTCACACTATAAATGCTGTACTGTATGTAATTTTCTATACAAAGTTTATGTTTTTCCCCCAATTGAATGATTTTAATGATTAATCTCTGCAGCGTTTATACCAAATCTATAAATAATATAAAATTCTGTCACGGAACGTTGCTTTGAGAGGCAAATGAAAACACTGGAAAATAAATTAGTTTAATTTATAACCAAAGAAAGTCACCGGACACCAGTTGAATTTAAATTTTTAATTTCATTGTCGCTAAATGTCTCTAATTATTGCACTGTTACATAATTTAAATAAATGAATGGTATTTTTATTGCTTTGATTACGTTCTAGTAAACTCCGTTCAATGTTCGCACGTAGAAACCTCTCAACCCGGTATTTACTACTGCTGTTATCACGTATTGTAATATCACCGTCACGAAATACTGATCACATTTGTTTTAACGCTTAGATATCACACTTTTCACTTAATGTATGAATTGCCTGACTCTACGTTGCGTGACGACTTTAATAGATAAATTCCTTCTAGAAATTTGTTTTAGGGCATTCTAGATGATTGCAAAGTAATGTTTCAAGTGAAATGAAATGTAATGGAAACTTCGAGTGAATGCGGTCACGGATGACTGACTGACGCCATTGAATTGTTGTCAATATTCGGTAGCCTCGCCATCTTAATGCAATTCGTATTTTGTACCCCGAGTAAAGAATTAGTTTCAAAATTTTGAGTCCGATCGGTCGAACGGTACAGTTTTGCATTCTAAATATATCAGGGGGAGAGAAATGGCTAAAAGTGGAGGGAGGAAATGTTGCCTATATTTCCCGCCGGGTTTTAAAAAATAAGTTTCCAAATTTTGAGTCAGATCCGTCAAATGGTACAGATACAATACTAACGTACCGAAGTCAGTACGGTATTGCGAGGCAATACTTAACCTACACTTCAACACACTCCCATAACATCAGCCCTGATGATGGACCCTGCAATGGGATCCGAAACGTTGGCCAGAGAGGTCACATATACACGATAGAATATCCCAGAAAACTTTACACAGACGCTTCTGAACGGCCGTGAAAACCTAAAAACGATAAATACCGAAATTATGTGCCTTTAATAAATAAAAAATATAATAAACAAAAAAAATCTAATAAAAAAAATTCATTTCGGTCAGTGGTCACTTAGTGCAGAAGTATTATTTAACAAGAACATTACTCTCAGAAACTGACAGAGATTGCGCAATTTGCAATTCTAAACGTGGGATTTTCCCGGCCCGTCCTCCGGTCTTACATCAATAAAAAGCGATACTTCTCCAAGTTCTGGCGCTAAGCACACCACCGCTGGCGGAGGAAGTGAATCCGAGGAGACGAGACGTTGCCCCAGACACCCGGGCCGTACTTAGCCAAGTATTACTTCTGCCTAAGCTGTTCGCGCTAGGATACACTTAAGCCACTATTATATTTCGAGGAGAATAATACACTTTCATTGGTGCTACAGTTCTAGCAACACTGCCAGCATCGCTCTTAAATAAATCATAGAAATTATTCCGAATATTTTGAGGAAAGAGTAATTTCACATCAAAATACATAATTTTCCATGTAATAATGTCCATCACTAAGGCTAACGGATGGCAATGTTTACACGCAAAAATACAAACATGCTTTGATTTTCCGATACTTTTATTAGTTGTGAAAGTCAAATTTAAAGAGGTATTTTATAATTTTTATTTTTTGTTTTTAATGTACAAACTTAAGAGCGACTCTTTTCAATATAATATAATTAATACATATTTATATTACACGCTTACCCACTTTTATATGAGAATTTTATTCACGTGTTTAAAAGTGGGGGCATTGTCATATATTTATATATATATATCTATAGTTAATGTAGTAATTAGTGTATGACATTATGATGATGTAGACAAAGAAACAGTAGATTAAGTTATAAAAATTAAGTCATTAAATTAATTAAGTAGGATGTTAACAACACAAGAAGACAAATATGTATGTTTTTTAATGAAAAATTGTGGAAATTCATTTTTAATTTATTAAATATGAATCGAATTGCAAAACACTGTTTTATTCCACTTTATATTTCATTTAATTTTTAAAACGTTTTCGAGATCACTCTCATTATTAATATCAAATTTTCGAATGGAAAATTCAAGTTGAAAATTTGTTATTGATAATTCGAAAACGTTTGAATAATTAAATTAAATATATAGTGGAAAAAACAAAAAAAACAGGGTATATTGTGAAAATTTGATGAAAAGTTAATTGAATTTCTTGAATTAAAGTTCTGAGGTCGTTAAAATGACTTTAATTATAAAAGAGTCAATTCATACTATAAAGTTTGTAATTTATTATTTAATTTTTGTTGTATATGGCAGCCCTCGTAGCCCAGTGAGTATGACACTGGCTTCTCACAACGACAGTTCCGGGTTCGATTCCCGGTGAGGTCACAATTAATCTACGTGATTTACTCAAGCCTGGATATGTTGTGATGTGTTTCATTTATGTGATTGGGCCTCTTGGCCTGTTGAAGCATAAATAAAATAATAATAATAAATAAATACACTGACATGATCCAATCAAAAATAATACACAACATGAATAACATAAAATACATCTGAATAAGTTTAAAGTAATTTAAAACAAAAGCAAGGACAAATGAAAAATAGTAGAAAAAATGGAGATAAGATCTGGACTATCAAATAATTTTTTTTAACAATTAATTTTTTGAATCTAGACAAATTTACACTAAATAAGTTCAGATATCTCTAATTCATAAGATGACATAACCGAGACATTAAATTTTGTTTATATTGTAGATTAATTTCATAATATTTATTTTTGTTGTGGCCAGTAAATTTAAAACTAAAAACTAATTCATCTAAAGCTGAAATTCAAACATCAAATCAGTATTTTTTTATGGATTATAAGCTAGTATTCTGTATAATGTCTAATGAAAGAATAAAAGCTACCGCTATGCTAAACAATATCGCTTTAGGTATTGGTATATTCCATGCGTCTGAAGGGTTTTTCTGAAGCAGGATTCTCCTACACCTTTGACCAGACTTTATGTTATTTTTAATTAATTAAATATTGTTATTTTATATGTATACATTCATAATATGTATGCCTTGTACACTTAGTTTGGAATGTACATATTATAAAATAAATAAATTGAAATTGAAATTGAAAAAAAACAAGGAGAAATTTTTGTACGTGCATTTATTAAAACAATTTAGCAACAACAAAAAACAGCAAATATTTAAATAAAAAATGTGCGTGAAATAGTGCAAATTAAGAAAAAGTATACCAATAGGTGTGCGAAATATTCTAGAAACATTAAGTAACATTGAAGAATAGTCTTCCGATTAAATTCGTATCCAGTAACTATTAGCGCAATTTATAAAATTTAAATAGTTTAGGTGTTTTCTTTTGCCTCCCACGGCCAGGTTCCATGACAGTGCTTTAAAATATGAGTAATATGTTAATATTTGTGATATTAACATATCACGTGATGAATATTACGAGATATATTATATTATATTTCGATTTTTTTCCAAATTTATATTTATGTAAAAGTCACGCTTCAATCTACTTACCTACCTACTGCCATTCAATTCAGAAAATGCCACGCATGACTGAAAAGAGCATGATAGGGTAAATACTAGGCAAAGAGTGAAAGTAGAAAGATAAATTTTTTATATAAAAAGATTAGAAGTCAAAACGTCATTTTGTTTATGACAAGAGTACAGGGCACCGTTTTTGTATATATTTTATGATTAAATGGCAAAGAGTGTCAAATTAATTACTTGTTTTGAATGCATGTATTTTAGAAGCCAAAAATTAGATTCAAAATCTGTAGGTATAACTAATATCTGAATTCTATAAAAATGTCCGCTGGCCCTAGTTGTGAGCAATCTTCCACATCATCTTAACTCCCGCAGGGCCTAGCAGCAATAGCCAATTGCTTTACTGCTAGTGTTATTCACTGGTTGAGAAAAAAATATTTAAATTTGAAGGGCCTAAGCCGCAATTATTTTATTTCCAAATTATTTAAATTTTATTTTTATTCAATTAATCTATTTTCACGAATTTAATTAATAACAATATTTTATACTGTATATTTTGAAATTAATTATATTCTAAATGATATACGCAATGTCTTAGGATGGGATTACCTCTGAATAATAATATCTATCGTCGACGACGCTAAGGGTAGCGTACCTCATTTTGTATCACGTGGCAATTTGGGGATGAAAATGAAACTGGAGGCAGACTAATGTAGCGGTACGCCATTGCTCGGCAGCCATGTTTAATAGTTTGATAGTTATTTCACAGGTGGCCGGATTAATTGCACTGCATTAGGCTGCGGCTGGCTCGCACGCGCGCTGCGTTCGGCTGCCTGACTTGCCCCTACAAAGGAGGCTCGGAGGGTGGTTAAACGTGCCTCGGGGTAGTGGAAAACATCACGTGTATTTATTATTAAAGCCTGCATAAAAACAAACAAGGCGCTTGTGTAAAACCTTTGGTCGTTAGAGCGAGGAATGAACAAATTAGAAGTGAATGTAATGCTGGCTGTAGTGTGGAAAACCTTTGGTCGATAGAGCGAGGAATGAACAAATTAGAAGTGAATATAATGCTGGCTATAGTGTGGAAAACCTTTGGTCGATAGAGCGAGGAATGAACAAATTAGAAGTGAATATAATGCTGGCTGTAGTGTGGAAAACCTTTGGTCGATAGAGCGAGGAATGAACAAATTAGAAGTGAATGTAATGCTGGCTGTAGTAAATATAATAATGAAAGGAGTGCTGAGATGGTTTGGTCATGTAGAACGTATGGGCGAGGAAAGGATGGTTAAGAAAATATATAGGGCAAATGTTGAAGGTAACAGGAATAGAGGGCGTCCGCGAAGGACGTGGCATGTCAGATTCTGCAAGTATTGGAGGATGGCCTTGTTAAAAGCCTCAACAACCGTAGAGCATGCATGAGAAGATGTATGAATGTAGCCGAAGCAAAAGTAGTGTGCCAAGATAGAGGAATATGGCGTTTTATCCTCTCTGCCTACTCTTACGGGGAAACGGTGTGATGGTTAGTTAGAAACATTAAAACATATATAATTTCAATTAATGTATATTATAGATGTCTCACAGAGACGAAACTGTATATTTTTTTATTTAGGGAGAGTAGGTATAGAAGTATTTTATGGGTGTACATAGGACTTACAACCTATTGTACGCTTGGCTTAAGTGATCACTTTACACATATGTAACGTTCGCATATAATTTCTCCAGTTTGTGCATTTTGAAAACGGCAAGACGATCTTTGTAGCTTTGAAGATTTCTATGGTGACTAGCTCTGGAAAACAAAAACGTAGAAAATTGTTCTGCACTCTTTCGATTCTTGTGACATGTGTTGTATAATAAGGTGCCCAAATAACTTATGAATGTTCGAAGAATCTTCGTACAAGTGATATATCGAGAATTTTTAGGCCTTAAGTATTTTTAAAGACGATATTAATTAATGTTATAAATCCCAACGTAATTTTCAAGTTCTGCATTTCAACAAAACTGCCATACAAGAGATTCTTCTTTAATGATAATTTTTTATATTGTGTTATATATTCTGTTGATCTTGTTAACATTCACAATGATTGGGGATCAAAATGTATTAACTCTTAAAAGACTGTGCTAAAAAAATACCTTCGGGAACGGTGGTGTAACACAGCGTTACCTGATTAAAAATCGGTATAGTTTTTTAATATGTGATAAAAAATACATATAAACGATACAGATAAGACTTTTTAAAGGTCTCTTTATATAATTATGTAAGGTAAACATACATATTTGCATTATTTTAGTAAATTATCATAAAATCATGGCGTATCGAATTTGCGTGCGCTCACGGGGACTTATCATTACAAACTGAATTCAACGACCAGGTTGCCTCAGTCGCCCGCTGTCCGTCTTTGTCTAACACGTGTTACGCGACTCTACCGTACTCTTTCGATATTGTTTTCGCTTTCACCGAAACCCAAACAACCTCCATCTCTGTCCTACCTGAAATGTGTGGTATTGTCGTGCTCTTTCTTGCTCGATTCAACTGCGATGTGCAATATTCTGCTCTCTTTTACACACTGGCCGAAAATACAAGAGTAATGAATAAATATTTTTTAATTAAAAAATCCGTACATTCCTAATAGTGTAATTTAATCATTTTGGTGTGAAAATATCTATTCGATGATAACAAAAAATGTGACGTTTTAGTTTTCGTAAGTAAGGTAGATATTTCATATTTCCTATGACATGTAGACATACGTTACTTCACCGACATACATGAGTCAATCAATCAAAATGTCCAAATCTTAACCATTTCACTTAAAACTATGGCAGTACCACGTCTCTTCGAAGAATCAATCATTTAAATGCTCCGCATTCAATCGATCCTTGACCCCACCTTTTTCTTTCGTCGAATCCGTTTATTTTCTGTATTCACGTCGACAATACTTTGGCAGGAAGCTCTCAGATAATAATTTCTATAGATTTTGCCCTTCGCTGCTAAGTTCCGGACCCGAACCTTTGCAGGGAAAGGTACTGTTGAGTAGGAGGACTTCTTGGTAACACAATAATCAGATGGTTCGATAAAAATACAATAACGGAATCTTTTCAAAAATAAATGCGGTGTAAAAATGTTCATTGAGACGTGGAAAAAGGTCACGGACTCACTCGGAGGTCACGGATAAGGACTGTCTACTTGAAAAGGTCCAGAAAATACTAATACTAATAAAAGACCGGTGAGGTCACAACAGATTCAGGTGATTTTCTAAAGCTTGGATCTTTTTGTGATGTGTTCCACTATTATAAGTACAAATGTGTACTATGGGCTTTTTGGTTTATTGAAACATCAAGCATTTAAAAAAATTATATTTATTGTGACGTAATAAAGGACATCATCAAATGCGTTATTCAATATTTACCGCAAGTAGGTACGGCGGCATATCTTGTTTTGTAATTCTTGTTTCGCAATTGCCGTCGGGCAATTCAAACATTACCACTGCTGTTAGTGACATCATTACCATATTTTATGGACACATACGTCATAGCATATAGATAAGGTGGGAATTCATAGATTTATGAGAGGGTAAGTCGGTTTTTGTCTTTGGATTTTTTGTCTTTCAATCGAATATAATGTATAATTAATAAGAATAAACTTAGTTTATTAAACTATTAAAAAAAATTATGGAAAATAAGTTTATTTTTATTAATTATATTAATAATGTCGCCATAAAATTATTTGTGGGGACATTATTGAATATTGCGTGTTTATTGCGTGTTTATTGAAGAAGAAGAAGAATAGAATGTATACTTTTTCCTGTTTTTGAAACAGGATAAAAGGGATCCATCTCTTATTTAAACAAATTTTGTGTAAAAATTTACTGTAAAAAGCTCCTTTTGTTATTTTTTGTTCATAGCAATAAGGAAAATTATATTTAATTGAGGCAAGTAGTATTGCGTCATTATTACTGCACTGTAATAATGTACAAATATGTATTAATATGATATTTTTGGTTAATGACACAGCTTTGTTCGTGGGGGTATATAAATATGATGAAATTAAATGTAATTTGGATTATAAATAATACATACCTTACACCTTAGCCTTACGATTCGCTTCCTTTTTTATATTACATTGTGGGATATGTGGTAAGTATTGTGGGATACGTGGTAAGTATGTAAGTCAAGAAGAAAATAACTCCTCAATCTAGATATTTCATCAGTCATTATTAAATCTCTGCCGTCACATATGGCGCCCAACGTGGGTTCGAACGCACGACCCTGACGTAAAAGTCTCAAGCTCTACAGTTTAACTACTCCGTCACATTACCACAATATGTAACACGAAAATATTTACATGGGTTTTTTGGCTTTTTATTTAATATCACAGCATTCTAAGGGTTAGATGATTAAAATATTATTCACTAAATTTGTTTTTGTAAACAATTTCTGACAAAAAAGGCTTTACGGGACTGAGGAAGTACATTTATTCATATTTAAGTCATAATTTCATCTCGAATTCACTGAAAAATAATTCTTTGAATCCCCTCGAAAAATATGCCAAGAGAATATTTATAATCTACTGATGCTAAAAAAGAGATTATTTTCAAATTAGTATTTTTTTGTCCGAGAGTTTTATGAAAAAGAAAGTGTATTATTCACAATGAATAGAGAGCATTAATGATAACATTCTTGCATTGAAAGTCCTCTCGAAAAAACATGGTGATTAGCGGCATTTAAAGCTCTGTTGCCAACTAATTTATGCCGGGCTTTTATAAAAAAACTAATCTAAATGGGGACATTTCAAAGATCCTTTTTAATTTACGAGCTTCATACTTTTAATGTCCATATTTATGTCAAGCCCGAAGTGCGGTACAGCCTTCCGTTTGCTTAATTGCTCGAAATTAAGGCAGTCAGATTTTTAATTCCAGGTGAAGGAAGAAGTAATGACAACGTGTTGATACCGTGGCTTGATTATTTTAGGATTTATTTTACTTATATTTATTTTTTAATGTTTTTTATTTAAATTTTTATGTTTATTTTTCATAATTTTGTAAAAATAGTTTTGCATAGACGGAATGCGTTTCACATAATTATTTTTAATATTTACAAATTAAACTAAATTCCTGTAATATAAATAAAGATAGTCTCGAAGCCGTAACCAGCGGATCATTCATGTATCTTTATCACTAGGCCAACAAGCCATTTGAATTTCAATGATACAAGTGTGCATTATTTTTTTGTTTTTTGTGTGTAACTTCTTATTATCGTTGGCTATGAGAAGCAAATGAAAAACTGGAAATTTATTAACATTTTATCGATTCAGTTAATTTACTGGGCACGAATTTAATCGGAGCACCATCGTTTAATTCGTACTAAATTTCGTTATTTACACTAATTACCACTATAAACTTTTCTGCACTTTTGTCTGTCACTAGGTCGTTTCATTAAGTTTCGCACGTAAGTACTCGTGCACTTCTTTACTTGCACCGTACGACTATAGTTTGTTTTTATCTCTTGTCAATTCACACGGGTTCGCCTTTCTGTGGTCTTGTTGCAACTATCAAAATAACTCTCGCTTTTATACGTAAATATTGGTTCTCGAATGTTCGACCGGTATCTACATATTTCTAAGGATTACGGTTTCTTAGAGAATACTCAAGTTAATTCTAGATTCTAGATAATGTATAGTAACATTGTTTTTAGACTCTTGTGATAGTATCTCGATATATTTAACGATGTATCGTGAAATATATGTGATGTATCGTGAAATATATGTGATCGAACGAATCGTTTGATCGTCGAGTGCGCGGGAACTCCCGATCGCCACATATTTTTATGTAAATATATGATTGAATTATTTCTTCATATGTGGATTAAATTTTAAATGTTTAACTTACACTGAATTCATTTTTTATTGATAAACCAAGCTCATTTTGTTTTTGATCTGATGTATGATCATTTACTTTGATTGCTTGATATCTGTTTCTGCTCTTGTGCTCTTGTGATCTCCCACAAGGGTGTAAGATGGGTGGAAAATTGTATGCAAGAAGATTATAATGCTTTACTTAAATGGTCTCATGATATGGGTTTAATTATTAATGCAAAAAAAAACTAAAGTCATGCATGTATATAACTGTGACTAATCAAATAAATATTATTTCCCATAATTTTGATTGCTTGCATTCCGGAATTAATGCATCGTGTAATTGTGATAAAATTGAATTAGTTAATGAATACGTATATCTTGGTGTTACCATAGATACATTTTTCAAATGGGATATTCAGGTAAATAAGGTATGTAAGAGGTTGAGGACTGTATTGGGATGTATGCACAAGATTAAATACTATGTTCCGATACAGACTATGAAAACTATATATCAATCTTTAGCGGAATCGGTAATAAGGTATGGAATAACTAGCTGGGGTCTAACTTGCAAAACTAATATTAGAAAAATTCAAAATATTCAAAATTCGGCTATAAAATTAATAAATAAAGAAAGTGCTACTAAAGATATACAGGAACTCTTCAAGAAACAAGGCTCTATGCCAATTAATGCTATCTTGTGGTACAAACTAATTACACGATATCATGAAGATGGGACATATAAGCATAGATTGATTCATAAACATAGTACCAGATTTACGGTTAAAGAAGGACTAAGAATACCGAAGGTCATAAATAAATATGGACAAAGAACATTAAAATATGTCATACCAAAAATATTAAATAAAATCCCATGTCGTGTCAAAATGGATATTAATAAAAAAGGGCAAAATACAGAATTAATGAATATGTTATTAAATAAAAGAGACTTATTTTGATGATTTTGGTAATATTTGTATTTTTTCTTGTATGGTTGTATTGTATTGTTGATTTGTATTTGAGTTTATAAGATCTATTGTAATTAATTAATATATATGTATTTCTGGTAAATACAATTTATTTATATATATATATATGTATTGATGCACCTACAGACAAATATTAATGTGATGTTTTGGGTCTGAGATGTAAAAAAAAAAAATTAATAAAAAAAAAAAAAAGTAGGTAGCTTCTAAACAATGCTTTATCTTGAATGATATTTTTTAAATGGTCAATGTGTTTCCAGTTATTGGCAATGCATCTTTTATAACACTTATGGTTATTCCATTTGGACTGATTTTTGGTTTCACGCGGTTAAGTGTTTATTTTTTTTATTTATTCAAATATTTGTTCATGTTGTTATTGTGTTGTTTATAATTATTTATTTATTTATTTACTAACGCTTTTCAGGGCTTTAACAAGAAATAAGCTTATGTGTACGTTAAATGAATGAACACTTCAAACAAAATGTTTAAAAATTGTAACATAGTGAATGCCCACAAACAAAACAAAAGGATAAATATAATCTAAAGTAGAAAGCAAGAATATAGCTATAGCAGAAGCTCAAAAATAGCATAATTAGATAAAAAATACAAGAAAATGAAATAATATAAAGTAATAAGCAAATACACAGCAATAGCACAAGCTTTAACAAGCATAATATATATATATTTTAAATTACATAACAGTTAGTTATCTAATCCCATCAGCAATTAACATACGCTCCACTTATTTAAGTCCAATCTGACGAATACTAGTAATCTTTCAATACGTCATGCTGCTAGTATCTGTTTGCTAGTCTAAGAAGCCTTTGCAGTGGGGAATTAAAAACGTAATTGGTGGCTGCAATTTCCAGGGCAAAACTGCATGACTTCTAGTTAGGCGAGATAGAACACGCAAGCAGATACGTTCTCATAGTTGAAGATAATCGATATTACCGTTTAATGTCTTGTGTAAAAAGAGAAGGTCCGTCACTACTCTTCCAGTCTTTAGTTTATCGAGAAAGCAAAAAGATCTACGAATTTATTCTTCAAACACACCAAATTGAATTGAAACATGTTGAATTTTTTTCATTAAAAAAGTGGTGTATACAAAGTTAATTTCTATAAATTATCAATTATAGATTTAAGAATATTGTAATCAGCGTCACTTGATGGTATATTAAGCTTATAATTGATACATTTAAGAATTTTATTTTGGAATCTCTTTCGGTTTAATTATGGTACCGATTATTAAACGCTTTTTAAAAACGTGGTTAGCTATGTTTGCATATCCCAACGAATCTCAACCTCCCCCATCTCTCATAACTCGAGTGCATTTAAATCGATTACAGCACTGCCCCGTGCCTGCCCACACCGCTATCCCCAGGACGATCATAGTCGGCGTCCAATGGACCAGCAAACCTACAGAATCTATTGTCCAACCGATCGGATTCAGACGTCCAGATGCTTACGTGGACGGAATTATCCGATGCACCAAGCGAGCAGATCAAAACAGTTTGCAATACAACCATTGTAGGACTGTGCTTAACCCGAAGGTACTAAGCTTCAAAACACAATTTCAAGATTAATAAAATAGGTTGTTCACTCAGCGTTATTTGGCTAAAGTGAAGAATACATTTTTTTTTTCTGTAACGTTAAGTAAGGACTTTTTTACAAATTACTAGCTGTGCCCGCGGCTTTGCACGTGCAGATTTTTAGTAACTTTAAGTCATATTTTATTAATAACCCTAACATATAGATACATATACGTCGTCGCAGACTTTTTATATAACTTTCTGAGTTTTACAACATCTGTATAGAAATTATTTAAATATCTAGTAAAAAATAAATAGTAAGAATATTGATGTGACACGAATTCCGTGTTCGGTCTCTTACCGTTAAGGCAGCGTTCATAAAAATCGCATTGTTTGACCATTTTTTCATCGACTTTAGTTATAAAATACGGCACCACGAAAATCCCTTTAATTTTAATAGGTTAATATGTATAGTCTATGTCTACCCTTATATGCGCTTGGCCTAAAACTGGTTTTACTTTCTCTAGGCAAACGATATTTGTAAGAAAGAGATGCCTTTCTTACTGGAAATTTGAATAAACAATACACCTTTACTAATTTTTTCACTCTGACATTTCTGAATTTTCGTGATTTTTTCTGTCGTTTCGAATCAGAATATTTTATATTTCATTTTAAATCAGAAAACGATTACAACTCAATAACCTATAAAGATACAATAAATAAATAAGTAATAAAAAAATCACTTTTGAGATAATTACTTTTGTGACTATAATTTCATCTCTATATTTTTCGTTTGAATTTTTTCTTATTTATGTTAAATTGCAACAGATTATTTTATTTCATATAGGTATGTTTTGGTTAAATTATTATTATTATATTTTACAACAGTTTTTGAATCAACAGATAAGTAATCTAAATGCCAAACATTTATTTCCATTTTCTTAAGTATGTCAGTCTTCCAGAATACAAATTGAGAAGGTTAATATTACTACTTAAACAAATAACAAAAAATGTAACAGAATTTTTTCCATGGACAAATTATTTTTTGATACTTATAAAAAATAATATAATTTACAATAAAAGTATATTACAAAATGTTAACTATTTTATTATTGAAATTGATTGTTTACATTTATTTACTAGTAGTTCATCATGTGCTTAATTGGTTTGCAAAAGTAATTAAAATAGATATAACTTTTGATAAACTATACGTCTTTATATATTAGTATAGATATAGATAATCAATGTTAGTTACAAAAAAATGTGACATTTAAATTCTTCATTGATCAAACTAAATTCTTATCTTCATAAACGATTTGCCGGATAAAATAATATGTGTCTATACTACGCATATGATATTAAAATTAATTATTTTATATATTCGTAACCGAGACGATAATCATCTCACGTAAGAGATCTGGATGAATTATCAAGTTGGTAACGAATAAATTAATAAAATGACACTCAATATCAAGGGATATTCCCCTTTTACCTTCTCTAAACAATTTATACTTAAACAATATTTTTCCTTAAAATATTCGCTAAAATCGACTCAATAAGGGTGTCATATTAGACTGTAAGCTTAGTTTTAGAGACCACTTTGACAAATCGTAAACAATGCATAAATATAATATACTTGCTGTAACCCTTCAAAAATTACGGTACTTTTACATGTCGGTTCCTAAAGAATAAGTATTTACTTATTTATTTATAGCCAACACCCATGAAATGGTTAAAATTACTTTCACTAAAATATTTTAACCTTTTTTTTAATACTTCCCCTGCCAACAGTTAGATACTTTTTTTAAACCCTGGCAATTGTGGGTAAATCTAAACGCGATACTGTTCTTGATGACAATATCACTCCAGCGACAATATAATTAAACAATTAATAATATAAATTAAATAGACATCGAAATTGGAATTTATGACAAGAATTAGTCACGACTTTAAAAATCCTCAATATACAATGAACCTGAAATATTTAATTATTTACAAACGCTACTGCAAGAATCAAAATAGTGCAGAAAAAAGAAAAAAAATCCAGGTATTTGTCCTACAGAACTGTTCGACATAGAAATATTCTTTCCTACGAGAATATTCAAGCTATTTTAAAATGCAAAAACTGGTGTCCCGACGGAAAATAACTGGTATTGCAATACTGCATAAAATACTTAATGGAGCTATCGATTTTATTTATTTTTCTGTAATAAATTTGCATGTTTAACCCCGTATAAAAAATCCGGAGTTGTTAGAATAAGTCAGCATTCTAATACTTTTGATTATTTTTCACCGATCGCAATATATGTCGTATATATACGTATATAGAGTATTTTCAGGGTTATTTGGAAAACATTTATAACTCAGGGATATATTGCTGCCTTGATTATGAGTCGAAAATGTTCAAGTAGCCATGATCTCATTTGCATTTTTTTTCAATATCTCTGACTTATTTTTTACAAAACTTTGAACTATCATTACAGTAACTTATATCTATTACAAAAAATTCATTTATTTCAATACAGGTTTAATAAAATAATATATAAGTATCCTGTAATTTTGGCGTACAGACGCAAAAGTGCCACTACCTATATTCACTACATATGAGTGGTGGCGCTTTTGCAACTATACGCCACATTCATGGTGTATTTTCTTAATACCACTAGATTTAAGAGAGTATATGGATTAAATAAAGGATCGCCGTAATCGTTTATTCTTATGGAATGTATGAGTTAACAAAAATATATATATACATAAATATATTCGCCAAAGTCCGCGAAAGTCCTGGCAAGATAATTGTTCCCGACGCGAATCGCCGGGAAGTAGTAAGTGGTGATTTACGGTGATAGGGAGGAATGATGGGATATGGAAAGGATGGGTGTATGGAAAGGATGATTAAGATACGGATGGACTGTATTTATGACAAGGAAAGAAACAGATGAAATGCCGAACTCACCAGCATGAAAGCGTTCCTTCTCCTTTGCAATGTTTGATAAATTCATTGGTAATTACAAGATGAGGCAAAATTGGAGTGCCACGACAGAAGAGTGTGGCGTTCGATCATCTTTGCCTACAAGGTGGTTAAACGTTAGTTAAGGTTTATCCTTACTAAATCATGAAAATTTTAATATGCGCAATAAAAATTTCTTATTTTAGTTAACGTAAAAAAACATTCCTTTTCGAAATATTTGTTGGAAAATTTTTGTTGGAAAACCAATTACGTAAAGCTAAGAATAATTACTTTTATATTCAACTCATTGTAAAATTGACGTCGGATGTCAGCCGCGATAAAAATATCAATTTGTAATAAAACGGAAATATAGTTTATTCAGTGATTGCTTTATAACTTCGTGGCAACATTATAATTATTTTTTATAAAAATAAAACATTATTTATTTTTTAATAAAATTGTGTTTTTATAAATAAAAACTAAAGTTTATTAAGTGATTAAAACGTATAAAAAATATTATGCGTACATATAAATATTCATTAAAAATTAGCGCCATTTTAATCCTTATATTTTATTAATTATTGTAAATAATGTCCAGTTTATTACTTTAATATAATAACAAAGGTTTTATCTAAGGTATTGCCCTAAAAGAATTGCAGTCTAGAGTATATATTCTGATATTAAACAATATTCTACACATATTTACACTTGGACTTATGAATCACTCAACCTATCACTAACATTGCACTTGATACTTTGTAGATACATAATTACTACCTCACGAAAACAAATTTTATTTACGAATTCAAAAAAATATTAAAATTGTGTTCTATAACGCCACTCTGGGACAGGCGTATCCTAGTAGAGTGGCATAATCCACAAATCTAACATTTGTGGATTATGCCACATTATGTAATTGTGTAACCTTATCTTATATTTTTATTGTTAAATTTTTATTAAGTACCTATATATTGTAAACAAGGATTTTTTGAAATAAAAGAAATGAATAATAAAAATTCACATTTTCGTAAAAACGCCGAAACGTGCATTTGCAGTGAATATCCAGCCTTAAGCGCTTTTTTGGGTTAAATAACCGACTTCCAGAATTTTTTTCGTAAGGTTTTAAAACAGTTTCACTTTAATCGCATCGCAGCAATAATGAGTTCGTTGAAAAATAAAAACAAAAAGCACAGTGGCGTACTTGATTAGGTCCTCCAGTTGTAGAAAATGTATTTCCGAGTTATTTCTCCGTTGCGACGCTGGACCGGGGATAAAATAAAGGAGGAGATAAAGCCGGTGAAGGTTATTATCTCTGAATTGAATTTCCAGCGATGCAGCATCCGCGCACGAACTGCAATCTTCCCTATAAACATGTGACATTTTTGCTGGGAAGCCAAAAACCGGGATTATTATATATTTTTCTTCCTAATGTCCGTTCTTTTATCATCGTGCCGATGACCTATCAAATTTATATTATATTATCGGCGCAAATGAGTCATTTGATTGTATGCTGTTTACTGTACGCGGATGATGCAGTATTAATGGCAAATAGCGAACAAGACCTACAAAGTCTAGTAAGCAGGATGTATGATGTATGCAAGGAAAGTGACATTAGTATGAATGTAAAGAAGTCAAAAGAAACGGTTTTCGAGAAGGAGGAAAGTAAGACAACGTGTGAAATACTAGTAGGCAATGAATATTTGGAACAAGTAGATGAGTTTGTGAACTTGGGAAGTATGTTCGATAGAAGAGGGAATGTTTTGAGAAAGATATAGAGAGGAGAGTGACTGCCGCGAAAAGGGTGAACGGTGCTTTGAATGCAATAATTTCTAATAGAAATATGTCTACCGAGGCAAAACTAGCGGTTCATAATGGAGTTCTGGTACCGACACTAATGTATGGAAGTAAAGCCTGGAGCTGGCAGAAGAGGAACGAAAGTAGATTGAATGCAGTGGAGATGAGGTGCCTTAGACGTATGTGTGGTAAATCCATGTATGAAAGAGTAAAGAATGAAGATATTAGGAATGAATATAAAGCTGATCGTAGCATAATACATAGAATAAAAATAGGGTCGCTCAGGTGGTTTGGGCATGTTGAGCGAATGAATGAGGAAAGAATGGTAAGAAAGATATATGATGCAAGTGTTGACGGCGCCAGAAAGAAAGGGCGACCACGGAAGACGTGGAATGACCAGATTAACCAGATACTGGAAGATGGTCCTGTTAGAAGCCTGAACAACCGTCGAGCTTGCATGCGAAAATGTATGAATTTAGACGAAGCGAAAATTGTATGTCAGCACAGAAGAGTATGGCGCTCTATCCTCTCTGCCTACCCCCACGGGGAAACGGCGTGATGGTAAGTTAGTTAGTTAGTTAGTTAGTTATCGGTGTATTCAATTTCGTGATATCGCGAAATAACATCACCTCTATCTAAAAAAAATAATTCGTCTCTATGAGACATCTATATTATACAGGATATAAAAGAGCTTGTCCACAATACTTAACAGGTGAATTCCTGCCTTGATTATGAGACGAAAATTTTCAAGCGATCATCACCTAATATCAATAATTATGGAGTTATGCAATATCAAAGTTTGCATATTCGTTTCGATGTTTCTGAATTATTTTTTACAAAACGTTGAAATATAATTACAGTAACCTGGATCGAAAGTAAATAATAAAAAATTGTTATATTATAAATTCCAAATGGATTTTTTCCAATTGGAATTGGAAGGTTTTTATAATTTTCTTTGGCTTTTACTGTAACGAATGAATTTTTGTAATCGATCGATGTGACTATAATTATATTTCGACGTTTAACAAAAAATATTGAAAAAATGAAACTTTGATGACGCATATCTCCATAACTATTGGTATTGAGCCGCGGTTGCTTGCAAATTTTCGGCTCATTATCAAGGCAGGAATCCACCTGTAAAGTTATATGGACTAGCTCTGTTACACCCTGCATTCATTGATTAATTGTGTCACTCTGGGGATAAAATTTCTGTTTTCAAGCTTAGCTAAATGCTTGTGCTATGAAAACAGGACTAACTTGTTGGTCTTCTGGAATGGGGTTTAAACCACCGACTACTGGATCTCTAGAAGAATGTCATAATCAATAAGTAACCCTATTTAAGATTTTTGTAATACGTTTCGCTGAAATGACGAAGGCATGTATAAATCTTATTAAATATGTGGGGTATAAAAGCAAAGACAGTAATATCTAAACAAATTGAAGGTAGTCTTCGAGGGTTACTAATTTATAATATAGCCTACAAATTTATATAAAACATGATTTTGGAAGAGATATATGCATAAGAATTCAGTAAATTTTAAATTATCTAAGTTTTTCTGCTAATAATTAAGTTTCTTTTTCTTTGGTTTAAATTTTTTATTCTTTCTCGTTATATTATTCATAACATGCCTACATTTTTCTACTTAGAAATAAAGTCTGTTTTTCTCTTGTTTAATTTTTTTATTCTTTTTTGTTATATTATTCTTAACATGTCTAAGTTTTTCTGCTAATAATTAAGTCTCTTTTTCTTTTGTTTAATTTTTTATTATTTCTTGTTATATTATTATTAACATGCCTAAGCTTATTTCATAATATATTTATCATTATTAACATATTTCAAAAAGTGGAGACCTGTAATTGACCATCTATATTATAATAATTTTTTCTTTGTTGTGGTGTTGGTCTTCTGTAAATAAATAAGTTATTAATCTTCCGTAACTGCACTCAAAACATTTTTTTTAATACTGCTACTTTTACTTTTATAACCCACATATATAAAATAAGGTTTATTTTCTAGGGTTAAAAATACAAAATCAACGCGTATTTCTTTACAAAAGAAAACCTTTATCATAACAAGTTTCATTTAATTAAAATTCCATGTCTATACATTTCCACCCCGATTCCATTAATCGGTAGAAGTTTTCAATTGCAAATGTTTACTCGGGGTCGTATAATAAATCACCTTCAATGGTGCGCCGCCGGGTAAACTTTTCACCCCCTCTAGAAATAAAAATCTAATCCGAATATTTCCATATAAACAGCGACGCCAAATAAATAATGTATAACAATCTTCAAGTACCTACAGCAGTGTGGCCAAGAGCTACTGTTGATCTCTCTCTGCCTGAAGTTCTGCTCACTATTTCATCTCGGAATTCTTAACTTCTCTAAGGGTTGAAGTGCCGGCCTCCAGGGGGCGGTGTTTTGTAGATTCCTGCATTTTTCTTTGCATTTTTTACCCCACGGTCGGGAAAATTCGTCTGTTTTTTATAGTCAAGTTTTCCAATAACTTCATATAAATTTACCATTGAATCTTTGTATATTCGAAGTAGTTTTTCAGTACAACTTCTGAATCAAATAATATTTATTTATTTTGTTTAAACGCATGAAAAACTTATTTCTACTCCCTTTATAATAACTCGCGGCGTCTTCTTGCTTGCTTGCCGGCTTGCAGTTGAAAAAAATTGGATCGATTTATAACCCTTTTTCCATGACCCAATCGAGCTGAAACTTGGCAAGCAGATTTGTGGCAACGATCAAGAAGATCTATCAAAGTTTTGTTAAAAAAATTAAAAAATTATAGTATAATTTCGGATTTTTAGAAATTTTATTGTTTTTTTCAAATCGGAATCATTAGAAAAGTTTGATTAGCAACGGCGGCCCGAAACGTCGCGGAATATTTTCTAAATTTGAATTACTCCATCGATATACATAATAGGTTCTTCACTACGAATGTCGAAAATCTAAATTGACTGACAAATGTTTTTAGAATTTAATCTTCAAAGCATGAAGTGTCTTATCAAAGCTCAAAACATCTGACATTTTAGAAATATATATTTAATTACTGTAATTCATCTGTAATACTTTGTTATATGTTTTAATTCGTCTTTAATTGTTTTTATATTTTACAAAGAAAGGGAGTATAATAAAAACTTGGTTTTTAAGGGTTACTTTTTACTTCCTTTCTTTTAACTCGTGGCGTCTGCTTGTCTGACGAAAAAACTTTGGATAGATTTTTAACCCTTTTCCCGAAATCAGAATGTGTCGAGAATGCCGTTTCATACTTAGCTACGAGTAGCTTGTTGGTCTTGTGGTTAGGACACTGGCCTCGTGATCCAAAGGTTGCGGGTTCGATCCTCACTCCAGACTAGCAAGTTAGTCCTATTTTCATAGTACAAGCGCTTAGCTTAGTTTGAAAATAGTAAGAATATTGATGTGACACGTATTCCGTGTTCACATCTCTATTTTTTTTTAAAAAAAAAAAAAAAAATACTAAAAAGGAGAGTTGATGTTGACTTTAGACTGAAATATCATAGCAAAAGCAGCAATTTCTAATTATGTAAATAGCAAAAGTTGCAATGCTTTCTATTTGGTAGCATATACAACGAGATTTATAATTACAAATTAAATATTTATTTGTACACGTACATACTCGTATGTATAAGAAAAATAGCAGTGTAATTATTTTTTAAAACTTATTTCCAAAAAGATGTAGGTTTCATGCCTGGAATATTGCTGTCTTTGCTTTTATACCCTTCTTTTCAAAGTATTTTAAGTTATAATACAAATATTTCCTTCTAAGATACATAATCATTAGATTTTTTTTAGATCACAGTAATTTTATTTTTTCTCAGAACTCTCAGAAAGAAGTTCAAACTAATTTCGGAATCACTAAGCGAATGTCTTAATCACTCACTACAAAATACATCATTTTATATGAAGTTTACTCTTAGTCTTAATTTTTTAATTCGTTATATAAAAAAAAAATTGATTTATTTCAAGATTTGAGTATAAAAGCAAAGGCAGCAATATCCAAAAAATTTAAAAAAACTGTTTTGAATGTATTCACTGAGGATTACTAAAAATTTTATCCATACATCCCCTTTAAAATCTTGTTTTCTATAAATGTATATTTAGGCTATTTTTCCTAAAAAATCTCGAATTCAGTACATTATAAATTAGTAATTCACAATGAATGGATTCATTTATTTTTGCATTTTGCTGCCTTTGCTTTTATACCTCACAAGTAGTAGTTTTAATAGAATGGGAACTTTGTGAAATATTTAAGCCTACCTTTTCAAATTTAAAAACTTAAAGAAAATATATTAATATAATACAATACAGTGGGTTTTCAACATGTTTTTCTCTAACTAACGAATTGAAAAGACTCACAAGTAGTAGTTTTAACAGATTGGAAACTTTATGAAATATATAAGCCTACCTTTTCAAATTTAAAGACTTAAAGAAAATATATTAGTATAATACAATACACTGGGTTTTCAACATGTTTTTCTCCTACTAATGAATTGAAATGACTCACACTATATTTTCTAAAAATTAAAATATTTCTGTTGATATTGCTTGTCAACAACGCAACCTCAAAACAAGATTTCTTTAGTACCTGAATTACTTTTCAACCTGAGTATTCTACCCTATTGAAAATTAAAATTCAAATAGCTTAAGATACAAATTTCCTATGCTATTTAAGATCTACGAACACCGCGAATTTCAAAGTTCATCCTCCATATGAAAACAAATTTTATGTTCTAACAATATTTTTCCTTGGTAAATTCCTTTGTATGTATCTCTGTTGGCAAATTTATCGCCGCATACAAAATATGTATTTTTATCTCTCAAAAAAGCAACTGTGTACCTATTTACGTAGATGTTAATATATAATATTAGTTTTTCCAAAGTTATTGCTGGTATTCGGATATATACATTGTCATTTAACATGCAGTTTTGATTTCACGTAAAATAAATTAGTTTAAATTTAAATTACGTTATAAAAAGAATAATAATTTCGAATTAAGTGAGAGTGAATTTATTTATTTATTTATCAACGCCCTAGTAGGCTCTAACAGTATATACTAAGTACAATTTTTTTCACATACCTAACATTAAACAAATAATATAAAAATAAACCCCATAAGTTAATAGAAATAAAACATATTTGAAAGAGAAATGAATTATCACTTTAGACAAAGATCACGTTTTAATGGCCGTTCAGAATCTTCGGATTTCGGTACGGTATTGCATGTCAATACTAAACCTTACCATCGATCACATCAGTCCTGATGATGGACTCTGCAATGGGGTCCAAAACTTCAGCCGGAGAGCTCAGATATACATGGCGGAATATCCCAGAAACATCACACAGAATAATAATGATAATCAAATCAAAATACCAAAAAATAAGATAAAAAGTTATAATATACCAACAAATATTTGTTTTTAGTATATTTGAGTGATGTTTAGCAAGATGAGTTTGCTTTTAAAAAAGCGCGAAGCTGTCGTCTGGCGCAATCCTCCTTCACGACAAAGCGCATACTCACACTGCTTCTTCTTCTTCTTCTCGTGCCCTGTCCGTTTACCGGACGTTGGCTATCATGTTGGCTGTGCGGACTTTGTTTACTGCGGTCCGGAATAGCTCCACAGTAGACTGGCCAAACCACTGTCTTAAGTTTGTCAGCCATGAAGTCCTCCTTCTTCCAGGGCCCCGACTTCCGGCAATCTTTCCCTGCATTATGAGATGCAAGATCTCACACTGCTGCACTACCGTAATCAAGAATATGATACAAGATTTTCCTAGGAATCTTTTTGACCACCTTCTTCTCAGGTTTTCACAGCCGTTCAGAATTTTCTGTGTTTAGTGTTCTGGGATATTTTGCCGTTTATTTATAATTTCTCTGTCCGACGTTTCTAATCCCATTGCAGGGTCCATCATTAGTCACAACGACGAACCCTGCCACGTTTTCAAACCTTCAAATATTCTCTCAGTTTTTCCTAAATTAGCCTTTTTAACAAACAGAACAAGTCGCGTGAATACACTATTTGATATGACAGGTCAAACGTAAAGCTTTCGCGTACACACAAAGCCTCAAAAGCTCCAAAGCTTCAGTAATTACAGCAAAATCCTGGGTCCAGTAAAACATACTTTGGAAATACGTGAGGTACAGAGTTTGACAGTTAAATGATGTGATTAAATTATTATTAAATATGAGAAAACCCTTGACACGATTTAACTAAAAAAAACTATGATTTGTTTACATGTTTTTATTTCTTTATTTAAATTTTAAATTAAATTATTTTCCTTTGCATTATATTTTTATGGAAGTAAAACACTTGTTTTTTTTTACATTTTGCCATAATTTAATTTACTTGACACGCATTTTGGGAGGTAATTGTTATCCTCAATAATAATAATAATGTGTCCGTCCGTAACTTACTCTCTAATATCTGATCTCATTCCGTTTTCAAAATAAGTATGATTTCAAGATTGCTACTAAATAAAATAAAAACATTAGCTTTATCCATTTTTAATTAAATATTCTGAATTAGATTTTTTTTTAATATTTCAGTTTTATGAAAGTTAAAATTAAGAAGTGCAGTGCATTCTTTGCTTTATCGCATATGTCATTGGTATTAATCTTTTATGAAAAAAATTAATTCTCTTTGTAACAATGTCCATTACTAACACTTACAGAAGGCTCAAATAATAATGAGATATAATATAAAATAATAATATAATATAATAAATGTAATATAATATTCGCAAATGACTTTGAAATGAAATGAATATTAATACCTAATGTATGATGATATGTGTCGAATGTTTAAGTTTAAAAAGTTTTGACAGCTTGGGGTGCTACGAAAAGAGAGAGAAGATATACATAGCTAAAGAGGAGCGCGGTAGAAAAGTACTAGGCAAAGAGTAAATGGAGAATGAATAAATCGTTTGCCGAAAATAGCTCGATAATAAATGCGTGCAATTGATAATAAAAAATAATGTTAAAAAGGTCCACGCTAGATAAATATTTTAAATCAAATATTATTCTACAAAAAAATATTTTTAACTTAACAAAACGGATTAAAAACGTAAGTTTGAGAATCACTGCCCATGGGAATCAACACATTTGATCCTTCAAAGGTTTTCCCGGGGTCAGATTTTAGCCTGAAAGCCTCGTTTATTCTCACTGGACCCGTTAAGTGGACTGCAGTACCACCGCTGAAGTGGCTTCAAACCTTTTATGTAAAGCGCCCAGGTTTATTATTATTTTGACGATAATTTGTGAAAGCTCTCTAAAGCTTTCAGTTTGAGTAGATTTATAGAATGTTTCTTAAATATATGTTTAATGTTTTAAATACATAAATAAATTCCTACAGAATATTTATGTAATTAATCTTTTAAAAAACTCCATAAAATCAAATATATAATGTGAATGATCCAAAAGCAAACATTTTCATATATAAACAATATTTTGATTCAAAGAAAAAAGTTTAAAAATTACATTTAAATGATTATTTAAAAGCCTTTATTATTATGTTTATATCAGAGATAGCCGATTGCTAAATTGCAGAGTATAAAGTAAAAGAAGAGTATAAAGAGATTTGGTCCGTTGTTTGACAAATACCGCGCATGCGCAAATTTGACAAATTTATTGACCGTACCTTATTGACCAGTACCACAAAGGTATATAACAAATTAGTAAACTGGTATAAATACTAACTATAGTGTATTAAACGTAGTTCAAGATTGAGATCGTGAGTGCAGAACATCTTTTTCATGCGCATAAAGCTCACATGAGCTTGCTCATTGTGGCATTTGATTTCAGCAGAAGTACTCGTCTTTTAAGTACATCACAACCCAAATTTACAGTACTTTTTACCTTATCTAATTTCATTACAACAATATAAAGACTTTCATTGACAACTGCGTTATGTTTGCTATAGACCATGTTTTCTATTTTACGATTATTCTCAATTATTTATTACCTTTTGTTACGGGACGTGATTGTGGGAGACGAATGAAATACGTAAAAGTCATTAAAGTTTTATGAATTTCACAAAAAGTCACTGGACATAAACTTAACTAGAGCGCTGTCTTTAAATTCTCAGTCACTAAATGTTTTTGGAATGATTCACAAACACATTTTCCAATTCGTTCTAGAATCTTCGCCTGACTTTTATCACTTCTAAGTAACTTGTCTCTCATATACCAATGCACGTTTCGAAAATCGCTTAGGTCCGCATTATAAAACTTCTCGCTTGTCGGTAGGTAAACGCGCTGAAAATCAGTCAAAACGTGCGCTGGTCATTCTATGGCGATTTTTATCGCTGGTAATGTCGCACTCGTCAAACCTCAAACAATGAATGTTCGGTAGTCACCTCGCTTCTTTATACAAAACATCGTTACGCCTCGAGAACTTTCTTTCCATTTCTAGCGGTTACTCGAAGTTTCCAGTGTTTCCGAAAATTTTCCATTCAATTTATGTTTTTTTTAGAGTGTTATGGAGTTTTCGAGAGATTTTGAGAGATTTCGATAATGCTATATTTTCACTACTTGGTTCAGCAGAAGTTGCAAATCCCACCCTTATAGCTTATGTCTTTTTATATTTTTTCCTTAACAATATCATCAATTAGATGGTAACAGATTTCTTTAAAATAATTGCAAAATAGCGAATAATATTTCTTCACAAAATAATTCCACTTTTAAAAGAAAGAAAAACAACACTCTAGTTAGTTCTTTATTCCCTTTTGCCCGCCGACTCCAGTCGGGGTTCCGGAAGCTTATTAGCATACCGGAAGTAAAAAAAATCTCCCCCCAGCGTGGAAATAAGTTCTTTTTCCGGTTAAGAGTATTTTTCACGATTTTAATCATGTCAAAGCGATTTAGTCATTTCGCATTATAAGTGCATAACTGACATCGCACTTGTCATCTTGTTTATTCAACGTATAACATTATAATAAATTTGACATTTTTCTTTATGATGCATAATTGCTTAAATTTAACTATAACCTAATATATTGACCATTATAATGCAAAGAAATGGTAAAATAAAATATATACTGAATTCATGGTAATATGTTAATGCCGATAATAACATCGAAGCCACCAGCACAGTCGTATTATCTACAGTATTAGGAAAGCATCTACAAATACCTATAACAACCTATATGAGAAGGGAACCTTCTTATAAACAAAGGAATAATCTAGGAGGTTCGAAAAATCAGCTTTTGCTCGTATAAATAGCGGACCTACGCCACGGCGAGAGAGTCCTCTTTTGACAGACTTTTAAGTGCGAAGTGAGTCACGGACGATGGCCAAGTGTGCCCAGTAGTGAATTGCGAAGCGAAAAATATCGAGCGAAATAATCGGGCGGGTAATAAAGTACTGCCCAGCGATTAAAAAGTATTCTTATATGAGTGATACATTACGAAATAGTATGATTTAAACAATATTTAAGTTTAATTCGTGTGAAATGACGTCGTCCATTTAATAATTAATTAATCATTAATTAACGCTTATTTATTTACAATGTTTTAATTTATCTACCGTAGCCATGACCCATGTCAATAACATAAAAGGGATTTTTAAGGATATACCTTTTATATTCTTATTACATCTTGCGATCAAGGATATTTGTACAATTATGTTTTATAAATTTCATATTTCAACATTGAGGATTTCATAATAAATATATTTTTTTAAGTATTTTCATGACATATTACTCGATAAACTATGCGTTGAGTAAGTATCTTATGTAAAAGTGATCTTCTATCTGATACTTTTAATTCTGTCATTATATATATCTCTTTTTTAAGTTTTTTGGTTTGTTTAAAATTTGCACACTACATGTGCGTTACGGTATGCCTATTCATTATATTCGTTCTGCATTTTGGGACATGGAATAATCCATGACCTCAATTACGTTAATGAATATCTAGTGCAAACTAACCTTATCTTGTAAGTTCGGAGACTCGATCATGTTTCTTACAATTCTGATCCCCACTATTCTATACCTTCCTGTCTTCGGGACTTGGGGCTGCGGTAATTGCATTCGCTCAGCAGTTATTCGTGAGAGAGTGTTGTTTTGTTATTGTTAGTAGAAACGTTGCGGTCTTAAAATACAGCCTTAGGGCACGTTCTTGAGTGCATGTGGGGGGTTGTTTTCGTAGTGATGTACTCGATACGTGATGCCTTACAGGGTATATGGAAATACAACATAATTTTTTTTCAAAGATAACAAATTCCAAGACAGAAAATGGGTAATATTTTAAACAACCTTATACCATTTTCAAAAAATAATCTATTTTATAAGTTTTTTTTTTTATTGATTCAATAACATCAATTTACAGCGTTACAATAACGCAACAGCATTCTGAAACGTTTTATGCACGTTGCCATTAACAAAAAATTCAAACTTTATTTAAATTTAAAGAATAAATTATATTTCATATGAATATACTCTTCTCTCCTTCTTCTTCTTCAGCCTTCATCTCTCCACTGCTGGATATAGGTCTCTTTCATACCCTTTCATCCTTTATTGTTATTTGCTAATTGTAGCCATTTTTCCCCCCACAGCGGTTATATCGTCGGCCCATCTCTTTTGAGGTCTCCCAACGCCTCTTTTATTCTCCCAAGATCTCTACTTCAGAACTCTGGGTTTCCATCTTAGAGCATCCTGTCTTGACATGTCCTGCATATTGCCATTTTAATTTCGCTATACGATCCACGATATCCATTATAGTTTGCGCCTAATTTCATCATTTTTTATTCTAACTCTTAGGCTTCCTCCAAGCATGGAACTCTCCATAGATCGTTATGTGCATTTGAGCCTTATTTGTAAGCGCCATAGTCTCCACCCCATAAGTCATCACTGGCAGTAAGCAAGATTCAAAGGTTTTTCTTTTTAAGCTAATTGGGATCTCTTTGTTCTCGAAAATATATTTGAATTTTGCCAAAAGCAGCCCAGCTCATACCTATTCGTCTTGGCAATTCTGCTGTTTGGTTTTCTTCATTTTTATCTTGTGTCCCATGTATATACATTCATCTACTATTTCAATATTGTTGTTACTAAATGTGATGATTTTGTTTTCTGGACTCAAAATTTTTGTTTTCTTTATGATGTACAAATTATTTATAATATACATTTTTTTTAAATCCATTGATATATTGTTAAACGTTGAGGCATATATATTCACATAATTTAATAAACGAATCACTTCAAGAAGAAATAAATTGACACAGTCGAATTTTTTATCGTCACACTATAACGGGAAATGAATATTATGGAATCTCCACATTATTTTGTCTATTTTATCTTTATTTCCTTCAAATGAGCGATCTCTGAGATATAAGATCTCTAGAGAGATCTGTGATACTAGTTTCATACCAAAAATATAAACCTTCTGAATATTATAGGCAGAAATGTCTAGCGCCTTCATAATTTCTGGAAGACACACTGAATTTCCCGATTTAAGCAATACTTTACAAGGATTCTATTAAGACGACTAATATTATTTGGCTTACCGCACCATACAGTAATTAACGCTGCCAAATTAGATATTTCAAGCAGCGGAGATTTATTACATGGCAAAATGAAATTACATGTCAAGATTGTAATATCAAATACGAATGAAGCGATATTTGTATATCTATATATACAAATATCGCTTACAATACTATATCTCAAAATTGCATGTAACCAAAGTTATTATATTCCACTCTTTTTTTGTAAAAAACTAAATTTAGATTTTAATTAAAAAGGGTTTTACTTAAGTTGTTATTAGTGTAAAACGCAGGTTTTATATATTTTTAATGTTTTTTTTTTTGCCTTGAGTATTCTTCATTAATGATTAAATGCTAAAATTAAATAACAGTGGCAATTATGGCAGGAAATATTTAGACCAAACTGCGAGAAACTTTAATATAAGAATAAAGAAACATCGCAGTTCTTTAAAAAACTATGACTCCTTTGAATTCTCCAACCATATAATTAGTAGTATCTATTCCCTCGATAATCATAGACTAAAACTACTTCACTTGGTTCTTCAAAAGGATTGATAATGAACAGTTTCAAAACAGTCGAAATCCAAAAAAAATTAAATTCAGAGAAAACACTCATAAACAACATCACATCCCAACAAATGTCTCCGATCCTTGACATCCTTCCGTTAAAGCCCAAAAAAATTCTCCTCACTATTATATTATTATAATCCGACAACCCGCTGTTCTACTCAAATAGGATGAAAAAAAATCTGTATTTAGGTTAGTTATAAATTACAATTTTAGTTAGTTATAAATTAAGAAAGGATGGTTAAGAAAATATAAAGGGCAAGGAATAGAGGGCGTCCGCGAAAAACCTGGCGTATACAGATTCTACAAGTATTGGAGGATGGCCCTGTTAAAATGCTCAATATCGGTAAAGCATGCATGAGAAGATGTATGAATGTAGCCGAAGCAAAATTAGTGTACCAAGAAAGAGGAATATTCTCTCTGCCTACCCCTGTGGAGAAACGGCATGATGATGGTTAATTATAAATTTCACTTTTTGATGAGGGGAACTGCTCCTCTCGAAACTATAGATGTGATAAATTTAACTCAACGTGTGTGCATTGCAAAGTTCAATTTGGAATAAATAAATAAAATAACAATAATAGACTGTTTATATGAATTATAATTCAGAATGGTCTTTAAAAGAGTAAATGTTTTCATAAATTTATTACTGTGCTCTGTTTATGCGATACAACGGCGAATCAAAAATCATCTAAACTTTTACCATAACACCTTCAAGGCTGTCATACTGCCTTCTGCGCGTGTAAAAATTGATCTCGATAACGTCATTTTCCTTCTGGCTTTTTCCTGACGGCATTTTCCTTACGGTGTGAGCGCATCAACTCTGCTAGCAGTTGCATGAAGCAGGAACAACATGCACTGATCTGATTTTTCTGCTCCGAGAGTGTGAAACGGGCTGAAATTCACAGTAGACTTTTATCACAATTCCTTGCCGAAAGCAGGGTACGTATATGTTAACCTACACACTCTACTTTCGACACGGTATTGCAAGCTTTAACTAAAAGTAACGCAAAATAAGACACACCCTGTTTTTGGTACGGTATTTTAGGCTAATACTTAACATTTAAACTTACTCGTCACTTTAGCTCTGATGGTGGACCCTGGAACATCAGCCAGAGAGTTCATGTACAGATGGATATCTTAGATAACTACACACAGAAAATAAAGTTTATGGTTTTTACTTGAATTTTAAAATTTAACTACTCGAGTTTCAAGAATATCAGAATCCTTCATCAACAGGTGAAGTATTAAACTGACTCCTTAAAACATATAGAAAAAAATTACATGGAATAGCTGGAAATAAAAATAGTTAATTAGGAAGTGATACAAAAGTGGAGTTTCTTGTGTTAAAATGTTTGTACAAGAATATTTAGGGTTGGTAAACATTTATATTTTTGAACGAATTAAATAACCAAATTTTAATTCTAAACATTCAAACTTTAATTGATTTTTTGTATTTACGCGCCGATATGAATGAAGAAAATTAATTTTATACATAATATGGTTTGCGAATTTAGAAAAATTATTTCTTGTTAGATGAACACTAATATTGAGATTTATGGAAGATAGGCCTAGGTTATAAATACTATAACTCTTACGGCCTTTTTTTTAAACCTCAAATATTGAAATATGGTACATTACTCAGTTTCAATTAGTCAGTTGTAGTAAAATGTTATTAATGTTAGTAAATTATAATCACTAAAAACTACTTTTATGTCTACCGGTTTCGAGACGTGACCCGTCTCTTCGTCAGGACAACCACTACTCTAACTTGTAAATAACACTACACACCAGAACTATAGTATTATTTGCACACCAATACCTTTACAAAATACTCTTCACATGCACGTTACTCTAATTTAAGGCACGTGATTCTATATTTTATTTATGTTTAGGTTTTAAGGCCATTCTCGCCAATATAATATATTTAATATTTAAAACTTTAACTTTGAGGTCAGAGATTTTAACAAAATGTAATTTATTTTAGTATATAACCACTAAAATTACGTTTTTTGTCTATCGGTTTAGAGAATCAATTTTATTTTAAAATTGTTCTTTATAAAAATTTAAAACAATGCAAATCTTTTAAATAGATTCATATCTTTTAAATATAAACCAAATTTTTGTATTTTCTTATATTATTTCGGATTCGAGGAACTTGCCCCTGGTTAGTAGACCAAATTGTTGAGAGTTAAGCGTTTTTAAAACCTCTCCACTAACTTTCCAGAATCCCCTCCAACCAAATGATGTCTCGTCGTTTTTTCATCTCGAGAACATCCAATCCATTTGCTCCTCTGTTTCTTCCAACCACTTTGCACAATTTACACAGATGTTGTTTTCCCTCTACATTCAGTTTCTTTTACTCTGTACACAGTACATCGTTAATATGGTAAACCCCAGCTGGAATCTCGTAAAATCGGTTGAGGGAGATAAATACAATTTACAGTCTGGTCTTTTTGAATTTTTTTTAAAAGGATCTCAAGTCTCTCGAAATAAAAATCTCTTTAGACAATTTTTTTTAGTTGTAACACTGATTGGGTTTTACAAATGTTACTTTTAAGTAGATTTTTTTAAATTATTCTCAATACATTATAATACGGTACCAATTAATTTACATAATTAACTGCTTTTTATGATTTTTTTTGAAAAAATAAATAAAATTACGCCTCATACTCACGTTACGCAAAGGTTAGAGATAATATGTGGGGTATAAAAGCAAAGGCAGCAAAATCCAAAAGGTATCTTACAACTACAAAATAAAATTTAATACAGTTATAGTAAACAATGATCCAAAACAAGTAAATATACATTTAGTAAGATAACTGTGAAATATTGTTTTTTTAACGATGGAGTGGAAGATGCAGCATTAATCTGAGAAGATGTTCTTGAACATTTCACAATAAAAAAAATCAAATTAATTAATCAATTAAAAAGACATACAGAAAAACTAAATCCACGAATAAATATTTAGCTGCTACAGGGATTTGAACCACGGATCTTCTCCCATCCAAAAATATTTTTTCATGGTTTTGATTTTTCTGTATTTTCTTTATATTTCTTTCTTATTAATTAATTAATTTGGTTTTTAATTTCACAGAACTTTGTTCTGAAAAAATTGCAGCTTCACAATAATAATGTGTTCTTGAATAAAATATATCTCACAATCATTTTGTGTGTTCAGTAGATGTCATAAATTTATTCTGATTTGTTATTTTCCTGATTTTTAATGGGAGATTTTCATAATTAAAGTTTTTTTGCTACAGTATACATAGATATATTCAATTTATTTAAGGTATAATAAATAAAAAAAAATGTTCTATTATTTTGAATCATTGTTTGTATTATTATTGTATTAAATTTTAATTTTATGTCAAATTGTCTCACCTTTACAATATCATGAATAATATGTACTAAATTTGAGATTAAATTGGAAACACAGCCTGTAAATTTATAGATAACATAATTTTGGTAGAGATAGATACACAT
Organism: Agrypnia vestita; assembly: GCA_016648135.1. Lineage (NCBI taxonomy): Eukaryota > Metazoa > Arthropoda > Insecta > Trichoptera > Phryganeidae > Agrypnia > Agrypnia vestita. The sequence continues at coordinate 101,663 of JADDOH010024201.1, forward strand.
TATATACAGTTTAAATTATAAATCTTCGGTTAAATTCAAAACATTTTTATTTTTTTGAAAATTGCTGCCTATGTTCTAATACCCCACAAATCATGATTAATAGTAGATAGTATGGGTAAGGAATGCGACTGCAAAGTACAAATAAAACATTTAACCGACCTTCCGTTCGTCTGTCTTTCTGTCTATCCCCGTAACTTCATGTTACGTCCGTAATTTCGTTCGAATTCACGGCTAAAAAAAAAAAACAAAATTAAGCGGCTACAGTACGAATGTTGCTATGACAGACTCCCCACGGACTGCAAAAAAGATACTTTAAATATATACTAGGGTTTAGCAAAGACGCGCACCAATTTTCCGTTTTTTTTAACGGGTAACAGCTATTTAAAATATAAAATTGTATTAATAATCTTAATTTAAAAAAAAATACTCTGCTGAATCTGCTAAATCTCATTATTTTTTCATCCCCTAAATTTGTAATAAGCTTCATAATTACCCGCGGACGTGGAAACGTAAGAAACGTTTTTCAGGAGAAGTGCGCGCGGGTTCAGGAATTTTTATTAAAAATTTTGAATGTGACCTCAGGCAAAACACATTGTCCAACCTTTTTGAGACGAACCGGATCTCTTGTGTTTGAGCGCTAAAATATTTTGTTAAAGCCGCGCGTGGCCTTCGCGCGGCTTTCGCAATCAAATCGAGAAATAAAAGAATATTTATTGGTTTAGGTATTTATCTCGGAAGTCTCACAGAGACGAAGCTGTTTATATGGAAAATATGTGGTGAATTCTTTATAGGATGGCCGCGTGGCTTATGACCTGCATCAGCTGGCTTAAGCGACCACTTTACACAATGCAACATTCTACCTTAAGAACATCGATATGTTATCAAATTTTTTAAATGTATTACTTATGTTCATTATCTGTAAAGTGATCACTTAAGCCAGCTAATTCAGGTTATAGGCCCTGTGGCCACCTTACAAGGACCTTCATACTTGTTTTACATATAAATTATTTGGTCTCTGTAAAACTTTGATTTATCTTAAGTAGGGATTATCCCTCTGTGGACGAAATCCAGTAATTGTTAATTAGAAAGACATACAGAAAAATCAAATACATGAAAAAATATTTTTCTGCTACCGGGATACAATTTTTTGTGGATTTGATTTTTCTGTATGGTTTTGTAATTGATTAATTAATTTTTTTAAATTTATATTTTGTATATCTTGTAAAAGCCCATCAGGGCGTTTAATAAATAAAAAAATAAATCTTGTTTTAAATTTCACAGAACTTTGTTCAGAACAAAACGCAACTTCACAGTAAAAATGTGTTCTTGAATATAATCCAGTAATTGTGTTCATAGAAAATACACATACAAACATAGGTAAAATAATATTTTTCTATAAAGTATAGTGGCAAGTATTATTTTTGTTTAGCTACAACAGGCTGTGGAGCCCGATTACTGTAGCGAAGCACGTCACAAATCCTTCCCCTCTCCCGGTTCGAATAAATCACAGATTTGAATTGTGACCTCACCGGGTATCGAACCCAGAATCCTCATATACATTAAATATATTTATTAATTCGTTTAGGATAATAAACTCTTTGGTTGCATATGGATCTGGTCTGTTGGCATTTACGTCACGATCCCTTCCCCTCTTGTACTACCTACAGTTTTTAAACCACTCCAAATTAAGAGCTGTACTTAACCGTACTAAACTAACCGTACGTAACTTAACTGCACTAAACCACTTCAGAAAAAAGTATCCGGTGATATTTCGTCAAGCGTGAATCGGGTGTGTATTTATTTATTTTATTTTTTGAAATTATTGAAGTTTTTGATTTTCTGGAAAAAAGAGGAACATACTGCACCAGGTAAATCAAGCATCCTTTTACTTCCTTCCAATATTTTCGTATTCAGTCCACTTAGTATCTTTCCTATTTACTCTCTCATCTTTACTCCTGTCAGAAGAGTGGCAATTTGCATCGGATTCATTAACAATTAGTTTGGACTTCTCTTTGGACCCAGAAGACGACATATTACAGATATCCTAAGGAGGCTACACTGGATGAAACATAAAAACTCGAACAAAGCCTTCATACACAAGTGAACAGCATCGAAAAGTAGAAGGTATAATAATATTCCCACGACTGGACGACTGGACTACAAAGGCGAAATGAAGGAATTGGATTGCTAAATTAGAGGAAGGAGAAAAATTTATTTACTTGGTTAAAGCAAGAGGAATAACACAGATTCACGAAAGATCATACATGATCAGATAAACTAAATTTTGGAAATCCCATCTTTAAAACCAAGTCAAGATTCGTGAATAAATATTTAAAAATGGACCAGGCAACAGTGGTGTTCCAGGAGGAAGAGTGTAGTATTCTACCCTCTTTGCCTTCACCTGGGGAAAACAGCATGATGGTTAGTAAGTTGGTTCTAGAACAGGGAGGGTGAGATATCTTAGGGGTGGGCTGAGATGATCAGGAGCCTAGGCGCAAATGATTTTTATTATAACGGCAAGGAAAACGGCTAAGATACTATGCCTAAGTAAAATTAAGTAATTCAAAGAATTTTATATACAGAATTTTTGGATATTGATAGAGAAAAAGCGCCAACGCTTTTATTTGCAGAGTGAAGCAAAAAAATTGTGTCTGATTTTTTTTTACTTTTGAGTAGGTACCTTTTAATAAAAGCCTTGTATTTTATAATTTATTTTTCATCTAACAAAATCAGCGCACAAAATCACTTCGGTAGGAAACTAGCGCCATCTTTTTTTGGCGAGCTTATTAAACTTTGATTAATTAATGATGATGGATTAATATTTAGTTAGTAAATCTGATACATCTGGACGCATATGGAATATCGATTATAAGTTTTCGTCTAGATAAATAGACAAACAGGTGAAGCTTAAATTATATAAGCGTTGTAAAAAATAGTAAGTACAGAAACACTTCGATTATTGCGAGTAATGCTGGCTGAAACTAACACCACTTACTTAATCGGTGTTTCATCCAGCCGAAAATTGTAAAAACGCAAGATCATACAAGTGGTCGATCTGGTGTTCTTATCCTAGCGTTTTATCTCACAATTTCTAAAGGAGGATTAACCCAGAAGCATTAAGAACTGACAGTCAAAGATAGATAGAGTGTAGCGCTTAACTTCTCTCCAGACTTATAGCCCAGGATAACCACGGGATGTTGCACAAGCAGCTGTTGTGATTTAATGTACATTTTTAATGTTTTCAAGAACCAACCATTCACTCAATTGGGTGCTTTCGCTCGCGAGAGAGAGTTGAGAAGAGAAATCCTTGGTATTTTAATTTTCCTAAAAATTTGTGCCTTAATTGTTTTTCCAATGTCGCCTTTATCATTCGTGTGTATTTTTTTTTTTGTTTAGAAGCAGAAGAATTTCATTACACGTTCATTGCGAGAATTTACAAAATTAAAAAACCGTGTCATATTTTTGTCTAGAAGTCTAAATGTTTATTTAAGTACGAGGGTTATAGAGATTTATGCACACTAGTTTTATATATATAATATCTATTTATCATCATCATTGTTATGCGTAGACTTTCTTTGACGTCATGGACGTTTTTTGATTTGTTTTTTTTTGTTCCTGAAGGTGTGTTTTGTTTGTTTGTTTGTTTGTTCCTGAGGTGTATATTTTGTAAACAAATTTCTTGCCATAATTCCAATGACACAAAGATGGTGACGTATTTGAAAATGATTATCTGGTAATAATGAAAGTTCAAGAATCGATAACTGCTCTTGAAAACACCTTAAATGGTTATTAAGTTTATTCACAGTAATAGAAGAAACCTACTGATAACTATATAATAGTTAGCAGGATTTTGGTAAACGTAAAATAAACAAAAAATAAATAAAATTAAAAAAACATGAAGCAATATATTATAAATCATATTTTGTCCTTAAAATAGATGTGGTTATCTATATTTTAAAAATAGTTAAAAGTCTTTAAGTTAATATGTTTAGTTTTAATTTGTTATAGTTATTTATAAAAGTGCAGTGATTGATGTCTTGATATACAATAGGGTGTTCTTAGATCTTCTGGTTTGTGTCTTCTGGGGTATTACGCCGTGTTATAACGACCTTTCTGGCCGACGTTTTGGATTCCATTGCAGGGTCTATCATCAGAGCTGATGTGTTATTGTGTGCTGAGTGTTTTGATCGTGTTGTTGTCCTAAGGAGGCTTTGACAATGCCCTATTATCTCTATATTAAATGTATTACTAGCGGCGTGCAATTGGCATTCAGGTTATTATTTTAAAAAGTGGTATATGGTAAATGGATGAAATCATTTAAACAAAACATAAAACCAATAATGAAATTGTTTTTAAGTTTTCTTTAAAAAAATTTAACGGAAAAAACAAAAACAAAAAGCTAATGAACAACTTGGTCCTGGCGTGGGGAGGATTAGATGTTCGAGTGAGTACCAATATTTTCGTTAGGATCCTAAAGTGTAACTGATCAATATTGGAGGGCATTCAGTATAAGACACATTTATATCCGAGGGGTGACCAATGAGGGAGGGTTTTTTTTTATATTTATGTTTTGCATATATTGCATTTATTAAAAAATATTCTAGTTTCGAATAAAACCCTAATAACTATTTAATTTATTTTGATTTTTGCTACCACCATTTAAATTATTTGAGTACTCATTCTCCATCAACAATATGTTCCCGCTGCAAGGGATTAAGTGCTTTTGGCCTGTGGTGGGCTGTCAAAATGTAATTTTCATGTGTGGTTAGGAATTTTGTGCGGTTGGTAACTGAATTTTAGTGTCACATTTCATGAGTTCGGTTTGTTTTGTGTACAATATTTTAATGTTATGCTTGTGATAAATAATTAAATATCGTAATGTTGCAGTTGATTAGCTGACGTCAGCAGTACGTAAGTCTCGCGCAGGCAAATTAGCAGGCCGTGTACAAATACATTCCTTAATTATTTATATTATTAAAAAATATTGATTTTAGGATTTGTATAAATCAACTTATGTTATATGATAAATTTCACTTACATGTTTCGGAAATACTTTCCATCATCAGGATGTTATATGTATGTCAAAATATCAAAATGAATAATGTCTTTTGTTTTTCTAAATTATTTGAAAATTTATTTTTAAATATTATTGCTGAAGTTCTTGATTACTTGCAATTATTGGAAAAAATTTTAGAATTGGGTTAGTAGTTAAATTTTATTGATTATTGATTATATTTTGTTTACTATAACATGCTTTACTAATTTCTAATGATTCTAAATTATTCAATTTCAGACCAAAATTATTTATGTGTAAAATACTTAACTCCTAATTTTTTTATCAAAACCGTGATTATTTTCTAATAAATGATTTGCAAATTTAGAAAAACCATGATAATTCAAACATCTCAAATGCTCTAACATTGAAATTTTGACCGGTTTTTCCAATATAAAACGCTGTACAATCTTTACACGTGTAAAATAATTTAGGAAAACAAAAGACATTATTCATTTAAATATTTTGACATACATATAATACCCTGACGATGGAAAGGTAAACGAAACATGTAAGTGATATTTATCAAATAATATAAGTATTTATACAAATACTATAATCAATATTTTTTTTAAATGTCAATCTTCAATGTTGCTGAATCAATTGAAAAAAAATTATATTATTTTTATTTCTTACTCTGTGGTGCGAATTGGACTTATCACAGCTCGTTTAAGAGTTGACATGTCTCGGCGTTGGTTTACATAAGTTGGTGTATCCAATCGCGCAATCGAATTATTCTGCTCTTTTGTTTATCGCTCGGCTGTGAAGACAAGGGAACCCGACAGATTGCTGCGGAGAGTGCTACCGGTACGCATACTCGCTTTGTCTGCTACTTTATCGTTAGCGTAATGTATCTAGATGAACGTCTGTCGGAATGTATGAAAGAGACAGGAAATAATGAGAGAGTGAATGGGAATAAAAGGGGACGCGTCACCCTGTTGCACCCTCTAAGCATTTAACCAGCACTAGAACAACAACTACTAAAGTAACTTATAATATTGTCAAAATATAAACTCATTGGTACAAGTCAATAAATAATCTTCAAATGGAAGACCAACTTTATATGGACGCACAATTTTAAAGTTTTCAAAGTTAATAATTGTTTGTCATAGATAAATAAACAGACAACATGAAAATTTTTGTTTATGTTGATCTTTTGTTTTAATCATTTAAATACGTAACGAATAAATGTTTGTGTACATTTAAGAACCCCTTTAAGGCAAGGTAACTTCCCTGGAAGTCCACTATTTCGGATTGAGGCAAGCAAGTAGATATACATACCAACTAAGAATATTATACTTCATCTATATTTAAGCAAGACTCATGCGACATCTGTGGAAATAGTCGAACGTTTTCATTATAATTCCATTTTAATTTATTGAACATCAACAGTCACACTAACGCAATTTAATTTTTATTATTTTAAGGTCCAATAGTTGATTACATATAAAATGACTATTATGAAATTTTTTCGATGTATTATGTCACGCATATATAAATTTTTCACTGTGTCGTTAAAATTGTGAATTATTACATTCGATTCTTGGCTGTATTTTTTACTTTATTTGTAATATCAAATATCAAATTTAATTCACTTTACTTATCAAGGTAAATTTAATTTTGTGCCTTTGAATTTAACAAACGAATGAGTTTGGTTTTGATTACATTTACTTATATTATTTTATAAAGTTTTTATAATTTATCTATCTTTGTTTCGCTCAAAAAATAGTGTTAAAACAGGCAAAAATTGGAAGCAGATTTTTGAAAAAAGTGTATACATTATGTATATTATAATACACTCGCGGTCGCCTGTAAATGCTCAGCATTTTTTTCAAGTTACGATCAAGTAATAATTTAAAATAAATATACAGTGTGATTTTTCAATAATTTTTTTTGTTTTAAAACTAGCATATATTATATAACCCATCACAGCAAGGCCCTCAATCATTTGTTCAATATAAATTCTTCAATTTTAAGACAACTTGTGATATGTCTTGAATTATTTTTTGAAAATGCATTTCTTCAAATTAATAAAATAATTTATTTTTATATAGGTAGGTAATATACGAGTATTTATAGAAAAAAAATAACTATAAAATAAGAGAATATTAAATCTCATGGCGTTTATTATTTTAAAATTTTGTGGTTCATATTTTTTATTTCATAAATAATTACAATTTGCATCATAGTTTTTTTACGAAATAAATACATAATAATCTGCGAGACCGGTTTCTTAGTAGGTATTTTTTATTAACAAGGTTAAATAAAAAAGTAACATAAGTTTAATTACATAAACAAAAAGAAGACAGATAAATTATAAATGATCATAACAAATTAACAGAAACATTACCAAAATAAAAAACGTAATCAGTATCAAGCATTCTTATTGAGAAGTAATTCCATTATTTTTCCTTTAAGGCTTTCTTAGTATTTTTCTTGTACGAAATTTCGTGGAAGTTTATTTAATATTTTCGGTATAACATATTTTAATGACCTTCGACTATATTTATCAGTTATAACCTTCAGCATGAACAGTAGGGTGGGCCACTAATATATGGAAAAAAAATCGTATTGTTATTAATTGTAATAGAAAAAAAGTTGCTTGGTGATGTATTTTAATTATATATAATATAAACAAAAGACAACATCTTCAGTCTCCGGATTGACCTTGAAAAATTACATAAAAAGCCCATATTTGTATAAAAGAACGATTTGAGTTTATTTTTTTTATTATATTGGAAAACAAGTCATAACATAGTTTTATTTAAAGTAACATTTTACGAGTAACTAGCTGTGCCCTCGCGGCTTCGCACGCGTAGATTTTTAGTACATTGTTTGGATCGTCATAGAAATTTCGCGAACCTTCTAGAACATTCTCCTTCCAGAAATTTATCGAATGTACAAGAACCTTCTAGACACACCGACACATTCCGCCACTCAGTGTAGAACCTTATAGAACTTTCGTGAATTTTCTAGAACCTTCTCCTTCCAGAACTTTCTAGAGCAGGTTTTTCCAAAATCTTTTAGACTTACCAACACAGTCGGCGCGCCTATTTTGAAATAATCTGAAGCATTTGCGGCCTTCTCATAACAAAACAATGAGCTAGAAAGCACATTTTCGTCACCCACTCCCACACATGCACAGCCACCCCCAACCAACTCGCATATTTTTGATGTGACACCAAGGGCCACCACCATAACCACCAGTGGGTGGTTGTGACTGGTTGCGGAGAAAACTTGGCGGATAGGGAAACACGGGTTTCTTTATATATATATATATATACTGATTAGCAGCAAAATTATTTTTGCTCTCAAATTGTGGCAGTACAGTGCGAGATGATCTTTTAGCGTTCATGAAACCACCTCTCTCTGTTTTCAAAGATTATGCTGCTGATGTTTCTGACAGTCTTTTATAGATCTTTAAACTGCTTGCGTATGAAAGGGCAAACGCAAACAGCGGTTTACCTACACTATCATGTATTATTAACGACTGAAGATTTTCGTCAGACACAGGTTGAATTATTGTTAATTTAGTGATGTTTTGCTATCAGTTTTTAAGATCGTACTAAGCAATAGCTTGAAGGTTTTTATTTGGAACTAGCTGTACCCGGCCACGCGTTGCTGTGGCTCAGTCTTGATATATGGAAAATAAAGAAAAGAGAAAGCACACGTTTCTAATATATTTAATTTTACAATGGCTGTGAATATTCAATTTTGCTATTTTTCATTCAAAATTTTGCTATTCAAAAAAAGCATATTTTCACCTATCACAGATGTGACATCTGAATAATAGTAGGTATATAAAAACATGCGCGTATTCGAATGCAGCATTGTGTCAAAGTCAATCCGTGAAGAAGTTTTGAACAAACGAATATTTACGTTTTTATATATTGATAGCTATTCATACTTGACGTTACTCGGGTTAAGGATATAGTTAAACAAGTGGGGGAGTACAAAGTTTTTACTGTTTCGCAGTCTCTAATAAAAAAATATTCATTTAATCTAGGCTGGGATGGATGAGATGTCCAGGAAGGAATTGTGATCTATGTATTCCGCGTGACCTAAGGAATCAGAACGCAAAATTTGGATCAGATCGGCAAACGTTGTAGATTTGTACAAAAAATATATCAGGTATGGGGGTGAGGTAAGAAGGGAGGGGGAAAAAATTGTCTTTTTTACCCGCCGGGTCTTGAAAAATAATTATGAAAAATCTGGGTGAGATCGGTCATACGGTGAAGATGTGTACAGAAAATATAACAGAGAGGAGAAAAAGTTGCCTTCATATTCTGCCAGGTTCTAAAGAATTTTGAGTCCGATCGGTCGGATGGTACAGAATTGGATTGAAAATAGATCAGGGGGAGGGAAAGGGGTAAAAAGACAGGAAGGAAATGTTATCTATGTTACCCGCCGGGTCCTAAAGTATAAGTATGCAAAATTTGAGTCCGATCGGTCGATCGGTACAGATTTTCATTGAAAAGGGGTGGGGGGAAATGTCACCTATGTCACCCACCGGGTCCTAAGGAATAGGTTTCCAAATTTTGTGTCCGATCGGTCAAATGGTACAGATTTGGATTGAAAATAGATCAGGGGGAGGGAAAGGGGTAAAAAGACAGGAAGGAAATGTCATATATGTTACCCGCCGGGTCCTAAAGCATAAGTATGCAAATTTTGAGTCCAATCGGTCGATCGGTACAGATTTTCATTGAATAGGGGTGGGGAGAAATGTCACCTATGTCACTCGCCGGGTCCTAAGGAATAGATTTCCAAATTTTGTGTCCGATCGGTCAAATGGTACAGATTTGCACTGGGATTATATCAGGGGGAGGGGAACGGATAAAAATGGAGGAGGGAGATGTCACCTATGTTACCCGTCGGGTCCTAAAAAATTTTCCAAAATCCAAAGGTCCAAAGTTTCCAAATTTTGAGTCCGATCGGTCGAACGGTAGGTACAGATTTGCATTGAAAATATATCAGGGGAGGGAAAGGGTTAAAGTGGTAGAGAGGGAAATGTCACCTATGTTATTCCATAGTACTTTACTGATGCGATAGAATTCGTCTTGATTTTTCTTCGGTATCTTGGGGTAAGATATAAGGACATTTTTGTACTTTAAATGATAGTATTTTAACATAAATGTAACTCGTATAAGTATGACTCTAGGAATTAAAGCTCTTCTCTAGATGTCTTCTATATTATTTGTTACATGTTACTTATTTTCTGAAATGATGGATGTTTTTCGTGCTTTTTAAACCATGTCTTTTCTCATAAATCTTCATTATTTCTTCTTCTTCTTCAATATCACAAATCAGAGAACATTTGAAGGATTTCCGAGTGTGATTCGTATCGATAGCAAGCGCAAACGCAAGCTTTATCTAGAGTAGTCTGAGCAATACAGATGCGCTCGAGCATATTTCGATACCCCCGCTCTCTTCATTTTATGTCAAAACAAAGGTGTATAATTGTTATTTTGATTTTATTTATAGCAAAAGAATATATTTCGTTCACGATAAGATTAAAATAAGAGCAATATCTCAACTTGCAGTAACATTGAACCAGCCAGAAATATGATATTTAATATTTATTTCTCAAGTTTGAGGCCGATTCGGAGATAAAAGATGTATTTTGATGTCATCTGGTACTATGATCCCTATAAGAAGCGCGCCATTCAAAAAAAAAATTTCAACCCGGCCTAGTGAGCAGTCCTGATATGTTTTTTTTATTTTTTTTATTTAATTCGGTCATCCAACAGGGAGACACAATTGCTTGATAAGATGAAATACAAAAAAAGTTAAATGTCTCCCACAATTAAAGGATAACACAAATAAGACATAATCATAGATAAGTCAATTTGACAATGACAGATAAAACATCATTTAACCGTTTGTTCCAAATTTAGCTTTAACACAGACATAAAGGGGCTCATGATGTATATAATATACATGATCAGGGAGGGGGACGAGTTTCTAGTATCTGCTTCACCATATGACGATACTCTTCATTTTTAGTGGTTATTTAGTGAGGTTTTTTTAATTTTTTTTATTTTTTTATTTTTTATTTATTAGATACCTTAACAGGATAATAGGTACATGATACTCTGATAATAAACATTATAGTGAAGACTATCCCCATTATCCCAATTACAAGTGTCTTCGGCACGCTCTAGTAACATGTATTTTTGCAATTAATTATATTTTACATGTACATTTATGTGTTTTCTGTATTTAGTGTTTGAATGTAGTGCGATTAGTATTTAATGAATGATTGATTTAATGGATCTTTAGGTTCATGTCATCGTTTAGAAAATGGTTAAATGGAAAAAATGTGTTAAAAATATCTATTGAATTTAAGAGGTAATTATAATCAGAGCATGTTGTAAATCTAGTAGGTAGATACTGTGTTTATATAGCAATCGATGTTTATCTTAATGATACCTTGTTACTTATTTAAACCACAAGCTTCTTAAAAAGATTAGATGTGTATGTCTTTAGTTGTAGGTACATTCAGATGATTAATTAATTAATTTCATTGGTAAATTATGAATAACTTATAATTTTTAATATTTGTTTTACAAGACACCAGCTTCGTAGTTATTTCCTTATACTTTTACCGATTCCACTAAAGAGTGATATTGTCACGAGATTGTGGGGTCAGTAAGAGCTGCACGTGCATCGATGATATTGCGGCATTCTAAACATTTTACGCTTAAATTGGAAGATAGTAGAAGGTTCTAAGATGGTCCAAATAAATCGATTCGGCTATTCTTATACACTCTCGAAACATCCAGAAAATGACATTACTTACTTAAAAAGATATCCACTGGCTACTGCACACAGTGTTTGTCAGAGTTGACAGCGGTTTATTACCATAGGAAGCGAAATCGTGTGGCGTGTGTTCTATAGTAAATCAAGAAAGTACCTATCAACGAGCGAGAAATTTTCTTATGCGAACTTGAGCGATTTAATAAAAGTGAATCAGTATATGAGAGAGAAGTAATAATTAGTGGGAATTATGAAATGAGATAGAAAGTGCGGTGAAAATTCTAGAAACATCTAGGGATACATTAACAAGACTTTGTGTAGTGAATAAAATTTCAATATTTTTTAGAGTTTCATTTTTCTCCCACGGCCATGATCCATTCGTTTGTGCGTAAATCAAGTAAAAAAGTTTGATAGTGTAAAAGTGTATGCCAAAGAGTATGAAAACTATATTTACATCAAATATCTCGCTAAGTCGTCGATCCATTTGGTTATACGTCCCAATCGATATTTAATTTCATCTTGCATAAAATGATAGGGGTTTTATGGTTTCAGGCAGAAATTATACCTTGGGGCGAATTGGGGCACGTCTTTATGGCTCGGTGGGGAGAGATCTTTATTACCTTCCTGTATCTGTTAGGGATGATTTATTTCGTTTGCTGAAAATGCAATATCGCTTCCACCACTCTCGCGGAAGACCCTTTCCCACGGTTTCCTTAAATGTCATTCACAAAATAGATTTTCGCCAGAACAAATTGCTCCGAGACCAGCAAAAACTGCGAGTAAGAAGAAGTACCAGCGATAATAAAAGGTTCTATCGAAAAATGTACACGTATTGTTTCGTGACCGCCGGGCTGCCGGCCGCGAAATGATTTTGGTTGGTCGAAACTGACATCCGAGGTATTCTGCGCCAACCGCTAGCAAGGATTTAAAATATTGAAAAGTCCGCCCAGTGACAGTTGGAAAGCGTGTGTGCCGGTTTCCTTTTCTTTTGAGAACTGAAATTCCATTTTTCGTGCGATATCCGAATCCATCAGTTCACATCAGCTTTTCGGAATAGACAGATCGATCTGTTCCGGATTCGATAAAGCCGGGAGAATTGGAGATTTTTTTTTTAAAATTTATTTTTTATTTTTTACTATTTTACATTATATTATATAAAAAAGGTAAAGGTAGTTGCTTAACTAGACAAGTCTGTTCTAAAGCAACTATTTGTACTGTTTTTGAAATTTAGTTATTAATTGGTGTATAATAAGTGTGTAATAATTATAAAGTGCACTTAACAAATTCACCTCAGATAGAGATAAAAACAAATCATATTATAAATCACATCGCACACAATAATTGAATCCCAATTATCGAAATACAGTTCACATTTCGTTCTTCCTTCACACTCCTAATCCCATCCTCATTGTCATCCCTTATTTTTGTATTTTATCCATTCAATCCCCGTGCCAGCAATTCGTGTTAATTACCAGATCCCTTCATCAGGATATAACGTATGCCAAAAATTAAAATTGGAAATACAGAACAAAAGTACAAAATTTGTTAAAATGAGTTGAAAAACTAAGAAAGAACTAATGTAAAGTATATATTTGTAATTAATTTACTATTAACACTTTTTCTAATTTCTTAAATTTATAATTTATCAAACTGTTATCCTATTTTATTGGTATTTTTAATTCTCAATCTTTAATAATACTAAAAGAATAGTTTGTTTCTTAAGGATTATACTCATATACGAAATATATTGTGGACAAAATGGGACTACAAGTGAAATTACACTAACAAGGTTAAATGCCTTTAATCAATCGAAAGGCCAAGGAGTAAGCAAACGAGTGAACTTGCTCAAGGCTTAGCTTTAATCTTTGATTGGTATCTCGCTCAAATAAAGACCCATCTAGACTACCGATATGATCACCATAACATCATGTATCTTACTTAAAAAAAAACATATTTAAGGATACCAGAGAATATATATTTTGCAACCATTAAAAGATAGCCATTTTATAAGCATTACTGAATGGAGGTCTCCCCAATGCCTCAAATGCCTCCCACTTTCTCTGTACATTGTTTTAGGGGATCTAAGAGCAATTGGCGCGACAAACTGAAAAAAACGGGTAATGAACAGGGTGGAAAGGCAAAAAATCTGGAGGAGGCCAAGGCTCACAGTGG
>JADDOH010024202.1:0-27696 GCA_016648135.1 Agrypnia vestita
CGTGTGTTGCTAGCGTGTAAGTGATACCAGCGATAATAAATCAAGATAGTACCTACCTTGTGTGAAGTTGAACAGAATATTCGAGAAAGTGATCGAAGCAATAGAAACAGCTTAATAAAAAGTATTCTTCGGAAGAGTGATTAGAAATAATTAGTGTGAATTAAGAAATTGATTAATAAGTGTATGAAATATTCCAGAAAAATTTAGCTAACGTAAATTTATAATAGTGTAATAAATTTATAATAGTAATAAATTTAGAATAGTGCTCTAGTAAACTTTATGTCCAGTGATGTTTTGGTGAAATTAATGAAAACTTAAAATTGTTTTTGTATTTCATTTGCCTCCCGCTGTAACGTCCCGTGACAATATAATAGTGTACTTTAAGTATATGAATGTGTGGCTATGACTGAATTGAAAGTTTTATATTCTTATTGCATTGAAGTTGCATTTTTTTCAGAACAAAGTTTTCTGAAATTTAAAACCAAATTTATTAATCAATTAGAAAGACATACAGTAAAATCAAATCAACGAAAAACAAATATTTTTTCATAATAAGAATGTGTTTTTGAATATAATATATGTGTGTTGTATCAAATGTGTCCAAAAATAAAAAATGAATTAACGGTTAATTCTGGCGTCTCCTATCGACATTACACAAAATAATTTGTACCTACCGTACCAGAAGAAGTGGATTGCTCTAAAAAATGTATAATATATGTTAATCAATTAATAAATTAGACGTACAGATAAGGTCAATATATTCACGGAAATGTAGGAGACCGCTATAGCGTAATTGTATAACGCGCCTGCCCCAGATAAGAAGGAGATCCGTGGTTCGAATCCTGGTAGCAGCTAAATATTTTTTCGTTGATTTGATTTTTCCGTACGTCTTCCTAATTGATTAATAAATTTGGTCTTTAGTGTTGTTCAAAAATAAATTCTGCGTAATAATTGTACAAATAAACCTTTTAATTGTTCAGTTTTAACGTGTTGTCTCTGGGCTGCCGGAGTCTTGGAAGTTTTCAGCTTTCAATGGCGCCTGAAAGCTTTAATGTGTTGACGTGAAAACTGTCTAATTTCAGGCTTCAGGTAGGTGTCCCGTCACCATCCGTCACTCATTTACAAAGGGATTTACAAGGTGCTGACAACTGAATAATGGAGGCTGTCAGTTCATGAATACCTTTCGAATAAAATGAGAAGAGCTTTTCATGTGAAATGATTAGAATTTTTAATTTTTTTTTATTAATATAAATCCCATATTCATTCGCACGCATTAGATCTAAGAGGATGTTATCTGGGGATTATTACGGAATAAAGCAATAAGTGACTGCAGCGAATGGCAACCGACTGCTTATTCAGGACCGCTTTACCGGTCGTACTCATTTTTTAATGTTACATGGCAACTATGCTATGCCGCAGTATAGCACAGCAGCAATGCAGCGCGGAATGGCTACCAAAAGAAGGCCATTCACCGTCTGTACAATGTACATAGTAAACAACTGCAGTATTCTCTATTACCTATTGCAGAGATTCACGAAATCATAGGGATAGTAAGACATAATCATAAAGAGAAGATCTAGCCTTGAATTGGGTGGAAAAATTTTCAGCAGAAGATCCGCAGAATCCCATTCAATTATCCTAAGGTGAATCTAAAAATTAGGAAAAATAGGAAAAAAAGGAAGAAAAGCTAGTCTGACTCTCAGAAATAATACTGAAGGGCTACACATCAAATCAACTTGCCGACTGATTTCAAGAAATTCATCAACAAACAGAGCAAAGGCTCATCTTCTATCGAGGTAAATTTATAGAACTCCATAATCATATGCGTGTGTGTGCCAGGGCTGACAACCTATCTTCCCTGCCAGTCCCTAGGTACATGGGACCCAAAAGGTCCGTTTCCTACAAAACTTTGGTAATTATACTTTCGTTAGTATCGACACTTTTTACTTTTCAGTTCTAATACTGACTTGTATTTTAAAATACACCAAAGCAAAAAATTTCGCGGGAGAAATATAAAATACAATTTTGATAATCATTTCTTACGCGTACTACGAAAACATGTGAAAATATCGATATATACACCTCAACCTAGGGGATGCAAATTTTAATTGGCAAAATTCTGAATTTAATACCGACTAATCGGTAATTATAATGGTACAAAAAAAGTGAATATTACGACATTATTACGATATAAAACAATAAATTGAAAAGAAAACATTTTAGTAAAAAAACAATTATTACATATTAAAGGTTATTTTACACAAAGATTACCGGTAAAATACCGTTATAAAATATAAATTATCGGTACTTAGGAATTTATATACCGCCAATTAAGCAATATTTACTGGATAATAGGTTTGACGAAAACCGGTAATGCATACAGCACCCAGACTGTTACAAACCGGAGCAAGTTCAGATCTTGTTTTCACTTATGAGCTTATATTAACGTCAAAAAACACAATAACGACAGTACTTATTAAGCGCACTATAAATGCGGGCTATAAAAACCGCTGAAAAAGTAACATTATTTAGGTAATTAGTAGAAAAAGGCTGCGCTACTATACATGCAGATGTAAAAACGTACACATAAAAATCCTAGGTTATTGTTTTGATAAGGGGCCAACACAAACACCAATTATTTTTATACTTAAACCTTATTATTTATTTAACTTACTTTGTAGTATTTAACAAATACCCCATTTTGCGTTTGGTGGCATAAGTATAGAAGTTCAATAAAATGGAAAGTTTCTTTTTATTGAAAATACAATTAGCTATTTTTACTCCCTTTCTTTTAACTCGTAGCGTCTGCTTGCTTGCTTGTCTGTCGAAAAAACTTTGGATCGATTTTTAACTCTTGTACCGTGATCCAATCAAGCTGAAACTTTGCAGGCAGACTCGTTGCGACGATAAAAATGATCTTACAAATTTTCATTTAAAAAAATTAATAATAATTGTATAATTTTGGATTTTTCGAAATATTTTATCACTCCTTTTCGTAGCGTCGCCCGACTCAAGCCCAACGCGTGGGGTAAGCGCCAAATCTGTTTCAACTAGTAAATGAGAAAGGGAGTATAATAAAAACTTGGTTTTTGTGGGTTAAGATTTTGTTTTTAAGATCGTGGAATGTGACCTGATAGCGCCTGTGTAGAATGCAAAACTTTAAAAAAGCAATTTTTTAAAATGAAAACATTTGCATTACCGATGAGTCTTTTATTATTTATGCTAAAATCCTGCCTAGTAGTAATAATTATTCTTCCTGTAATGATATGGAATAGATGCGCGCATCAAGTTAATATATGGGATGGCTGTGAGGGATTCTGACACCAGTTTTAAGCCATTAATTCTGCATATTTTAAATCCAATTAAACATTTATTTTTGTATAAGCAGGAATCAATTCTGTTTGTCAGTTTTATTATAATTAGACCTGGTTTTTCCATCTTTTTGGAGATCGACCTTTACCTCTTCATTAAAGCACGTGTGTAAAATATTCTCTAAATGCCATAAACATTAAAAATTATCTATTTGTTAGTAATGATACTTTTCGAAGGAGGAATATAATTATAGAACAAGAACGACATTGTTTTTATCAATTTGATTTATATTTATGCTATAATAATTTTGCACTGTATTGATTATTGTATTTTAGCATGGTAAACGCACGCAACGAGCATTAATAATAGTCTAGCTTTAAAACCCGTCAACAATGAAGGATTTTTTGTTTTTGAATTTCAACTTAACATTAAGTAATTAATTATTAGTTATATATTAATTATTAAATTATTTTTATATATATGTTCTGAGAACACAATTACTGAATTATATACCACGGGATTAATATTTAAATAAGATAAATTATAGAAATCTCACGGAGATGAAGCTATTTATATGAGAAACATGTATGGGAGTCTTTTGTACGATGGCCCAGTTAATTATTAATTAGTCGAAATAAAAAAGTGTACTGGGAAAACAATCTAATATGTCAACTTTTATGTGTACCTACTATTTGAAATCATACTAATTTAGAAAACGTTATAATGTTTTCATTTTATTTAATACTGAAAATGGAATGTGATCAGCTATTGGATTCTAGTTACGATTACGGATAGACATTCAAAATTATTATTATTGGGGATTTTACGTCCAATTAATAACACATTTATTCTATGTAGGTATGTCTCTGGCCCGAATACAAAGTCAATACTAAATGCTTTAAATCATTCAGTATTGAATGTGTCCGGGCGTCTGTCTAAAAAAAATAAATAAAAAGTATATATATATATATATATATATATAGTTAATATTATTTAATCTTTAAAACCGGTGATACTGTAGCTTGTGCCAAGTGTTTTGAACTCGGTTTGTAGTTGGCAGCCATGAACTTTTATGACATTATGTTTTTGCTACGTTGCAGTTTTGAAGCAGAAAATCTGACGAAAAACGATTTGGAGGTTATTTATTTGTCTAGACCGCTCCTTTACAATAATAATACACATTTTAATACTCAGCAATAACAACATAGTAAATTACGCAATCACAATGACACGGGGAGAGGTTTATTGTCTTTAAACTGCATTTTCTTGGCATCGGTTAAACGCTCCGGTCTAGTAGGCAATGTCGCGCACTTTGCTTCCGGTCAACTGCGGGCACCGAGTCCCAAGTGGGTGCCTAACGATATTAATTCTGCAAACTAAATTGGTCTGTGCCAGGATGTGCAGGGCCGTATTGGACTTTGCGCCACAGCGGACCTTAATCGCCCCGAGCAAAGCGACAATTTGGCCAAGAAACATTTTCAAAATTATCTAATTTTTTAATCCTTTTCAGCTATCATAAAATGACGGCATAAACGTAAGTATGATAGACTAGTAACACAAAAACCTATCTACAAATTGAGTTTTCAGGACTGAGTAATATAAGTTTTTCATGTCCTGAGGATTGATTTTTAATTAACTAAGAGTAAAAAGCAAACTGTATTTAAACATATATGGATATAAATGACATTTTCTTATATAAATAAAATTAATAAAGTTAAAAAACCTGAACGTTTAAAAAAACCCTAATTTTTGACATCGATTTCATATGATGTGTTTCGGATTATTTTACTTTGTATAGTTGTCGGAATTTTTTTCATTGTTTTATGCAAAGAATCTATTGATCTACAAAGCATGTAATATTTATCGTAATATTCTTTGCAGATAATATCTTTCAAAAACGCTGTGTGCAGTGCGTGGTTTTGCCATTACCGCCAATAAATGCTGAGTTACATCGTTCACAACACAAATGCGCGTACTGGAATACTTCGGATGTCACAAGGCGTAAGGGAGGTGGTGGTTTTATCAAACAGGGTTGTAATTTGAAACAGCATAGTTAAGGAAGTGCAGTCAAATAGGTACTGGCAACTGTCGTAATTATAACTTTTAGACTCCGCTTTGGTACCCAGATTCAGCGGCGTCAGTATGACGTCATATGCATGTGGTCGTGAAAGTTGTATTTTATAGCCGTCAAAACTTTTTACAAGGCAAGTTTCAACATTTTTCTTATAACTATATTAATAAAACTATATTTATAGAACTCAATGTCTGTCTGTCTATTCAAATTTACACCGTTTGACAGATCTGACCTGAATTTTGCATATTTAATCTTAAGAGCTCCCTCTCCTTTAACCCCACCTCCTCTCCCTGAAGTATTTTCTGATTTGATCCAAATTTTGTACAATTATTTTTTAGGACCTTGCGGAAAATAAAGTGTTAATTTCCTCTCCCTCACCCCTGCATAAATTCTGTTTAAAACAACCCTGCATATCAGATCTGATAAAATTTTTCTTTATCTTATTATTTTCCTGCGAAAAATAAAACGCCATCTCCCCTTTTTTCCTTTAGACTGCTCCCTTTCTCAGATATAAATATAATGCTCTCCAAATTAAATAAAATACTTTTAATTCCAAATTAAAAATGATTGACCTTTCCCTCACCCCTTTCCCTGCAAATCCATCCCACCCTATCCCATCTTTATAAATTAAAAGGAATTCAATTCAATAATTTTTTGTTGCATAGTTAGTTAACGTTTATTAAGAAATCAAATTTGTTGTAGCCCGGCATTAAATGAATTTTTATGCTTTTAAAGGGGCTATCGCCATGTTTCATGTAATTTTTTTTCTCCATGTTCATTGCATGAATGAAAAAACTCATGTCTAATTTTAAATATTATAACCAAAATATTACATTTTATTCTCTGATTCAGGACCAGTTGTATCAACATAGATTCTAGTTGGTTTAGTTGAAAATCTCGTTTATGCCAGTGCGCGCAATGTGTCATCAAAATCGTTATTAAATAAATCAAACAAGTTAACTTAGTATAAAACCATTATTTATAAGTTAATATGCCAACCGGTTTCGCTTTCCTCAAGCTCCATCAGGAGAATTGTTCCTAATAGTGTTCTTGCTTAATTAGTGTTCTTAATAGTGTTTTCGTTCTCAATAGAATCAGTTCTTAATAGTGCCCTAATGAAGCTTGAGTAAAGTGAGAACGTTTGGCATATTAACTAATAAATATTGGTTTTATACTGTGTTAACGTGTTTAATTTATTTAATATGTCAAACCACAAAGTGATTGCTTTATACCAAAATAAAATCGTTATTATTCAATGTTTCAACATTGTAGTTTTGGAATACACATTTTTTCGATTTTTCCAACAATCAAATTGATTCCTTAAACTGTATATCCTTAACAGGAAAAGTAATTTACTCAGACCTTGAGCAATACTTTTTTGTCGGAAGAAATGGGTTTTGCCGACTAGTGCCATTTAACATTGTTGACAATTAATTTGTTTCATCTCATCGTAAATTAGGTTTGGATAATTTTACATTTGTATGCCACGGGGTAGATGAACAGGTGAGTAGGTGATGTGTCTGTTTTCATATGTGTTGTATGTTTTTTATTGAATTTTTACTTTGAATGTAAAGTTATGTCACAAATTAACAATTAAGTAGGTAAAAGGTGTATAGAGTACACGAGTAATATTTCTTTTTTTATACCTTAATACCTTTTGTAATAAGTTATTTACACTTTTATACCTTTTGTAATAAGTTATGATTGTATAATTTTGTAATTGCAGAAGTGTAAATGTATGTAATTTTAACATCACTGCCACCATAGTAAATTATCCCCTCTGACTAAAAGGACAAAGATATAGAAAAAATTGAAGTACTGACTTAAATAAAGGGTGTACTGGATAGGTGGGTGCCTACGAAATATTACACTTCCGTTTTTGAATCCCTTAAAATGTGAAATTCCGCTTGAAGACCAGACTGCGAAAATGGATCAACCTTTTTCTGACATGGCACTTTATAAAATTGCGTTAATGTTTTCATCATCTTGCCTACGCAAATTCTCCAAAGACTTGTAGCTTTTGCTTCGTGGGTGAGATAACTCGTTACGCGTGGATTCGGCGAGACAGAATTCGCTTGTACTAGGACGGTGGGTCATAAATAAAATCGACAATGAATTATTTCTCTGTTGCCGACCGGCACTGAACACATCGTCCAAATTTTGCACGAATGCACTTTTGTTTCTCCACAAATCGGCGGTAGGATATCCGAAATAGAAGATATTCGCAAAATGTAACATCCTTAACATAATTTATAGAGTAAAGCTATATTTACATTAGATAAAAAATGGTCGAGTGACAGGCGCTTGCGCGAACGGGACGCACGGGTGTAAGTGTGTATGCATGTTGACGCGTATCAGGGAAGAAATATTTAAATACCCCGCGTGCAGCCGCGCGTTCTTTTTTGCTGAATCTTGCCATTGAGATAAAAATTGTAAATTACTGTAAATACTTTGTATATATATATATATAGTAAATACCGACAGTGTACAGGACAGTTTTTCTGCCACGGGTCACCTGCAGGTCATTCATTCAACCCGAGGTCGCGTCTTGTCTGGAGTAGAGGGGCGTCGTTCGCGAACGAACCGGCTCAGTGAACCGGATCTTTTCGTTGAACCGGATCTTTATCAGCTCAACGCTCAATCAGATCAGTCAGATCAATCAATCAGTCAGAACGGAAAAAAGTTTTTGGCGACAAAAAAAAAAAAGTCGCCGTCCCAAGTCCCCAAAATCGATATATTTTTTCCGGCGACCTTTTTTTTGGTCACATCATTGATATATATATATCTCAGATTCAGATCAGCTCAGCTCAGATTCAGATCAGCTCAACTCAGGTTCAGATTAAATTGAGCCGGTTCACTGAACGATTGAGCTGATGAGCCGGGTCAGTCAGGTGAGCCGGATCGCCCACCACTAGTCTGGAGATCTTACTAAACTGGGTACCACAAATATTAACACAGAAATATGGTGTTCCAATGTTTATTGTCTATTCTATTTTCCTACAATTTCACACGCCTTGACTATTTTGGTTTAGATATTTTTTGGAAATCTGTGTAAAAGTACATGCTCTCTAATAAGCCAGTAAGTACAATTTTGCATAGTAATTCTATAGGGTTCTGCGAAAAACGTAGGCCCTCCCCTCTCATTATGGCCACCTCGCCCTCGCTTTCTAGGAAACTGTGTAGCGAATCTTTAATATCTTAATTAAAATATATTTACCCAACCCCTTTGAGTACTTCGTTATTATTAAAGAACTGCGAAAAATACATAAAGGAATAGATTATTCCCGTAAATATCTTTTTTAAATTATAACTAAATATTTATTAATATACAAAGTATTTCTGTTCTTTTAACAATCCTGCATCATTTGACAGATTTAAACCAAACTTTGCAAACATCTTTACTCTTTATAGTATTTCTTTTTTTTTTTTTTTTTTCTTTTCCACCTAAACATTTCTTTTCCAAAATATTTCCAAAAATAAAAAAAAAACATTTCTTTTCCACCTAAAATCAGTTCAATATGTTATAGGAGTAATACATAGAAATCGTAAAGTCGTATTAAACACACCAAATATAATAAAATATAATAACAGGTCATAAAGGTATAAATATAAAGTTCTTGGCGAATAAATTTCCACTCGTATAAATGGTTTATCGTATAAATGCTGGCGTCTTCCAGCTCCCCCGATACAAATGATGGCGTACAAAATCCCTGGAATTCATATATAAAGAAGTCACTTCTGCGCTGTTCTACCATGGTTCTGATATTTTTGTTACGTATCTACTATTCACGATCGTTATCATCAATATAAAATAGGTATGTATTAAAGTTAAATCCGATGGACTCGTAATTCAACTGCAGCAGAAAGCGTCCTTTTAAAAGATTGACTTTGTTAGACTGTGGCCGCTTCGCGATTAAAGTTGGCCGCAACGCAGTCACGCATTTTAAAATCTAGTTTTCAATGTTAAGAATATATTTAACTAACTAATGAACAACGCCGTTTCCCCGCAGAGGTAGGCAGAGAGGATAGAACGCCATGTCTTGGCACACCACTTTTGCTTCGGCTACATTCATACATCTTCATGCAAGCTCTACGGTTGATGAGGCCAATATTTGTAGTATTTGAACGCCCTCTATTCCTGTTGCCTTCAACACTTGCCCTATATATTTACTTAACCATCCTTTCCTCGCTCATACGTTCTACATGACCAAATCATCTCAGCATTCCTTTTTTTATTCTGTCTACCACACTACAGCCAGAATTACATTCACTTCTAATTTGTTCATTCCTCACTCTATCGACCAAAGATTTACCCAAGAGCGCCTTAGTGACCGCATTTCCACCGTATTAAGTCTACTTTCATTCCTTTTTTGCCAATTCCAGGCTTCACATCCATACATTAGAGTTGGCAGTAGATCGCCATTATGTATCGCTAGTCTTGCTTCTTTTGACAGGTTCTTATTGGCCATAATGATATTCAGAGCACCATTAACACTATCCGCAGTCGCTTTCCTTTCGATATCGTTATCGTTATCAATATCGAAGTATATCATTAAAAATTAACGTTAACAAATACCCCATCAAACATTCTTAAAATAGTTTTTGTCTTTCTATTAAAGTTGAATAAAATGAAACACGCAGTGTTAGTTATATAGCTTACTTTTTGGTTATATATAATTTTTAATGCATCTGCGTGATGATGTCTGTCTGTCCGATGAACGAGAGTGATAGACAGCTTGGAAGAAAGAGAGAGAAAATGTTTTAAAGCGTGAGGCGCCATTTTGCGGTCGCTTGTTACCACGCAGTACCCGTAACATAAATATTGTACAATATTTGCTAAACCGAAGTATTGTCGCGGGAACCAGACACAGGCGAAGAGGATCATATCATCAGGGTCAGACCTAAGTACATTTTGATTCCCTCTTTTCTGTAGGTAGTCGCTGAGCAGTATGAGGCAGAGAACGCTCTCATTTGACCACGAAAATGACACAGTGAAGTGCGTTTAAGGTCAGATTCTAGGCCTATTCCCTCGCTAATGCTGAAAAGTGGGGCGCACCCAAGAAAAAAGCGATTTTCTAACATAGTTATCTAAGTTAAAATGATCAATTAAAAGGATAATTATCTTTGTTAACGTTTGAAACGTCTACGGGTTTCGATAGCACGGTACTTTCGTCAGGACGAAAGCACAATAAATTCCATAAATAAATTCCTAAGGAATTCAAACATTAGGTGGGAGCAAGGCCTCATTTGTGGTTGAGTTAGAAAGGGATACAAGGGTAAATTTGACTTTAAAGAGAGTATTAAAAGAAAATATTGAGATAAACACCTTGAATTTAAATAGTTATTAATTATACAAGATTAAGTACCGAGGAACTCATTGATTTCTAACATTTCTAAATTATCAAAACATAGCCCTATATTATTAATAAGTAAAATTTCAATGGCATTTTTTTTAAGGTGTGATTTTCTTTAATACAGTCATGGTTTGTGAATTCTGAGAAATTATTATTACTTTGACATCTTAAACGTTATACTATCTTAATATTAAAACAACGTGCTACCTATATAAACATGCTGAACAAATAAGTTTGTATACACCGGAATTGTTTAATGGATCAATTTAATCTTTAGAGTTTAAGAAAAATTATCTGTAGTAATTTTTTGATAATTTTTCAGGAATGTTATAAATTTTTAAATAATTTTTCAGCAAGATTGTCTATATTTAACACCATAAACGCTATCGCTCATTATTACTTTAACTGAAACCAGTGGACAAAAACAATCAACGAGGTTTATACAAAGTTTGTTAGTTTTTTAAATTAACATTATGTTCATAATGAAAATAAAGACTGTACAGCTCGACTGATTCTTACATTCGTAATGTATAAGATAAATTATAATAAGTCTCACAGAGACAAAAATATTTATATGGGAAACATGTGTGAAAGTCTTTTTGTAGGATGGCCCAGGGCTCACGACCTGTGCGAGAAAGTGATCACTCCACACAATGCAATGTTCATCAATTCCACCGTAAAAACATTCTCACACTATTAAATTTTTTTGAAAGTTGTGTATATGTTCTAAATCAGTTTCATTAATATTGTCACGTGTCATGGATGCGGGAGGAATGAATGAAAATGCTGGAAATTACTTAGCGATTTATTAATTACTGATAAATTAACTATTCAATGTACAAAGTCACTTAATTCTACAACTTAACGCTATTCTTTAAATTACTACTATTTCGCAATATATCCGTCGCAAATAAACACTTAATTATCGCTGGAACACTTTATTTAACATTCCATCTAGTTTAATCGATCCGCTTGATTTCGCCACTTCAGGTAAGAACTTTTGGATGGTTTGGTCATGTGGATCGTATGAACGAGGAAAGGATGGTTAAGAAAATATATGAGGCGAGTGTTGAAGGCAACAGAAATAGAGGGCGTCCGCGAAAGACCTGGCACGATCAGATACAACAAGTGTTTGAGGATGGCCCCGTTAAAAGCTGCAACAACCGTAGAACTTGTATGAGAAGATGTATTAATGTGGCCGAAGCAAAAGTGGTGTGCCAGGATAGAAGAGTGTGGCGTTCAATCCTCTCTGCCTACCCCTGCGGGGAAACGGCGTGATGGTTAGTTAGTTAGGTAAGAACTTCACTCGATTATTTGCTTCGATATCTGGTTCGATAGCTTCATACCTGGCCGTCATCCTGCGCACCTGCGCACTTCGCGGTGATTTCGCACGGTAATGAACTGTCAACGCCGACAACAACAACTCGCCCGCTGCAGCCGGCGCTCCTATTTATTTCTGAAAATGCTGGTACTTTCGTACTTTCTAGTGTTTAGGAGAAGATTTTCGTGACTTCTAGGCTTCTCTAGGTGTTTCTCGAATGCTTCAGATATTTCTCGAAGATGGTAGTTCACCTTAGGTCGTTCTCGATGTTTCGATAGTGTTGTGACAAGTGTGAAGTTCTTTTTAGCATCTCGTTACAATATATTCAAATGGACTACGCTAGAGACATCTATAGTCCTTCCCATTGATTTTATAGCTGATTTTTTACGTTTCCCATATAAATAGCTTCGTCTTTGTGAGATTTCTATAATTAATCTTAATCAAATATAATAATTTCGTTGTCTGTCTGTCTGTCCGTTTGTCTGTCGTACGGTCCGTAAACTGTTGAAATTAAGATATTAAAACGCAATCAGTCATATTTTGAGTGGCCACGTAAGAAGTCAATTAAGATAATAAAATAGCTATTTACTTCTATACATTATGAATGCATGAATCAATCGTGCTGTTGTGGACAAATCCGGTAATTGCGTCCACACAACATACGTATAAAAATATTGTATTCTATTATCTGCTTGTTTATATTTTTTCATCCCAACTCAGTAATTCTTGATATTATCTAAGAATAATGACCATTAAATAACTGAATGTATCTGAGAGAAGTTTTTTGTCACGCGTCGTAGCCTGTTAACGACATTTTAATGTCCCGCGTAATGAATGTTTCCCTTCGACTTTCATTTCGAAACACCCCTTTTGACGTTAGCGCGTATTTTTAACTACCCTGTAAATAACGTATTAAAAAAGGAAGGTACATGAATAAAACATGTAATATTAACGGAAATATACGTTTTAGCGCTACTCGTATTATTTCGGCAATTCTTGTGATCCGGTGTTACCTTTTAAAGGTCACAAAATTATTTCAGGTTCAACATATGCCCCACATTCGTGACACTTTTAGATTAATTTTATTCTTATCAGATTAATACAAATATTGAATTTTTCTCTTGACTATAAGTAAATAGTTTTTTGAGCAATTTGTTGAGTTAAATTGTTAGATTTATAATATTCTCACAATAATTGTGAGAATTATTCTCACAATTATTACAGTCTCAAATAAATTAAGTAAATTGAGTATAATAAAAGAGTTTATTTATTTATGTGATTATGGAGTTCCTCAAACCTACGTCGGAAACAGAAAAAAGTACAGATATATTTGCTATAAAAGTTTTTTATTTAAATAATTTCCAATTTTTCAATTTAATTATTTATCCAATTTTTATATTTTAATCCAATTCGTTCATTAATCTATACCTATAAAACTCAATGTCTGTCTGTCTGTCTGTCTGTCTGTCTGTCTGTCTACCTGTCTGTCAACATTTCCTTCCTATTCTTATACCCCTTCCCCTCCCCCTGACATATTTTCTATGAAAATCTGTATCGTTTGACCTATCGGACTGAAAATTTGTAAACTTATTCTTTAGGACTCGGCGGGTAACACAGGCAACATTTCCTCCCTACTCTCTTACCCTTTCCCCCCCTGACATATTTTCTACGCAAATCTGTACCGTTTGACCGATCGGACTCAAAATTTGAAGACTTATTTTTTAGGACTCGGCGGGTAACATAGGCAACATTTCCTTCCTATTCTCATACCCCTTCCCCTCCCCCTGACATATTTTCGATGCAAATCTGTACCGTTCGACCGATCGTACTCAAAATTTGGAAACTTATTCTTTGGGACCTGGCGGGTAGCATATGCGACATTTCCCTACTATTCCTTTAACCCTCCCCCTCCGCTTATTATTTTCGATGCAAATCTATACCATTCGAATCGAACCTTTGTTTACCCTCACAAATTTATTTTAAACTTAATCCTTAACCCGTGCAACTTCGGGTAAGGACAGCTAGTTAATTATAAATATGATATGAGACTCGCAATCATGACAACTGGATTACTAAGCAAGTGTCTCTAGCACTAGGTCAATAAGCACATCAATTAGAGCTAGCTACATTTGAAAATTCAAATCCAGAGCTTTTTGAATTTTTCTATATTTATAATGTCCCTACCGGGGTGGGCATTATATAAAACAATATAGTTTGGTTCATTAGTATTATTATTATTCTTTATTTTTACTGAGTAATATTCATCTATTTTATAATATGATTCATACATACTATCCCATATGTTGCATCTTTTATTTCTATTGGCAGTCTGTAATATCATTTAGTAGCTCATTATGCAAAGTTTAATCTCTGCCCAAATTTAGTTTTTGGTCATCAAACTACGGTAAAATTTACATCACCGAAAATAAACTTGTAAAAACGTAACGATTCCAATTGTGCTAATTTTGTGAAATATATTTGAGTTTAAATTGTAGAGAAAGGAAAACTGGGGGAAAATGGTGATCTATTTTATGTCATTATTAGTCAGTTATTACAAGACGGCTTCCACGATACAAATGACACGTATGTACAGTATGTACACTTCGCCTGGCGTTTCGCCTGTAAAATTATTAACGTACATAATAAATAGAACACTATTAAAAAATTAATTTCTGTCGCGTCGTCCATTACGAAACACCTCCTAGGACACAACGACCGGGATTAGTTTGTACAAAATCAAAGGGGCGCAATTTAAAACGCCTCTTGTCCTATTCAAACTTACGTAGTTTCCCCGAGCCTTTTCGAATCCGGAAAAGCGGATCAGCTTTTCGCAGCCACCCGTTACATTTATACAAAAACGTATTCTCCGAAACAGGCACATTTTATGGCTCCGTATGTAAATTGACATGAATTTTCATGTGAAAATTTAGTCTTGTATGTGTGTAAAACAAACCGCCGCAAAACAAAGTGAAGGCGTATTACCGAGAGAAAACATCTTTTTTTGGGCACATTCAAAAAGGATTTGCGAACGGATTTTTTCTCATGCTTTGTACAGCGATGAAATGATATTTCTGTTTTTTTTTTTTTAAATTATTTCAATGAATCGGGAGTGTGCCGTCTATAATGATGAGTGTAAAAAAAACTTTACTTTATTAAAAATAATTACACAAAACAGAAGCCTTCCGAATATTCAAGTACAATTCAGAAATAACTTAACTTTACCAGTGACTTTGAGAACATCTGGTCTTTATAAATACGCAGCAGCATTGCACAGAACAACAGTCTAATATTGATATTTGGCGAAACCATAGATAAAGCGAAACAGACAGCGACGGGCGATTTAAGTGCGGATACTTGACCAGCGATAAAGTACCTATAGATGTATGAAAAGTATTCAATAGTGACCAGATTAATACAAATGACGTGAATCGGAATTTCTAGACACAAGTGAAAGATTCTCGAGTGACTAATTACAGTGCGAATTACAGAAAAGATAATAATTAGTAAAACTTTAAATAATTTCTACGATCCCTTGATAATAATAATATTATTTTAATAGGATTGTGCGTAATTTTTATCTTTCAATGGCGGGTCGGTCGCCATACAAAATGAAAGATCATACAAAATTGAACCTGACTAAAGACAATTTTTTTATTTTATTTTCAATATACGGTACAAAAAATACCTTTATATAATAGTCATAATAAGATAATAAAAGAGTAGTATTGTATAACTTAAATTATAAAATTATAGTAGAAATTGATAGTATAGACAGTATGATATGAAAACAACAATTTATCATTAGGTACATGATTGTCAAAAGATCTTAATTGTTTTATGTTGTCAGGCGACAGGCAGAATAAATAAATCTTTACCTGAGTCTGAGAAATACGGTGTTGAAATAAAGGGGATTGCACAATTTATTATCAAGAAGTCTTTGCAGTCTTCGTTTGAACGTAAACAGGACGGTTCCATGGGGATTTGGATTCTTAAATGTTGTGTTGGAATAGGAGGTATTGCAAATATATAGATCTAGAAGGAATTTCCAAAAGCTTAGAATTTTTTTTATGGTTCTCAGGGATTAAAAAATTACGAGCGATTGTAGGTTTGCTTGTAGACAAGTCGATAGAATTAAGAATGAGTCGTTGAGACGGCTCGAGAATGAGAATGAGGAGAGGATTGTATAACGAAAATGTATTGCCTGATCACATATTGGAGAACGACTCCATTGAAAGCTTTGAAAACCGGAGAGAGTACTTGAGAAGATATACAAAAGTGGGCGAAGAAAGAGTAGTATATTAGAACAGAAATGCGGTGATATATATCCTTTCTGCCAGCGGTACTGTTATCGCTGGTCACCAATACTCGCACTGAATCGTCCACTCGCTGTCTATTTCTCTTTCTAAGATCTCGTTTTGCTTTTCACAACAAATTATCTCTCGCGGCTGCTGCAAAATATTAAATAGAAAATGTCTTTTTTCGAATGTTCTGGTATCTGATATTGAACATTTCCATATGTTCCAGATGATTCTAATACATTCCAAACGTTAAGAGTGTTGGGAATTCCTCGATTATGTGAGTTCCTTTTGTTTCTAGCATCTCGACATACACGTACAGGACGTCTCATAGCTAGTAGCAAAAAATTTACAAGTGGATATCTGATTTTGAGTTGAATATATGATATTTGAATTGAGTTAATGAATATATGAATTGAGATATATGAGTTGAAAATGTTCAAGCAAACATGACCTAATGTCATTAGTTATAGAGATATGCAATATCAAATTGTGCATTTTTTTCAATAACTGACTTTTTTTGCAAAATATTGAATTATCATTCTTCTTCTTCTTCATCAGCCTTCGTCTCTCCACTGCTGGATATAGGCTTCTTCCTTCTCTTTCCATCCTTCCTTGTTGTTTGCTAATTGTAGCCATTTATTTCCCTCCACAGCGGCTATATCATCGGCCCATCTCTTTTGAGGTCTTCCGATCCCTCTTTCATTCCTCCGGTCTTCATTTCAGAACTCTGGGAGGCCATCTTGTAGTATCCTGTCTTGCAACGTGTCCTGCCCATTGCCCGTGTCCGATCCATGATTTCTTAGGCTTACTCCAAGCATGGATCTCTCCATGGATCGTTGCGTGCATTTGAGCTTTTCTACACTTTTTTTTGTAAGGGCCATAGTCTCCAATCCATACGTTATCACTGGCAGTATGCATGATTCAAAGGCTTTTCTTTTTAGGCTAATTGGGATCTCTTTGTTCTCGAAGATATGTTTGAGTTTGCCAAAAGCAGCCCAGCTCATTCCTATTCGTCTTGGCAATTCTGCTGTTTGGTTATCTTTGTTCATTTTTATCTTGTGTCCTAGGTATATACATTCATCTACTATTTCAATATTATTATCATTGATAGTGATGAATTTGTTCTCTGGACTCAAATTTTTTTTGTATTCATATATTCATCTTAAGACCAACTTTGCTCGAAGCTTCGTGTAGTTCTTTTAACATTATACTTAGTTCTTTGATATTATTACTTACAACTACTATGTCGTCAGCAAATCTTAGGTGACTTAAATATGTGCCATCTATCTTCACACTTTTTTTATCCCAATTCAGGGTCTTAAATACATCTTCTAAGGCTAATGTGAAGAGTTTAGGCGAGATTGTGTAACCTTGTCGGACATCTTTTTCTATTTTTATTTTTTTCAATTCTAGTGTCGTCGTCAATTATAACACTCATAGTTGCATTTTCATATATAAAGTTTACTAATCGTATATATCTAGAGTCTACTCGCGCGTTTTGGAGTGCTTCGATGATTGCCCACCTTTCAACTGAGTCAAATGCGTTTTGATAGTCAATAAAAGCTAAGTGTATAGGTATATTATACTCTATTGCTTTCTCTATGAGCAATCTCAGAGTTTGAATATGGTCTATGGTTCCAAAACTTTTGCGGAAGCCGGCTTGCTCTACGGGTTGGTAGTGATCAAATTTTAGCGTTAGGCGATTCGTCATGATCTTTGTTAGCAATTTATATAAATGCGAAAGCAAACTTATGGGTCGATAGTTTTATAGATTATCGACGTCTCTTTTTATAAATACTATTTTTACTTCCGTATTTTGCCAATCACAAGGTTCCTTCTTCTAGACATTTGTCTAAAAGTATTTTTATGACTTCTATCAATTTTCTTCCTCCTGATTTTAGCACATAGCTTATTACGGTAATTATTAAATTATCATTACAGTAACTTATATCGATTATGAAAAATTCATTCTTTTTAAAACAACTCAAATAATATCATAAAACCATTGAAAAAAATCAAATTTACAATTTTTGTAAAGTTTTATCATTTTATTTGACTTGCTGGAGTTAATGACTTGTAGGTGAGTTTGTCGATGAAATTGATAATATTTACTGCTATGAAAGGCTCCGACACCAGTCACCGGACACACTGTATATAAATAAATATATAAATAATTTTCACAAAAAAAAATTACACGTTCCTCCATCTGAAATTTCAATAATTTAAATGAACTGTTTTGGGACGCAATCAACGACCGTGCCGAATGGATGCGTTTACTGAAGACCGCCCAGAGCACGTCGGATTGGAAACAGTTTTTGCTGGCAGAATTGATTTCGGTTCCCAGTTGTTCCCTAGTCCCGGATACCCAGTTCTGGGCCCAGCCGAGCGGGGACACGGGATCGAGAGAAAATTAGTTTTTTCGAGTTAGACAGCATTTTTTGGCAAAATCGATAAATTTTTATTCTTCGTTTTCGTGAGATTTTTTCTTGTACATCGCAGTGCAAAACGACGCTACGTTAATTGTAAAGTGATTCTACTTATCACCCATTCATAGAACATAAAACATAAACAACATAAATCATAAAACAGTGCGCAGATCTGCTATCAACATGACATGTGTTTTGACATTGGATATAAATTATACTACACAAAATTGCAGGAGCATGTACTCATGTACGCATGGTAGAAGTTATACTTCTTTGGCATGTTTGTGATAATTGATGTTTACATATTAGATAAAAATAAATATAGATACAATAATACGATATTTAGGCAGATGATAAATTTAATTGATAACAATTTAATGCAATTAAATTATTGATATTTTTTTCAAGTGGAAGAAATGCAACTATTGGTTTATATATATAAAATATAGCTAAAATAAAAGGTTCAAATCGACGTCTCATGACGATAAGAAGACATTTTATCGCCACAGCATCGTAGACATATGATACGACGAATTAAAAAACGTGCGCATTTTCAAAAAAATCCAAGTGCCTACCCGATTTTTGGCTTAGAACGGTTCCGTATTCAAAAGTTTCGAAACTATATAACTTTGACAGCCGCATTAAATGTCGAATGAATCATATATGTAATATTGCTAATGCCCATAAGTGGAGATGTCACGGGCTAAGCGGGGCAGAAAATGCTACTTTTATCTCATTGTTGTCACTTGACCTGTTGTGCGCAAGCGTCGTGACTCTCATTTATCTCACGTGGCGGCGCTGATTGGATATAAATTGGCGCTTATTCTCGGATACGCGCGTAAGACTTGAAGTGACACCGGTATGGGTGAGACAAACATATATTTTTGCACTGTAGTGATTTTGCCTATTTCCAGACCCTGCAAGCAATATAGGAGTATTACATGTATGGAATGAATGAATGTGTTTTTCGTTTTGAAAACGAATATCTGACAATTACATTGTTTTTGCAATAAATAATTTCTCGAATACCACCTTCAAAAAACGAAAGTTCTGATTTTCAATCCAATAATTTGTTAATTAACTTCGTCAGTTTTTGAGCTGAGCATCTTCATTGGCATTCAATTCATTAATTATGTTCGACAATACATTATTTTTATTACTGGAACACTGATTACAAGTGAATAAACAATTGACAGTTTCATTAAATGGATGCGCGCAAATTTCGTGGTATTGCATTTCCTCTATATTCATTTCTCGCTTCCTGCATTTTCACTTCAATGAGCATGCTGAGTATGCGCAATTTCAATTACATTAAAAAGTTTCTCCTCAATGCTCCAAAAGAAGATAACTTCAATAATAATAGCTATACTGTGACAATGTTTTTTAGCATGTTCATTTCTTGCACGCTTCCCATTAGAGCATATTTTCTCTATGTGTCTTTTCATTCAAATTGTTAATGATCTTCCAAATATAAAATAATAATGATAGAACTAATATAAAAAAATAAACTGTAAATATTAATATTAAGTATTAAAAGTAAAAAAAAAACACGATATGGTTATTTCATTATATTTTCACAGTATTCTGTAAATAAATCATAATAAAATAAATTAAGGAGGCTATTATTATATAAAAGCTCTGAACAAAGCCCCGGGCGTTAAACGGGTAAATCCCCACATTCTCAGGTAAATGAGTTTGTTATAATCGGTAATTGTTATCCCAGCCAGTCACTGAAAGCCTGTTGGATCTTGCGAATGGTTTCCGCTTGGGTACCGCCATGCTTTTGGCAAAATTTAATGCAATATCGTTTCGTCATTTCACAACGATTGACAATCCGACGGGAATTAACTATACGTCTTCACGTGTGTGACACATCAATCAGCGTCACAATGACTGCCAGAAAGCTGAAGCAGACTGCTGAAAAAATTCACACGTGCGCCTAAATGTTCTCCGCACACCAAAAACTTAGAAAAAAAGAAGAAAAAATAGGTAGGATACTATTTGAACACACTATGTAAGTGTATTCATTGATGGTACCTACTTAATGGTATTTGGTATAGCTCTTTTCTTTTAAGAAAGACAATCGAATTAGTATGTGTAAGCCATAAGTTTTTATATAATTGTCTAAAGAAGTGCCTCTTTAGTTGTTTTTAAAACTGTGATAAGCTGTCTGTTTGTCTCAGTTTATTAGGTAGGTTATTCCATAACTTTGGTCCAGCCACCGAAAAAGCACGGTCACCGAAATTAGGTTTGTAGATGCGATTTACTTCAACTAACCTACTTGCATTAGATGTGGATGCTGAGCTAGGAATTAGTTTTCTGTTAATGAATGTTGAATGGAGCTAGCAGAAGGTAGAAGTTCGTAGTGGACGTAAGATCAAATTATTATATTTACAGTAAAGAAAGAACAATGTAGGAAATAATGTAAATCTAAACTATTATTTAAATTTAACATATTACTAATGTCGGAACATAACTCGTCACTCTGCAGATTTCATAGATTTCTAATGTTGTTATGAGCTGTTGCGCTTGATTCGATGTAATTTTTGCTCTGTTTTTATGATTATATATAAATATTGGTGTTTTATGCGATCAAGGTGATTTTTTTTTTGTTGCAGGCGACATTTATTATGATTTTATTGCAAAAGGCTTTTAACTGATCATATTCTTAAATAAATAAATAGGGAATATTATAATAAAAGGGTCGCTTAGGTGGTTTAGGCATATTGTGTGAATGAATGAGAAAAGATTTAGAAAAAAACAGACAACCATACAACCAGAAACTGGGAAATGGTCATGTCAAGAGCTTCAGCAATCGTTGAGCTTGCATACGAAGATGTATGAAAATGAATGAGGCGAGAGTTGTGTGTCAGGGCAGAGCAATGTGGCAATCGAGGGGAAGCGGTGCAATGGTAAGTTAGTTGTTTGATTTATGACGAGCACTTTTAATTGAAAATGTGATATAAAACGACTTGATCGTTCGTTTTATATCACATTTTAAATATTTTATTTTTCAAATATAGTATTTATTAATACAATATTATTAAATAAAAGATAAATAAGATTTGTAAGAATTGAAAATATTACGACGAATAAAATGATTTAAATCATTCAACTGCAAACTCGCCGGAATGTTATTATTTAATTTCAACTACGTTACGAAAAACCCTTCCGAATATTGAGATTACTTTAGATTCACGAGCCCAGAGCGATATTAAATGTAAAATACAACAAAAAGATAATTTGAGGCTCATATTGTGTTTGATAAATATTAGAAAATACGAACCATAAAACATTTCAAACGGATCAATTAATGTTTATAAAATACAGAAAATATTCTCTCTTATTAAATATCTACGTACACAGCATTTATACTATAAATAAAACACGGCACCTTCTTCTTCTGCCTCAAATTTCATTAGGAGTCTGTTTGTGCAGGAATTTCCTCTTGTGACGCTGAATTCCAGCTATCTCTCTCCATCGCTCTGGGGATCTCCCTGGTGGATGCTGTCCATCTGGTACGCCGTGCAGAGCTGTGTACGGAATTCTTGTTGCATTCATTCTCTCTACGTGTTGGTACCAGTATGCTTTCGCCCCCATTTGGCCGCATCTTGAACCTCTCAGACCTCTCGGATTGCGATCATGTAGTCTTTCCAGGAATAGCACGCAGAGTTCTCATTTCAGTCGTTCTTAGCATGCTCTTTGTCTTGACAGTGTCTGCCCTCGCTTTAATGCCATATGTGAAGAAAGGTGGCCCACAGGTCTTACATATGCATACCTTGCTATCTGTTTTTAACAATATTGTTATAAAATGCGGTAAAATTAATTTTATTTAAAAAAAACAGTGTGATTAAGGAGCATACCTATTACTTACCTTTTGCAACTTTTTAAGTTACATATGTAGGTATATATATACAAGATAAAAAAAAATTAAAATACTGGAACATAATTCGTGATTAATTAATTATTCTTTAAATCACTCTATTTCGTAAGCTTTCACTCGTCTATGAACTTAATTATCGCTGGGAACATTCGCCATTAATTAAACATTCCCCAGAACATTTCATCCAATTCTCGCACGTAGAGGTCTCATTTATTTATTTGGCCACTTAGGTAATAACTCGCTCGAATATTTCGCTCGATATTTGTCGCTCTGAAATTCCGCGATTGGACATACCGCCGTACCGCGCGTACCGTTCAGCGCGTACTTCGCACCGATCGAAATGTCAAAATAAAACTTCCGCGTAGCTGTCGGTCCCGCTTTATATACGTGAAATGCAAGATTATTTAAGTGTTAATTGTAATGTTCCCGTCGTTTTCAGGCTGTTCCAAGCGTTTGTATACGTTTCCTTAATGTTGTAGATAGCCCCATAGTATTGTAGGCCATTCTAGAAGGTACTAGAGACTTGGATCTTACTGTCGTCATGGACATATTACGAGTAATTCTATACGTAATATCTTTTTACCATCTCAACAATAAAAATTACGTGTGATTTATTGATATTAATGTATAAAAAATAAATAACAATGAATAATTTTTATGACGATTACAACATATATCATGAGATTTTTTAAGAACCTGTCAACTTAAGAAAATGGCGCCAATGTTTTATGTTTTAAAAATGCACATAATTTTTTGAAAATATGTTTATGCGTACACTCAATAACTTTAGTAAAAATATTAATATTTTTATAGCCCACCAACCTACGCATTTGGACGTGCTGACTATGTAGCAATCAACAGATTCTTCCTTAGGACCAACTGGATTGAGTTATACATGATTGACACCGTTGATGATAAAGTTAAGTGGTTTTATGAGAAAATCAATGAATGCATTGAGTACCATGTTCCAGTCTTCTCAAAGAAAACCAGCGACTACCCGTGTTGGTTCTCAAAAGAACTCATAAATAAAGTTAGGCAAAAAAAGAGGCACACGCGCACTACAAGAGAACACACACAAAACCAGCATATATCCGATTCAAGAAGCTGAGATTGGAGTGCAAAAAACTCAGTGCCAGCTGCTACAGGAACTATGTTACCAGGATGGAGTCCCTGATGGAGACCGATGCTAGCCAGTTCTGGAAATTTGTGAAAAACAAGCGTCGTAATAACCTTGACATTCCATTTGAAATGTCTTGGAATGAGAAAACAGCTGTTAATGGTGGTGAAATAAGTAACCTCTTTGCATCATACTTCAGGAGTATCTATACTATTAACAACGCTGCCCCAGCGGACCATAATACTAGTACTCGAAGCGTCAAAGATGCTAACTTATCGAAATTTAGCGTCACCTTTGATAACGTCTTTAAACAGCTAACGAGCCTGAAGGTCAGCAAAGGATCTGGGCCCGACGGTGTACCGAATCTCTTCCTAAGGAATTGTGCAGCCGGTCTCTGCGAGCCCATAACGCATATATTCAGCAAATCACTACAGCTTGGAGTCTTTCCCTCGGCATGGAAACTCTCGTTCATAAGCCCAATTCACAAATCTGGTAATCTGTATCTATACATTAACTACATACTCAATGCTCTGAACCAGGGGGTGGATGTACATGCTATCTACACAGATTTCAGTAAGGCTTTCGACATGGTAGACCACGGAATCCTGATTGACAAGCTCGGTCTGTATGGTGTGAGAGGCACAGCATTAGAGTGGTTCCATTCGTATCTAACTGGCAGATTCCTACAAGTCAGAGTTAATGGATTTATCTCTGAAGAGTATGAAGTATGCTCTGGTGTCCCTCAAGGGTCACATCTTGGTCCGATTCTCTTTAATATTTTCATCAATGACATCGCAGACAATTTACTATCCGATTACCTACTATATGCAGATGACATGAAAATTTTCAGAAGAATCATGAATGACCAAGACTTAGAAATTCTTCAGCACGATCTCAATGAACTCCACAGGTGGTGTACTAAAAACAAACTAATGTTAAATATCGGTAAATGCTCAGTAATGTCATTCTCTAGATCACGAAATCAATATCAGGCTAATTATCTCATTGATGGACATCATCTCCCGATAGTCACCTCGGCAAAGGACCTTGGCGTTATTGTGGACCATAAACTGAATTTCTCAAGCCACGTGGAGAAAGTTGCGTCACAAGCTTTCAAGACTCTTGGTTACATCATTAGAGCTGGGAAGGACTTCAGCAATGTCTACACGCTGGTACGACTATTCGACAGTCTTGTGAGACCGATTTTAGAATACTGTTCTGTCATTTGGTCGCCGTATACCAATAAACTAATCAATCAGCTCGAAAGAATACAACGCAAACTATGTAAATGCATCGCCTATCGTACACGATCACCAGGAGATATTGAGACCGTATATAACAGATTTAGAATCAGCAAACTAATCACTCGAAGACAATTGTCTGATCTGACCTTCTTCTACAAATCTGTCAACGGACAGATAGACTCGCCCGAGATCCTGGAACAATTTGGCATTATCACTGCTAGGCCGGATCTAAGAGTGCGTAGATTGTTAGAAACCACTAAATCCACAAAAAGTTACGTGTACAATGGCCCAAGAAATAGGATTGCCAATCTGGTGAATAGCCACTGTGTTGATATCAACTTCTTCGATGAATCATACGTCTCATTCTCATCAGCGGCAAAAAGATTGTTATCACAGTATTAAAATTACCCTCAACCCTATATGATTATACCATGTTGTTACTATGCTAGTATTGTTTTTTATATATGTGCAATTTTTCTAATCCATTCATTTAAGTCTATTATTTTTGTAAAATCAATGTATATAGGCGATTGGCGTATGAATAAATAAATAAATAAATAAATAAATTTTTCTAGAACGAAATTAAGTCGCATAGGTATGTTCACATCCTTTAGTGAAAATAGAGCCTATCTGTATGTACTTTTACCGAATTGGTATTAGCAGCATAACCTTTGTCCATGTTTAGCGCACGGCATTGTAGAATCTTTATTACAATAAATAATATAGCAGAAATCTGAGTGTTTCTTATCTCTATGACGTTATATTGTCAAAGGAACAATTTTAAATTAAATAAATATTGGAATTTGACAGCTTGGAATTTTAGAAAATGAAATTGATTTCTATCGTATTCTTCTCAGTATTGAATATTAAAATGTTTTCTCCAAAGAATTCCTTTTGTGAGAATTGTCATACTATTATAATAATTATGTTTCACAAAAGAAATGGCAAATGTCCAAAAACTTGCGAATTTATGTCGTACATAGAAAGAAAACATTGACTTTTTACTGTAACTTGGTTATGATTTATGTTTACGATAAAATATTACAAATACGTAAATTGGTTATGATCTCGACGCAAGTTGCCGAGATCAAGCAGGAGGGGGTTAAAAATGATGGGAATAAAGGAAGGAAGATAGAGAGTAAATAGAAACGATATTATGGACTGTTGTATATGATGACAGGTAAGAGTACAGGAAGTTAGATTTACCTGCCGAGCTTTTAAAATGTACTGAAGGAAATGTACTAAGGTGTGTAGGACGAAGAAGAAGGGAGGCGTCGTGATGTCAATGCCAACAAATATGGATTCACGAATATAAAGCAAAGTGACAAATAGTGAATATCAGTTAGGTTGCAATAATATATCATTTAACTTCGCTACACAAAGAGCTATAGAAAAATTAATGCTTTGCATGTTGGTGGTAAGAAAAATCTAAAAATATCGATACATTGCAAACTGCCGCCGAGCTAATGTGGGAATCACCGGACATGTAGCCTGACCGACGGATGAACTTTGTACTGGGAAAATGCTGCAACAGCGTGTTCATGTCTGGGTACAAGTACGGGCCACTTACAGATTAACTAATTGTATTAAGAGGAGGTATGGCTCGAGTTAGTAGAGTGCCGCGTAGAAGCTGGTCGTGTACGACAAGGGGGTGGCCTATGTTCAACAATGGAGGGGTTGAGGGAACAATTTGTTCAAAATACTATCAAAAGACAAAAGCGGTTGCAAAAAATGCACCAATATCTAGGTATGCGCATTAAGAAATAGAGCATTAAGAGTAGTTATAGAGACCGATATGGTAATAATATTCTGATATGTATATTCTGAGAACACAATCACTGGATTTGTCCACTGCTGCATTATTATTTAATAAGTTTAATTATAGTATCGTCTAGGAGTCTTCCATACACATTAAATACGAGTACATATGTACAAATTACAAAGTAGTAAAAATATGAAGAGCATTTGTAAGAAATTTGATGATCACATTTATTTCCTGCCTATGTTCTCTCATTAAAATATTGTCACGGAATGGCAAGCAAAGGGGATTGCGCACTGTCCGAATTCCTTGTAATATGTCACAACACTATGGAAGAATCGATAACGGCCTATAGAAATCTAGGGTGATCTACAACATTCGGGAAATGCCTGAAACAACCGAGAAGCGACGAGAACCTATTCCTAAATACTAGAATAACCTAAAAAATAATAATATTTCAGAATTTGCGTTTTAAAACGGAACTACGTCACGGCGCGAGTTTGTTGTCATATTTGATAGTTCGTCCAGTGCGAAGTCGGCCGCAAGCCGCGAGACGACATCCGGGGTGGACAGTCATGAGATAAAGCGACAGATATTGAGTGAAATAATCGAGTGAACTACCTAACTGGGGTTAAAAATAAGCGATAAATACTACGTGCGAGAATTGAATGTTCTATAAGTGATAAACAGAATGTTACCCAGCGATAATAAAGTATTCGTATACGAGTGATACAATACGAAATAGTGTGATTTAAAGAATAGCGTTTAGTTTAATTCGTGTAAAGTGACGTTGTTAATTTAATGATTAATTCATCATTAATTAATAATTATAATTAATTTAAGCGCATAAGTAAATATGATGAATAAATTGAAAATTTAATCGAATGCAACAATATATTAAAACGACT
>JADDOH010024203.1:0-246044 GCA_016648135.1 Agrypnia vestita
ACTAACACCGCAGCCTGTAGCTAACTCGGATGTGGTTTGCGATGGATTCCGCTTCCACAATAGCCTTCAATTCTTCATTATCAACTTTGGTCTCCGGCCGTGCACGGGGCTTGTTCTGCAGGTCGAAATTTCCAGAACGAAAACGTTGGAACCAAAAACGCACTGTGTTTTCTTTTGCGGCACCGTCGCCATACACATCATTAATCCTTCGAGCCGTTTCTGCAGCACTGGTGCCACGGTGGAACTCGTACTCGTAAATAACGCGATATTTCAAGTTTTTCATTTTGTAAACTGAGTGACGCAAAGAAAAAAACAATTGAGGAAAAAACAAATGAATTATAATTTTTAAAACACAAATACATGAGTAAATAGCTGTATAAATTTGGATTTGGAATTCCTAACCAAAGAGAAGATATTTGAGATCAAATTTGCCAGTACGGCAAAACGCCAATTTCATATGTAAGGACCTAATATTACGTGCATACCACTTATAGACTAATTATGATTTTAAAGATTAATGAAAATAAATCAGAAACCTTTTTTGTGTTTCTTTAAACATTATTTTTATGTTTTTGCTTTTGTGTTACATATTGCAAGAGAAATTTACATGTAATTACACAAACGAATAAAACTTTTGAGGGTGTATGCATACGGATGAAAATTTAGTCTCGAAACTGATTCTAAACGAAATTAAGAACAATGCCGAATAGGTGCAGAACTAAGTGGTGTGGTACATTTTGTACTGAGAGCAGAGTGAGCTACTGAGTATACTTCTTACCAACCAATATAGCCAGACTCGAGTGCAAAGTTTGATCCGTCTACACGTCCATTCAGGAAAGGAATATATATGTAAGTTTATTTAAAATGTAAATACTTTTAATAAAATGCACCTAACACAAACATTAGTAAAAGAAAAAGATTATTGATATTCGATAATAAATATTTTAAAATGTTGACAAATCGACCCTTCCTAAGTAGATATCATAAGCAGTAAATAGGTTTTTTGTATTGTTTTTTTTAGTTGTATTAGTAGTTTGAATATTTAAAAAGAAATTGATGATACGAACATAAAATAGTGTCACATCAATATTCTTACTATTTTTAAGTAAAACGCTTGCTATGAAAATATGACCAACTTCCTGGAATGGGGCTCGAATCACTGACCACTGGATCACTAGGCGATTCATAACCACTACACCAATAAGCTACTTAAGCAACAAGCTATATATATTATTTCATACAAATTTCAAGTGATTGTATTTTTTATACAAAGAATTTTTATTTTATCGAACACCACTTACCTATACAACATTATTTCCTTTCAATTTATCTCATATAAGAAAATTAAAAACTGCTGATTTTGGGAAATAAACCTATGTTAAATTAAAATAATAAAATAAGTCATTTTTGCGGTCCTTATTCTGAAAATTGTTTTTTTAAATTAATTAAGGAATTAGATTTTTTCGTTACACCAAAAAAGAAGAAACAAAGCTACAATAGAAACTATGTTACAGTAAAAATAGTTTTTAGGCTAGTAGTGCAGAAAAAAATATTAAAAAAACCTAACGGAATGTCAAAGAAAGAGGGGGGATTACGGTTAAGGGCGTAAAACAAAACTTGGTTATTGCTGTACTAAAAATATCAGAAATTTCCTGACATTACATTAAAATAATTGAAAGCAAGGCTTTGATAAATCTCCTACATATATCTTAAGAGGAAAAGTTTTTCTGGCTTAACGATAAATTTTCATTACCTTCACTGACATGTGATGAATGATTTTATAGTTGTTTACAAAACAATATCGTTTTTTCTATTGACAGATTTCAGAAAATCTAATTAATTTAAAAGCATTGAGAAACCTTTGCTTAGGA
The DNA here is from genome assembly GCA_016648135.1 of Agrypnia vestita. Lineage (NCBI taxonomy): Eukaryota > Metazoa > Arthropoda > Insecta > Trichoptera > Phryganeidae > Agrypnia > Agrypnia vestita. The sequence goes on from JADDOH010024203.1 coordinate 1,872, forward strand.
AAAATACTTTTATCGCAACTAATTTGACAGCTTGAATTGCTGTGTAGGCGAATGAGTGCAATCACCTAGAATTTTGTTCCCGATCAATAATAATAATAATAATAATACATCGCCTCCATCTTCGAAAAAAATTCGAAAAAGGAGGCGATGTATTATTCTTAACCAAAAACTGTCTAAATTCTAAAAAAATATATTGCATTACCGATATTCACCATTTTATTTTCATTTTATTATTAACCTGCTTTGCATAACCACGGTGATGCAAACTGATGTATTTAAAAAGTGAATAAGGAAACTGAAAATAGATAACATTTTAAAATTATGTGACAAATTAATTGGTAGAATTGCATTTTCTTTAATAGAGGAGTTTTTTTCTAAAATTTTATAGGAATCGGATAAAATATGGGATCATCAGTCTTCACTGATTTTCAAATATAATTTACAAGTACCTACATGTATTTCAGTATATTTTGGAATCCTCTGTTAAGATGTCTGTAATGGTCAGGTATATTCGTAATGCAATAAAGAATTCGCCTGGTAAGTCTTGGCACAAAACTGGAGCAGTTGTGCTCGTGCCAACGTTTTCAATTTTCTGGCAAAGAAGGTAAACTCTGTGTAAAAACACACGTTGAAATATCCACTTGTATAGCTATACCCTCGTCTCATTAAACTCCACTGTTGGTACTTCCTCGTGTTTATTCCAGCTTTCTTACAACGCTGCAAGCGATCTTGTATTGCTCACATTATTTTAAATGTTCATTAATCACTTTTCTTTTGTCTTATCGCAATTAAATTAGTAAATTCTTTTTCTAGTCATAATAATTAAAGTAATAATTAAATATCTAAGAGATCGCTTCCCATACCAAATAGTATTATTAACAATCAACCAATAGTAAGAGTAACGTAATAAAAGTACTTGGGAGCATGAGTGAACGAGAAATGGGGTCCATCTCAAGAACTAGGAGCTTGACTAGTGATGTGAGATAAGTTTGTCAGAATGAAACCTTTATTCTCTAGCCGTGATCTAAGACTAAAACTAAGAATTACTATGGTTTGATGTTATGTTTTCGCCAATCTCTAATACGGGGTGGAGGCATAACCCTAAGGCAAGAATTATTCCGTAAAGACAAGGTCTTTGAGATGTGGTCCTATAAACTTATACTGAAAGTTTATTGGGTAGTTTATGTTACGTTACGAATTTTGAAGTCCTTTGGCGTTTGGAAAAAAGCCGAGAAGTGTTGCGGGCTTTATTGTAAGAGAGTTAAGTATAGTCCAGGGAAAAAAAACCTAGGAAGACGCCGCATCGCATGGCTGCGTTACTTAAGGGACTGGTATCAACGTAACTCGACTAAGTCATTCTACTTTAATACTTTCTTCCACTCTTTGCGATCATGTGCCTTGCTTAGATAGACAAGTAGCTAGCCGAGTTTGATACTTGCTCTGTTCATCTCACTAGAGATCTTTGATACCTCTTCCTTCCCTCTTCTGGATTCCCAGTGATCACCAATTTCTTAGTATTATCTATCAACATACCCAAAATACGAAACGATTATTTTTATGCTTGTTATGGAAAATTTCTGCTCAGCTTTAGTACAAAATTTCTACGCGTTCTTAGTACTGAGTTGCTGAAGAATAGAGATATTTGTTCTTATCGCTCTACAATCTACAATATACAATGCCGAAACTATATCATGAAGATGCCAAAAACGTTTTTTTCTTAACTTTTCAGGGACCACGTCAAACTTCATGAAAAACATCAGTGGTTATCCAAACGAATTTTTTGCGTTACCTGAAATGATCAATTCTTCCAAAATTTTATCTGTTTAGACGTAGCATCATTGGGCGTCTTTTTCAGATTATTTATTTAAATGCAATCGTCAAGAATATGAGTTGTTGGCATTTGACTAAACTTACCTACTCTTATTAAATATTGTTGTGTTGCTACTGTTTTTAAAGATACATAACCATGCTACTTTCTTCAATTTATCCATATTTGTAACAAAAAGATCATAATTTAGATTACATTGAAATATATTATTGATTTGAACAAATACGTATTTTTAACATATCCACCGAAGCAAAATAAACTAATACTCTCAAGACGCTAAGACTACAAGATCAATTGAATTAAAACTTCCGCACCAAAAATAAACATGATATCACAAGAAAGAGCGAACAAAAAGAATCGAGGGAGAAATTATCGGAAGAATTTTCTAGAATAGAATAGAATAATAAAGGAGCATGCATCGATCTCTGAGCTGTTGAAAAATTTATGCCCTATTTTTAGGTTTCTAATAATATTATAATATAATATTTAATAAAGATAAAAATACTCGTGTTTCTGACATGAAATATTCCAATTTTAAAATATTCACGCAGACACCGTCGCAATAAATTTTCAGCTTGCATGAAATACATCAGGAGTGTGTGAAATAGAGAAATATTATATAATGGCAAAATAGTTGAAAACGGCCAGGTTAAAAATTTGCTCAGCTTAATATTATTTTGATATTTTTTGCTCAAAAAATTTGGTTATTCTAATTGGTTTTGAATGAATATTAGAAAATTTGGTTTTAAACCTATTTTATAACAATGTATCATATCGGAAATGATAAGAATACAAAATAAAACGATTGGCAGGAAAGTGAATTAGAAATATTAAAAAAATATATAAAACAAAATAAAAATATATAAAAAATATTAACACTAAGCAGTTCTCGAGAGAAAATCTATCAACCAGGGAAAGAAGTAGAAATTAAGTTACATCATGAATTCTCATGATAATTCCAATAAACTCATGATATTTTCCGATAGAGAACATTAGTCCATATTGAATTTCATCTGTAAAAAATTGTATATAAATTATATTTGTATTAAAATATAATATTTAAATAATATACATTTCTAATCATTATTAGTGTTAATCTTCTTCTTCCTTTTCACCCGCTTCCAATTTCATTTGGGTTCGGCTCTACTCACTTTTCTTTTCTACGATTCCCTGTTCTGGGCCATCGCTTCATCAAACTGGGCATTCTTCAGATCCTTCTCCTCACATCTCCACCATGTGGCGTTGAGTCGACCTCTACCCATTTTTGTCCTTCGTATTTTGAGTGTAATTTTTATTAGTGTTAATAGCTAATTAAATATTATAAATAACCAAATCCTGACCAAATAGTAACCTTTCAAATTTGTTTTTGCATTAGTTCCTCATTAGTTATTCAACTTTCATACATATATTTTTTATTTTTGTTGTTGTCTATACTTCCAAATTTTATTTTAAGTACCTATACGTTGTATCCTGATGAAGGATACAACATGTTGATAATTTAATAAATTGTGATTTTATATAAAATATTTTGTCTTTATTTATATAAATACTTGTTACTACAAAGTTATTATGCAGTTATTAAACAAATCATCATTTATGTGCATTAAATTAAATAATTTTTATTAAACAATTTTTTTGCTGGAAACAAAAAACCTTTTTACTGTAAATAAAATTTCGGCTCGAATATCGATACAACACCGGCATTGTACTCCACGAACCATTGTTTATATTGTCAGATGGATGCGATAGAAGGGATGAAACTTTTCTCAATGCATCAAGAGTATTGATGTTCTATGTCAAACAACCACTCCTTTAAAACCTCCCCTTGATATCCTGCCAACTCCCCACCGCTGTATCGGAAGGTTCTATTTCATCCGTGGACCGCCTTTGGAAAACTCGGATCTCCAATATTTTACCTTCTGGAAAACTCCCTTTATTCCGTTACCCAAAACTGGTGTTGTTTGAAATTTCATTTCGCATCACGGTTTATGGTGTAACTTTCCGGTTGCGCAGGGAAATAAAATTTTCACCGAGGCGTGAGTCGGCATTCTGTCTTCTCTTCGGGGTGAAAATTATAGATTGCGGAAAACAGGGAGACCAATAGATCGATTTAAAAAAAAAATTAAGTTTAAATTTGGTAATATTTTGATTATCAGCCTGATTAAGAATCTCCAATCAATTGCATATATCTAAATTTTTAATTGATATATAAATCAATTGAACTTATTAATAATGAACAATATTTTTTTTATAAATGTAGCTGTATAGCTCTGTATGGAGTTTAAAACTGAAGGAAAGAAAGAAACATGCTCGACGCATTCCAAAGGTGGCGTTGGAATTGTATGGCGTCCAAAGGTGGCGTTGGAATTGCTAATTCCATGATGGCGAGGTGAACGAATGTTCTGTTATTCAGGAACTTCATAGTAAAGAAAGGCCGGCGAGATCCTAGATCGTGTTCATTATAACTGATCCTTCTTAAAGTAAGTTACCAACTGCATAGTTTAGTATCCTGATTTAAATAAAACAAGAATTGACTTTTTTCTTGTTTATGGTTTGTGCTTTGTCCTTCAATAAAGCCACTCGTATGTCAGAATGTATGGTGTAATTTTCGAAACTTTGAAGTGTAATATCGTCAATACTTATGCGTCATTTCTGTTTTATTTTGAAATAAGGACACTCAACTATATCGAGGATAGCTACTTTCAAAGAGATTGGTTATAATATAAATATAAGATAAGTAAGAGCACATTCTTGAATTCTGTCAAATTCGGATCACTGGGAATGGACGAGGATGTAGCATTTTTTGTGACAGAACACGATGTGACCATAAACAGGAGATGGACAAAAGTCTAGCGAAATAGAATAGTATGGTACCTATCTAGTAGGTACGTCTGTATGTCTGTCTCCATAACTTCGTGTAACATCCGTAATTTCGTTATAATTCATAACTAAAAAACGGAATTAAAGGGCTGTAGATGGGGTTTGAACGCCGGGCCAGAAAAACCGAAGGCATGAATAGCGATATTGCTACCTAAAAAGATACTATAAATAATATACACTAGAGCTTAAAAAAGACGCAAACCAATATTCTGTCATTTTTGACGGGAAACAGCTAGTTTAAAGTAAATATACGCAAACATAGATGTCTATAATCTATTTTGCAAAATATAATTACGATTTAAAATCGATGTTCTACCTCTTAAATTCATACTTAGGTAAAAACTTGTAGTGCTCGCGTGTCGCGCATTTGTGTCACGAGACTCGGTAATTTGTAAGTCCGGGGAGCAGCGAGATGGGATTTAATTCAGCCTTTTAGGCGTCGCGCTTACAAAACAGCCTTCCCCCGCCACCAGCTCCCTTATCTCATTTGCTTTTCCGAGATGTGTGTCCCATTTCCATATTCCATGGGCGACCTCTTAAATCAAACCTCGTTTCTTCCAATCTGTCAGATTACTTCGCCCAGCCACTCTGAGAAATGGAAGTTCGTAAACAAATCGCATCCAATTACCGAGCTTCGTCACGCCCGTGGAAGCCCCAAGTCTGTACGGAAGTTGGATTGTTCGTGCCTTTGTGGGGGGTCAATATTTTGATTATATTAATTTTAAAAAATTAAAATTTTCGGCGGTAAAACAAAAACAAATATGAAATTTTTATAATATTTCCTTTTGTGTTTCACCTTTCTGTGGTTAAGTTAAGGACCAGCAACTACGTATTTGTTTTGTTGTAAAATACACATAAAATGTACGAATTATTGCGTTCATGGAGATTTATATATCAGAAGAAGCTTTTCCTTGATTTAACAATGCAATCTGACTACTAAAAAATCTTACTACCGATAACGACTACCACTCTAGAAGCAATGATCCTATGTTAATTACTATATCATAGTGTATGGGCACAAGATTATAAGGAATAGTAATATCGAGTGACGTTACAATGTACAACTTTTTACAGGGAACGTTTGCGTTTAAATTTACATGTTAAAATAATTTAGTTATATTTTAAACCTTTAACACAAAAATTGTTTAAGAAAATACAAGGTATGAAGACAGATCCAATAAAAATAATCAGTAAATTGTTGGTTTGGCGGTTCCAGAAGATCAGAAAGATAATCTTTTTTCATAGCGTCAGCATTTCGCGTAGTTTTAAAATAGTAAAAATATTGATGCGACATGTATTATGTGTTTAAATCTTTATTATATAAATAAAAAAATTAAAAATGGGTTCACTCGTAAAATTTCTCAAATTATTATTTGATACTGAAAAATTGAGACTGATAATTCAAAAGTATATACTGTCACCTGTCGTGGCTGCGGGAGGAATTAATGAAAACGCTGGAATTTAATTTCGTATTTATTAATTACTGATTAATTAATTAATCAAACGTACAAAATCTCTTAACACTATTTAATTTAACGGTATTATTTAAATAAAACTATTTCATAAATTTATCACTCGTAAATATACACTTTATAATCGCTTTAACAAATTATTCTGTATTCACTAGAACATTATTTCGCTACGTAAGAATTTACCAGATTATTCGTTGTCTAATTATCGCTCGGCTGGCAACACTCGCCCGCAGCTTGCGACTGCCTTCGCTTCCGCTATCGTTGTCAAGCGTGCTAAAAACAGCAACCGCTCTACTCTCGGGCGCGTCTTATTTATATCCGGCTAATGCTGATATCGAAATTTCTAGGCATTCCTAGTATTTAGGAGAACTTTCTCGTGGTTTCCAGGCTTTTATAGTTGTTTCGCGATGCTTCTCGAAAGCCGTAGATTATGCTAGGCCGTTCTGGAATTTTCGATAGTATTGTGATCATTTCAAACAACAGAACTGTCACTTGATATGAGTGCGTGCTTCTTTTTAGCCTCGTTACAATACAAATATTTGTAGTGTGCAAGTACCCACATAACATAATGTTTTTTACATTAATTTTTTTTTATAATATACAATAAAGACGACATAAAAATAATGTTTATGCGGAATGATGGTAATATAACAAAGATGTGAAGCACCTTTACTGCTTTTTGAAGAAAATCAAATTAATTATTACAATATACAATCTTTGGTAAATCAAAAATGAAATATAAATAGTGTTAATAAAAAAAGTATTATGAATACGCATTAAATTACGAAATAATTATATGGTAGGTAACAATAAATGTTTGACATATTTATCGACAAAGTTGTAAAAGTAAGTGCATGCAGATAATTTCTTTGATAACTTTAATTATCTGTTTACTAACTTTGGAATATGTATATTATGATTGCGCATAAAATGCAATGAGTAATGCGCTATTTTTCCATTGCCATCTAAAAAAAAACCAAATTTTATGATTTTGTATACGATTTTCTAAGAAGACATTTAGATATTATTTAATGTTTAGAAATATTACATACCTACCTATATATTATTTAATATTCCGGTCACTTTAAGGAAAAATAAATCGTTATTTATATTTTCTTACGTTATATTTTTGATATTTAATTATTAAACAGAATTTGCAAAATTTTGATAATGTGTGGATATTCTTAAGATGAAATTTGTGAACGTTGCATTGTGTAGAGTGATCACTTAAGCCAGCTTATACAGATCGTAAGCCTTGGTCCATCGTATAAAAACACTTCTGTATACTTTTCTCATATTAACAGTTTCGTCTCTGTGAGACTTCTATAATTTTTCTTAATTGTTTAATTCTTAGGTTAGAATGTACCTCTGGCTTTGGTGGGAAATGTGTTGAAACTCGAAAGCATATACGGTGATTTGTTATAAGTATTATGATTTCTTCAAAATTGAAGTACTCCGTGCGTAGTTTTGCCATTGCCAGTTTCAATAATTAACGAACTTGTATGAAAATCAGCAGGCAGTGGACGATAGCGGCCAGGACATCTACCAGCGCGAGTAGTAATCGGAGATTATTGCTGCAAAACTTTCACTGCTTTTATAGTCTTTAAATTCATCTCAACGCTTAGATAGAGATTTAAAATATTTTAAAGCTGATTCGAAAGACTGTAAATTTTATGAGCTTTAAGATATATTTTAACGTCGTCATATATTATGTACCCATATAAATAGCTTCAATCCGGTTGAATAAATCGCTGAAACATATCAGGTTTATAACCACTGATTCATTGGATGGATCGACCATTTATATGTATTTTATGTCAGCGAGGGTGTGCCAGGGGTAGACATCAAATATAAAATAGTCAAACACACATTCGGGATTTAAATAATTCATGTATTTGTTACCAAATAAATTTATTTTACAAACTATATTTTTTAATTTGCTACTTTGATTGGATTTAACATACCATCGGGATATTAATAAAAAGTAAATATTTATTTTATGCCAGCATTTGTACACAGTAGGAATTGGAAGTATTGATTTTATTCTCATTTTCATATAAATCATTTTATATACAAAATTAATATTTATCGATACGTTTCGTACATGTATATGTATACTTCCATTTTTTTATAAAGCTGTAAATTGTGGACCTAATTAAATATATTGCTAGACGCAACTTACATAAATTTCTTTACCAACAACCCTGTACTATAAAATTTAAACTAAGAAAACAAAATCATGTTTTTTGTAATCGTTCTTCTACGATACAATTAATTAGCCGAAGAACATTGATTGAAAAAATGTAGTAATAAGCGTAACATACGTTGCTTTTATTTAGTCATAGAGAAACTCAAGTGATACGTAATAAAAAAACAGAAGAAACTACCCCATAATAAAACGCCTTTTTGCTATGTGAGATGCTGACTTAATATAGTAATATACAAAATACTTAAAAAAATATCCTAAAAATAAATGGTTTGATGAAACATAATGCGGTTCGCGGATAAGTTTAGCGGTATTATATTAAATATTGACGATATTTGAACCGGTGACACACTAACCGTTATTTTAGATTTGTATCTGATTGTATTAATAAATAGTACAAGTGTCTTACAGTTATATCTCAATTACCGATTTCAACATTAGACTAAAATCATGATCGTTGTCTACTACAAATAAATTTTCTGAATTCGCGAACCGCATTATGGATAATTTATAATTTTTTTCATTCATGTGACATTTACGTTCTCCATCCCGACTTTTTTAAAGGTATTTAAATGAATATTTTTGAAATAATAATATAATAAAGTCTTTGTTTTTCATTCATTTCAAAATTAAATTAATTTTATTTTAATAATAAAGCTTATATGTTTAAATTTCAAAAGGAGCACGCTTGTATGTTATCAGTTTGGATGTAAATTTTTAGGTAATTTAACATTGTGAAAATGACAGAGTCCTGTTTTTTAGATGCAAAATATATTTTAATAAAAAACTTCTCATATTTTCACGTGCCATTTTCCTCCAAAACGATTGCAAAGAATGACATTTCCAGAATGAAAGAGTTACTCACAAGCGAGAAAATTGTTCCAGTGTATTTGGTTTCCTTTTGTTGGAAAACATGTACAATGGCTACTGCCATGAATGCGAAATGAACATTTTACGAGACGCAAAAGTTTCAGAAAATACACAAAGGTCAGCTGATTTAACGGTGACGTACCTACCGTCAAACTTTATCTCGTTGAAAACGTTATTTTGTTAAAAGTTTTTCACAAACTTTACAAATTTAATGATCTCCAAGCGGTTAAGGATGCTGAACAGATGCGGGGTAACTTTACATACATTTACACGGAGTAATGAAAATAGTGGATAAATAGGCCGGCAAGATAGTTCTTCTTTTCTCATTTTATGAAATTAGATAAATAATAGGAATCTCACAGAGACGAAGCTATTTATATGGGAAAGTTATCATGGGACGTGGCTTTGGGATGCAAATGAAAACATTGGAAATTAATTTAGTCAAATTAATAACCAAAAAAAGTCCTGGACACGAGTTAATTTGTAGTACCGTTCTTAATTTTGTAGTCGTTAGATGTCTCCTTAATATTTCAGACACTTATTTTTGGAATTGATTCGTACTAATTAACGCTGTTTCTATTGCTTTGATCACTTCTGGAAAACTCCGCTCAATGTTCGCACGTAGAAACATCTCGCCCCGGTATTTTTCCTTTATTTCGCTGGTATCCTTTATTCCACTGGTAGTCACACTGCACTTATTTGCTTACTAATATGGCGTGTTGTAATATCACAATCACTAGTCGCACTGTTTTTATCGTGGAGATGTCGCCTTGCCACGAACTAAATTGACTGACTCTTTCCCTAAAATTCCCCCTTGATAAATTCCTTAGTCTGTTTTCGAATTGGCGAGAAGCCTATAGAACGTTCTAAGCTTTACCAATGTAATGTTTTCAAGAGAGAGAGAGAGAGAGATTGCGATCACGCACGACTGACCCTGCTTTGGGTAACGTTGTTGTATTGTCAGCATTTAATAGTTTCTCCGTATCGCTACAGTATGTATGGAACTTTTTATTGGGCGTTTACAGGGATTACAATCTGTCTTAATGCTGGCTTAAGTTATCACCTACAATGTAATTAATAGCTTCGTCTTCGTGAGACATCGTTAATTTATCTTAATTATTGGTTATCTCTCTGTGAACAAAATCCAGTAATTGTGTTCTTATAACACAGTTACTGGATTGTTCTCAGGATTACTGTTTCAGAAGTAAGTTTGCAGAACATCAAATGTATGGAATATAACACTTGTTTTTGATTCAACTCGTTTTATTGACTTGATTTAATTTAATTTAATTGACAAAACATACGATAAAAAATCTCGATCGTTGAAAATTATGTCATACGGCGGGTAGGTATATACAAAAAATATAGCTGTCCATATTTTGTGATGTTTAATTTGGTGTTACCAAAAATACATATAAACCAAATCAATTTGTATTTAATGTTGTTTATAAATAAAACTGTTACTTATAAATGAAGTACCTATATATTTAAAGAATACATTTTTATCTTAGGACAAGAAAATATTTGTTGAATAATCAAAGCATCAATGGTTTTGCATTCTCTTTTGCCTGAAGACCTCCAATTTAAAATTCTAAGCACATCAATGGGGTTGGAATGGTGGCTGGCGTGTGTTCCGCTGAAGGGTAGGAGCCATAAATCGTGTTTACCGCAATAGATGCTTTAACAGATTACAGGAGGGCATTTTTGTCTAACCGTAAAAAAGTGTAACGATAGGATTCTGCGTGACGACACTTTACAGGTAATGGTTATCCCGATGGTCCAATGCCCTAGGGTTAAAATCCTGATAATTTTGTTTCTTTATCCTTATTTTGAATGATAATATTCCAAACAAATGGTAATGATAAAATTCCACACTCCAGACAAAATGGGTAGGAACCAGAAAGGATGTTTTATGCAAAACGTTTATTATACTTTATAATATATATAGGTTAACAACAGGTCATCAATGGCCCCGATAGACATTACAGTTTAACGTTAAAATATTTCTTGAAAATTAGGGGAATAGAGGAATGTCACAGAGCATTCAAAATATTTTTAAGTACTTAACAAAAACGTGATTAAGTATTGGTGAAGTGACAACAGCAGGACATGGTTTTTTATAAGATCGCGGTTTTTGTTTATAATCATTTCATTTCTTATTTTCTCATCTAACATTCAATCATTAACAAAATAACATTCAGATAAATGCTATATTTTTAGGAGCGTTTAAAATAATTGTTAAATCAAAACTGAATATTTCTTGCAAGTATTTACAATAAATTTATAAGTTTCTAAGTTTTATATTATCACTATTTTTTGTCGTGTAAGTGTTTTTCTCACGGGTTCTTTAAGTCATGTTTTTTATTCAATAGGTATTTATTTATAAATAAATATAATGTTGAATTTATTAATGGTTTATTAATTTTCTTTTTCATTGTTTCCTCGAAGGGTCTATACGAGAAGTCCCTTATTGCAAAGATGGTTTCTCGGACAAAAAACGGCTCTATCAAGCCCGGGCCCTTTTCACTTCATGGGTCTATCGGACTGGAGTGTTTCCATCTCTTCTTCGACTTTTGATGTTACCTGTCACCATAAAGTAGATCCTGGACAATCGACACATTGGTTATTTATCATATGTGTATGAATGAATCACTTAAATAATTTATAATTAATATAATAATAATAATTTTCCCGCAAAATATAGATGGATTAAAAATTGATTATGACACTTTATATAAGATTTTGCCTTCAGTCTTCCTCCTGGGTTATCGTTAAATCGAGGTTTATTATCGACCATTAAATTGTTTAAATCTAGACGTAGTAAACTTTTTATTACCACCAAGTAAGAACGTTAGCATTTAAGTTGCCTCTCATTAAAATAAAATCTCGAATATAAAGTGAGTACTCCTCTTTCAACTTGGGACGTTTACTTTGAACAGGCAGTTTCAGGTACTGTACCTAGGGTTGGTTGTCCTTACTTGATATAAGAGGGGAAGAAATTTTATAATGCATTTTTGAAGCTGCTTCTCAATTTCGTCATTTTGTCTCTTTTGGTATGGGGGGAGGGTAGTTAAATAATTATTATAAAAAAAAAATTTTCGTAGAACAGGAAAGCATTTTTAGAAAACACATAAATTTAAAAATCATACATATTTGGAAATTTATGTATTCTTCAAAGCGGTGAAATTATTTTAAGTTTATTATTTTGTTTAGTGAAATACTTAGTATTTGATTTACTTAATAATATTATTTGAATTAAAATGAAATAATATTGAATGTTCTGTTAATATGATGCTGAATTTGTGTTTCAAACCTCGTTCTACTTGGATTTATTTTTGGTAATTTGGATTTAAAGAAAACTTACTCTATTTGAGGAGAAATTTATGCTGGTTGTGATCAAAATACAAATCTAATAAAAGAAGTTTGAATATTTCATGTAATTATTATAAATCATTTTTCATTATTTTTTGGTGTTTATTGGGTAATTAATTAATTAATTAGGTAACTAATGCTCTATTCAATTTACGAAAATTACAAAGAAAATAATAGTAGTCACTATTTAACAAGAATTTTTTCTGTAGAATTTTAGGAAATAAAAAAACTATAATTTTGCTAATCGCTATGTACCTATACAGTGTAAAGAACGTGAATAAAAAATATTTTGTTTTAACATATAAGTACATACCTACTTCTATTTTTCTAGCTGTAATTAATAAACGTCTGCAGGGAATGGAGAATGACAATTCTAATTTGAAAGTTATATTCCAAGATATTCTTAATTTGTTTTTCTTTCTAAAAAAGTAAGATTTGCCGTAATCGTCTTTCAATTGAAAGTATTTTTTCAATACCAAAACTTTGACAAGCTGAATTCTATTGTTGATTTATTCATCTACTACACTCACCTCGGCTTTGCAATGCAAACCTTGTTAACATCTTAAAATAAATGATTTAATTTCAAATATCGATATATTTAACATGAATTTAATATGTTTTAAATAGGAGCTTCTATCATCAACTAAGTTTATCTGTTTCTAGATGAATCTTGTAAAATTGGTTATTATTCTTCTGTTTTCTTATCTTTTTCCATTTCTTCATCGATTTTCTACCTCTGTAAAGTACACAATATTACTTTATTGTTTTATTTTCTCTATCCGTTTCTTCCAATGTGTTTTCGGTCTTTATATTTTTTCTTGTTTATAATTATTATTATCCGATTGTTCTTTTTTCTATTTTTTTCCTCGTTTATACTTATATTTTTCTAATTTTTTTGTAAACAACGAAACAAAGAAATTGAATGCACACACATGTTGCTGTATAATATGTATTACATTTTGTATATTCTACACTTTATTTTGTACAAACGACAATGTAAAGGGCTATCAAGCCGTATGTATATATATGTAAATAAATTAATCAATAAAAAAATTCGATAAAATATTACTCTTATAATATTATTATTATTATTATTATTATTATTATTATTATTATATTGTTATTCTTATTAATGACAGTCTACTCTAGCATGCAGGAAAACATGGAACTTAGCATAGTGTAACGAGATAGAAATCGGAATTTTCAATACTCAACACGACGTGTTTACAATACTCCACAATCGACGATTTTACCTCAACACCTTTAACGCTAAAATTGGATGATTCTAGAAGGTTCTCGAATTGAATAGGCTATGCTCGTGAATTCTCGAACCATCGCGACGTGACATTTTTGACTATAAAAGGAGACGGCCGTGTTCGTTTGTTTTTACGTTTAACGAGAGCGACATTGTCAGCAATAAACCAGTATGACCGGTCGTGAATAACCGAGTGAAATATATTCAACGCGAGTAGGTACTTAAAGACGTGTGAGAAGATTTAATTCGTGTCCAGTGACATTTTGGTAAATAAATAAAAACTTTAAATTATTTTAATGCTTCATTTGCCTCCCGCAGCTAGCTACCGTGAAAATAATGAACTGAATTAAAAAAGGGTTGCGCAGGTGATTTGGGAATGTTGAGCGAATGAATGAGGAATAATAGCAAGAAAGATATATTAGAAAGATACACAGAAAGAGAGGGCGACCGCGGAAAAAAATGGTATGACTGGATTAACCAGAGGTCCAGGCCTCAACGATCGTCGAGCTTGCAGGCGAAGGTTGATGAATGTGGATGAGGCGAGGTGCTCCAGGACAGAAGAGTGTGCAGCTCTATCCTCTCTACCCCTCGCGGGGAAACAGCGTGATGGTCAATAAGTTGGTACATAAGAATTCTTCTTATTCGATTGCACGTGTTGTGTTCTGTGTTCAGAAACTGAGTTCTTAACATGACTTCAAAAAATAAATTATATCCCATTGTATTTTTCTCGGCTCAATTATAATTTATTACAAAAACTTGTGAATGTACATACAAAAAGTGCTGGTAAGAAGTAAAAAAAAATATGTAAAAATGTATTTTGAAGAGAGGAAATAATTAATGAAGTATTTTTTTTCAATCACAGAAATAAATGTAAAAATGTTATTGATTGATATGGCAGTTACTTTGTGGTGCAACATGATTATTTTAGTTAAGATAAATTATAAAAGTCCCACAGAGACGAAGCTATTTATATGGGAAATATGTATGGAAGCCTTTATAGGGTAGCCCAGAGCTTATGATCTGTATGAGCTGGCTTTATACAATGTAACGCTCACCAATTCCACTGTAAGAACACCCACATATTATTAAATTTTTTAAAATTGTATATATATGTGCTCAATCAGTTACTTTCATATATTCGCGTGGACTCTGCTTAAGACATACATCGCTCATGATAAAACAATACCTCGTATGCCAATTAATATAGATTTTACAGGGGAGGCAAAAAACGGCATAATACCTAGATTAAAAAGAATTCGAGGAATTGCTTTAATGAAATAAAAGACACAAGTAATTTTTTTAAAGGTACCAGTTTTTACCAGATTACATATTCACACATTTTAAAAACAAATACGCAAAAAAACTTTATTTTGACAAAAGTGCGATATGCGTGGTATTGTTTTATCATGAGCGATATAGTGACATAGTATACGTAGATCTGATTTTTTTTATTATTTACGCTAAATGAATCTAATTTACACTAAATTAAACAAACACGTCTAGTTATATTTATCACTACATAGTTTCGAGAGGGACGTGTGTGTATTATAAAGTTTAATTTATCGTAAATTGAAATAAATGCGAAAATATTAGGTCCTTACATATGAAATAGACGTTTAGTATGGGAGGAACATAAAGCCGATTTTTTTTATTATAATATATTTATTTAATCAAAGTATGTACCATTGCTATCTATGCACTTTTGCCATCTCATAGGTAGTTCATCGATCCCTTTACTTAAAAAACCATTCGGACGGGAATCAATAAAATCTTTGAAGGCGGTTTGGACTGCCCCATCGGAGTTGAATTTTTTCCTTTGCAAGAAGTTATCCAAATTTCGAAAAAAATGGTAATCTATTGGGGCAAGGTCCGGAGAGTACGGTGGATGTCTTAGACATTCCAATTGAAGCTCCTCTAATTTGGTAGCCGTCTGTTGTGCAGTGTGTGGTCTAGCGTTATCATGAAGCAGCAGTGGCCTAGAGCGATTACCCAGCCTCGATTGTTTAGCAGCTAGCTTTTCCATCATGGTTTGCAGTTGCTGACAATAGACATCTGCCGTAATCGTCTGGCCAGATTTAAGAAAGCTGTAGTGAACGACACCAGCACTAGTCCACCAAACGCTCACAAGTAACTTTTTTGGAGTCAATTTTCGCTTGGGGCATGGTTTGGCTGGTTCGGCAGGGTTCAGCCATTGCGATGAGCGCTTCCGATTATCGTACAGGATCCACTTTTCATCACAGGTAATGATTCGATTTAAAATCCCTTCATTATTGTGCCGGTTGAGTAATGCAACGCAGCAGTCAACGCGCGTTTGTTGATTTGCTTCACTCAATTCGTGAGGTACCCACCTTTCAAGCTTTTTCACCTTACCAATTTGCTTCAAGTGGATTAAAACAGTTTTATCACTAACACCGCAGCCTGCAGCTAACTCGGATGTGGTTTGCGATGGATCCGCTTCCACAATAGCCTTCAATTCTTCATTATCAACTTTGGTCTCCGGCCGTCCACGGGGCTTGTTCTGCAGGTCGAAATTTCCAGAACGAAAACGTTGGAACCAAAAACGCACTGTGTTTTCTTTTGCGGCACCGTCGCCATACACATCATTAATCCTTCGAGCCGTTTCTGCAGCCTGGTGCTACGGTGGAACTCGTACTCGTAAATAACGCGATATTTCAAGTTTTTCATTTTGTAAACTGAGTGACGCAAAGAAAAAAACAATTGAGGAAAAAACAAATGAATTATAATTTTCAAAACACAAATACATGAGTAAATAGCTGTATAAATTTGGATTTGGAATTCCTAACCAAAGAGAAGATATTTGAGATCAAATTTGCCAGTACGGCAAAACGTGAATTTCATATGTAAGGACCTAATATTATTTGCAATGCGTTATTATCCGATGGCCGATTTTCTGTCAGTTTCACGCCGCATTTCACAGTGATTGATATTTTAATTGTATCGGGATTTACCACTCTCAAGGCTATTTGGTGGGTCGGATTATCCTTTCAGGCTGGTCCGCTGGAGCTCATCGCCCAGCATCCTGCGGACGTGAAGCGGCCGAACAATGAGGACGGTCGGTCCACCGCCGGCACAATGTAATCCGATTGCATCTCTGCGGTCGTTTCCGAGATGAAAAGGAGTTTGTGCTGAGTATTATGTGCATATTTTCTACGTACCTAATATCCATTCTCCCTCCGTATTAAAATTAATCCGGCTTAAATAATCTTTACAACCTAGAACACGACGTTTTTATTTTTATCTTTTGAATCCTTCACTTTACAATGTATCGACTTAATTACATGTATTTATTTATAATCAACCCCGTGGTGAGCTTTTACACAGTATATATAAATGTAGTGCATTAAAATGGTACAAACAAAACTCTCAAACTCTGGTGTATTCCACTACATTCTGGAACACACTTCCACTCTCTGGAATTAGATATAACATTACAGGAACTAGAACTGTCTAGAACAGTCAGGAGCGACGGAATTAAACTAAGAACGTCCGAAATGATCGGAAAGTCAACATGTTTCCTATAGTCGCGACCGAACAGTCAGTTTTATTTTGATGTTTCTATCGGTGCGAGAGTAGCGACAGGCTGCGTTGTTACCAACGCGTGTGCGATAGTAGCGACGCGCAGATCAATTGAAGTGAAAGAATTAAGCGAAATATTTACTGACGTGCAATATTTGAATGAAAATTTCACGAATATTCTTCTCAGTGATAATAAAGAGTTTATAGACGAGTGATAAATTGCGAAATAGTGTGATATAAAGAGTATGTGTTAATTTAATTCGTGTTAAGTGACTTTGTCCATTTAATCATTAATTAATCATTTATAAATAAATATTAACATAATTTCTAGTGTTTTATTTTGTTTCCCAAAGCCATCTTTGACAATATTGTTTAACGATTCATACTACTATATTATACTATAGACGTTATGAAATTTTTTTGTCGGTATGTTACTCATTTTTGAATTCATTAATAAATTTATGAAAACTGCGTTTAAAATTATTATTTGACTTATTTTGACTGGGTTTTCTGTTATTTGTACTGAAATATAAAAAAATATAAAATACCAAAGTCATTTTAGTTTAAAGAATTAATATCAATGTTAGAAAATTTCTGAAATAAGTTTTTTAAGTATTTTATTTAATAATTTTTCTCATTGCTGAAAATTCTTTTGCCCCTACCGCTTATGCTACTTTTATATTTTCCATTAAATATTCAAAAATATTTTTTTCCAACTCACTCCCTTGTCTTAAGCCTTTACGTTTATCATTAGCCTTTGAAAAACGTGCGTATGTGTACACTCGGTCATACAACATATTTAAAATGTTTATGAGCAAAGAATACACAAACATAAATTTTAGACACTATAAAATTTTCGCGAATATCAACCTCATAAAATAATATTAAAATTGCGCTAAACTTTGTCGAAAAAACTTATATTTATCTAAAAAAAGTGTCGAAGGATGAATGTCGAAAGATAACGAAAAATAATAAGCAATAAAAATATTTTAACTGTTCGAAGAATATTTTTTCTTCTTCTGTATGAAGGCTTGAACTTTGTGGTGACATTATTATTAAAATAAAACACAAATCACTTTGTTTTCACCACTATATTAGATTAAAAAATCTACATGTTTCGAGAACAATGTTCTCTTCATCAGGATTATTGTGTACTAATCTTAAAAGTTGAAACAAGCAAATATGTTACGGTGAAGGAGCGGTTGAGGGGGTTGGTGAGGGGAGGGGGGGGGTTCGAGGTGTTGATTATTATGGGTCATTTGGAATGTTAAGTGGAAAAATACCCATAATAATCAACACCTCGAACCCCCCCCACCCCTCACCAACCCCCTCAACCGCTCCTTCACCGTAACATATTTGCTTGTTTCAACTTTTAAGATTAGTACACAATAATCCTGATGAAGAGAACATTGTTCTCGAAACATGTAGATTTTTTAATCTAATATAGTGGTGAAAACAAAGTGATTTGTGTTTTATTTTAAAAATATTTTAAGATCGGGTAAAAATCTTAATCTTCAGAATGTTATGAAACTTGAATCGCAAACATTTTTATTTGTATTTAATGTATGTACTACGTGAGTTCAGAATTCCGTCGATCCGTTCAGACTTACTAGCTGGAGTTCACCTCATTTTTACCTGGCAATAAATGTATTTATAATATGCCAGACCAAAAGAGACTTTCAGATTTAGTCAGCGTCACTTTAAACATTGATGTTGAATTGCATAATTTATCAATTTTTATGGTATTTTAAAAATATTTCATTATTCTTCTTTATTCTTATTTGGGAAATAAACATATACAAGTGAGCAAAAATATCATAAAATTGCCTAACATCCATTTATGCCTTTACTTAATATTCACATTAGTCTCGTTTAGTTAATTAAGCTAAATTATAGGAGGCCCAACTACAGAGTGGAGCCTCCTGGCTTGTTTTAAAGCGTAAAAAGAAAAAAATTGTAAACCTTTCGTCCATTTGAAGGGACTATGCTAGAGACACCTGTAGTCTCTTCTCACGAACTCGTATACACACATAGATTTCGCAGCTGGTAATAATACCTCTAAATTTTAAAGTGGAATATTAAGTAATAATATTTTTATTGTGTATAAAATATTCTTCCGAATTATTTAACATATATATTAGAAAAAGCCTGAAAATCAGTATTTTAATTTATTTTACTCTTCTTTAGTATTTGCTACAGATTTCAATCTAACCAAATTAGACAATCATAATAAATAAAAAAATTCGACAATTTTATTTGAGTTATTAAAATCGAGATTTCTTTAAAAAGCAATAAATAAAAGCTATACATAGATATTACTGATTTGGGTTGTATAATACTCGAGCATATATCGAGTATACTCGAGTATAATCGAGTATACAATATTAAAATAATAATAACGGGTTTAATAAAATGAATGTTTACTTTTCGCAATTATTGCGTCAATAATAAGGTAACCAGGAATCACTGTAATTCTTGATTTTTTAAGGATTTTAACATTACTGACTTTATAACTATTTATTTATTTGTAAGACATAAGGAAGGTCCTCCGTGAAGATCTGTGATTTCCTGCTTTTTCTACGATCGCGATATACATGTCTTGTTGTTATTTTATTAGAAATAGACGTACAATCATTATATCTAAAATACTTACCTCGAAATTTTTTATTATATTTTCGTTTCTTGCTTGACAAAGTCTTCCGATACATTCTTCTTAATAACAGTTCCATACTAATACCCCGTTTCGAATCGCCAGAAGGTGTTTTCAATATATTATCGGAAAAACGTCAATTACGCTAAGATCCTGAACTTACTTGTTAATATAAAATATCACATATTTTCTAAAAATTTTCGCACGAAGACGCCACTGCCAAGAATTGTGGGGTCGTCAGGCTAGAGAATTAATTTTGAAAATTCCATCATTTTTATTTCAGAGCATGTGTAAGTATCTCAAACTTTTCAAAAAATATGAAGAATTCTTTATTGCATCTTGAGATTGTTTCATCAAAGTTTGCTTAGTAATTTCATTTTCTATTCTATT
This sequence comes from Agrypnia vestita, assembly GCA_016648135.1. Taxonomy (NCBI): domain Eukaryota; kingdom Metazoa; phylum Arthropoda; class Insecta; order Trichoptera; family Phryganeidae; genus Agrypnia; species Agrypnia vestita. The sequence goes on from JADDOH010024203.1 coordinate 22,332, forward strand.
TATTAATTTTTTGCTATCTTTTCAAAATGAATCGCTGAAATTCCTTAGTAAGTTACCAAAACGCAAAAAAAATATTAATGACACAAATAATACCAATTTATACTATCTGTATTTTTTAACTTACTTTATATATTTTATACTTACTTTATTACCTACATTATACGAATACTAACTGTAAAATTGACGGAACATCTGTTCGCTACATCCAAGTTTATATTGATAATATATTAGGTCCTTACGTATGAAATTGGCGTTTTGCCGTACTGGCAAATTTGATCTCAAATATCTTCTCTTTGGTTAGGAATTCCAAATCCAAATTTATACAGCTATTTACTCATGTATTTGTGTTTTGAAAATTATAATTCATTTGTTTTTTCCTCAATTGTTTTTTTCTTTGCGTCACTCAGTTTACAAAATGAAAAACTTGAAATATCGCGTTATTTGCGAGTACGAGTTCCACCGTGGCACCAGTGCTGCAGAAACGGCTCGAAGGATTAATGATGTGTATGGCGACGGTGCCGCAAAAGAAAACACAGTGCGTTTTTGGTTCCAACGTTTTCGTTCTGGAAATTTCGACCTGCAGAACAAGCCCCGTGGACGGCCGGAGACCAAAGTTGATAATGAAGAATTGAAGGCTATTGTGGAAGCGGATCCATCGCAAACCACATCCGAGTTAGCTGCAGGCTGCGGTGTTAGTGATAAAACTGTTTTAATCCACTTGAAGCAAATTGGTAAGGTGAAAAAGCTTGAAAGGTGGGTACCTCACGAATTGAGTGAAGCAAATCAACAAACGCGCGTTGACTGCTGCGTTGCATTACTCAACCGGCACAATAATGAAGGGATTTTAAATCGAATCATTACCTGTGATGAAAAGTGGATCCTGTACGATAATCGGAAGCGCTCATCGCAATGGCTGAACCCTGCCGAACCAGCCAAACCATGCCCCAAGCGAAAATTGACTCCAAAAAAGTTACTTGTGAGCGTTTGGTGGACTAGTGCTGGTGTCGTTCACTACAGCTTTCTTAAATCTGGCCAGACGATTACGGCAGATGTCTATTGTCAGCAACTGCAAACCATGATGGAAAAGCTAGCTGCTAAACAACCGAGGCTGGTTAATCGCTCTAGGCCACTGCTGCTTCATGATAACGCTAGACCACACACTGCACAACAGACGGCTACCAAATTAGAGGAGCTTCAATTGGAATGTCTAAGACATCCACCGTACTCTCCGGACCTTGCGCCAACAGTTTACCATTTTTTTCGAAATTTGGATAACTTCTTGCAAAGGAAAAAATTCAACTCCGATGGGGCAGTCCAAACCGCCTTCAAAGATTTTATTGATTCCCGTCCGAATGGTTTTTTTAGTAAAGGGATCGATGAACTACCTATGAGATGGCAAAAGTGCATAGATAGCAATGGTACATACTTTGATTAAATAAATATATTATAATAAAAAAAATCGGCTTTATGTTCCTCCCATACTAAACGCCAATTTCATATGTTAGGACCTAATATTTTTGGCTGCCTGCGAGAGGCGACTGGCCGGTTTGAGTTTGCTGGCCCGGGGTTCAAGCCCCATCTCCGGCCGTTTAATTTGTTGTTTTAGCCGTGAATTCGAACCAAATTACAGACCTTACACAAAGTTACGGGGACAGACGGACAGACAGACAGATAGACAGATGGATAGAATGGACAGATGGATAGACGGACAGACAGACAGCGAAATTATTATGTTTAATATGAGATACATTTAGGAAATCATTTCATGAAGTGACGCGTAAGATGGATTAATTTTTTCTTCTTTACCTCAATACCTACTACTTTATTTAATTCACCTTTTTCGATTAATTAATATTTTTTGTTTTTTTAATAACTTTAATTTTTAATTATTTCTTTGTCATCTACGGAAATTTTTTGATATATTATTTAAAAATAAAACAAAACAAAACAAACGACGACTCACTTTCAAAAATATTGATTAGAAGTTTTTTTTTCCAGTAACATTAATAGAATATTTTGCAATTTTTTAATTGGCAATGATGCCAAAAAGTAAACCGTTTTTCAATTGTTATGTGATATAGACTGACATTTGGATGATAAATTTGAAAAATAAAATAAATTGATAGTAAATAGAAAAATAGAAATATCAGGTCATTGGGGTTTTCTTTATACACCATATGGTTACATGGGATATATTTTGTCATATTTGGTGAAGATGTTAAAAAATTATTCATCTAAAGAAAAAACGCTATTAAGTACTTATGATTGTACATATTTATGAGATATTTTATCTCATCGAAAAATAAATTGCATCCAGGTTTGATGTTTTGATTTCCACCAATTGCTTCAATTTAAATTAATAAAGAATATTTATCAATTATTTTTCGTACACTTCAAGCTTCCATTTTAAAGATATATTATAGATATTTCATTGTCATGAAGCTATATTGTATGGGAAAGTAGATATTCAAGTATTTTTTAGGTGTCTATATGGTTTACAATATATCGTACGACTGGCTTAAGTGATCACTTTACGCAATGTAATGTTACAATTCTACCCGTGACTGAATTTCACATCTATCAAATTTTTAGACATTATATATAAGTCACATTTGTACAACTCATTCCATATGTGACTTGTATATATTTAATACCGCCATCTGTCGTTGAAATTTGTCACCCCCCATGAACCAGTATAGATGTCGCCGTTGGTAATGAAACATCACTTTTTTTACTTTAGTTTCTGAAGCAATATGCTTTTTGTATGATATGACATTCGTCCGAATTATTAACATGTACACAAATATGCCTGAGAAATATTTAAATTTAAAGCTTATTTTAGACCAGTTTTATGTGTTCTGAATATTTTGAGTATGTTAAAAATGTTCAAAAATACAATACTGGATTTCGTCTTCAGAGGGAGTATTATTAATCAATTTCATTTTCATTTTAACTTCACGTTTCGCTTTCTCTTTTAAGGTTCTAAATTCACTTTATCCTCAAAAGATAGATTAGCGTTAAATAATTTTCACATTCTCGAATTGTACACAATTGTGATCAATTCAAACGGAAAACCTTCATTTCGATATTCGATCAAATATTTGGAGAAATGTGAAGACATCCAACGTCCCCGTCTCCGAGCTTCCACTGAGAGAAGTCGCTTTGTGAGGCGCCAGTCATAGCTTCAGATGATCAAAGGCTTAACCCAGAGCCGAGTTAAAACTTGCTTTACGACTGTTTGAAAGGAATTTCTCTCGACGTTTCTTATTTATGACAGATGATAAGGATCAAATTTGCGTAGGCGATCATTTGCTGTGAAGCTACAAAATATCAAAACACCGAGTAGTGAATATATTTTCACACAGTAGAAAACATTTTTACGAAATTATTCTGTATAGAGTATGTTACTAGAATAGTTAACCATATTTTGCAGTCAATAACCTTCTTAATTTTAAACAATATTTTTATATTTATTTTATAAGAGAGAGATGTTTATTAATTAAGATAAATTAAGAAGTCACACTGAATCAAAGCTATTTTTATGTGAAACATGTATGAAAATCTATATAGGGTGACAACAGGGTTTATGACCTGTACAAAATGACTTAAATGATCACTTTACACAATGCAACTTTCGTCAATACCACTGTAAGAACATCCACACCTCAAATTTTTGAATCTTGTATACTTATATGTTCTTTATCAATCTGTGTTTTACAAATATTTGAAGGGATTATGCTTCAACCATCCATGGTCGAAAATACGTAATTCTCATAATATACAAAGATGTCACCACTGGTAATAAAATCTCTCTATTTTTATTTTTTAAATGGAGTATTAAGCAATTTTTTTTTAAATGAATAATTTAATTATTTTTTTCTTAATTTTCTTTATTCGTTAGATGAAACTGATTTAAAATAGTTATTGTTCATAGACTAAGCTTTTAAGAAGTAAATTTGTCCTTTAAGTATTACCGGAAGTGAAAGAGTGCAGATGAAGTGAATAGACAATTTAGAAGGAAGTTTCAAACATATCCACCTGCTCAACTAACCATAATTCGCATCAGATATACCTAAGTTAAAAGCAGATGGAACTATTAAAAACGTCTACAAGCAGCTACGAATAGCTAAAAGCTGTGGAAGAGAAGAAGCGGGGTATTTACTGCGAAGCTCCAAAGAAAACTGTTAGGAAACCGGTACCTGTTTATGAGACAGAAATTTCAAAATCGAGCGTCCATTAAAAAAGGTCCATTTCATTAGTTATCTACGCCTTCAAAGAAGATGGTCCCGACTTGAGATGGGAGTTTTGAGAGTACTTAGCAAGTAGCAAAATGTGCAGAGAACGCGAGATTTCAAACAAGATCGTTTACGCTACTCAGACTTCACACCAATTGTCTTTTTTATGAGCACTCATCAAATATAAAGATTACGGCTCAAAATTGGCAGCAGTAAGTTAATGGAATTGAGAGCAGCTATTGCATGTTCAAACAGTGTAAAAAAGTACTCAAAACATCTAATTTATGATTTTTGCGAATCCAGCAGAACAACTAATAATTAGAGTACTTGTGATAATTAAAAACATCTACGTTTAGCTTTTTTAATTTGGAATTTCAATATTACATACATAAATAATAACTGAATTTATGGTCATTCGAGATATGTTTATATTTTTTGGGACATGCTGTATTATTATTTATCAGAAATTATTTTAAAAAATGGAAGGTTGTACAATTTGGACTGACATGCGTGTCTGTCCAACTTTTCTGCCGACTTTTGCAGACGTGAATTGGTGGTGTATATACTATTGAATAGTTACGAGTATGCCTTACGAGTCCAGAGTAACAAAGATATACAAACTTCTCGTCGATAAGCTAGATAATCGGAAAAAAATATTGGCCCTTGACTAATCAACTAGTCCCGAAACGACACAACCTGGTGACTGGGTAAGGTAGGTTAGCATATCGGGAATAAAGATATATAAGAAATATGTCTTAAGGACACATGGGCTTATATATACGAACTTACATGACTGGATCGGAACGTCTATACTGTGTGTATTTGCAAGCACGTGTCCCGGTTATTTTTTGGTTAAAAAGTTACATTATTATGATAGTGAAATTCCATTTCTTATTATGTGGTTCGAAAAAAGAATATTTTTATTAATTTGAAATGAGAAAAATAACTATTTATGAAAATATTTATTTATGAATCCGTAAACATCAACAAGATTTCCTGAGGGTAGGTTTACGGGATAAAAGTTTTATCTGAAAACACGTGTTAAGAATAATACAGAGTTTGGCTTGGTTATCTATTACATTTTACACGCAGAGGTGAATAAGCATTCCAATAGCGATTTCAGGATAATATATTCACTTAATAATTATATTTATATAGTTTATCTTACACGGAGACAGTATATAATTCGTTTAATAAACATTTAAATCATTTCAATATATAACATTATCACGATTTGCGCTGTCACGACAAAATATATAAAAAAAAATTGTGCATACTTGACCCAATTACGTATTGCAATAGTATTTAATCAACAAAACAATTGGCAAACACGACCGCGCAGCGGGAGCCGTCTGACTCAAGCACCTTTGCGCGGCTTTTGTGCGGCTTCGGGCGCGCAGCGGCTTCCTCTTACACCCTTCGGTTTTCAAGTTAAAGTTCTCTCTCCCCACTAGATCTTTCATAACTCGGCCACTTATCGTCCGATTCCAATTTCGAAAAATACCACAGATAGCTCTCTTCTTCTTCTTCTTATAGTACAATCTGGCGACTGCAGCAAGTCTTTATATATTAAAGTAGTAACTTTTTCTGGAAGGAGGTGAAAAAATCTCGATGTGGGACGGAAAGCAATAGTATGAAAGCTATCAAGTCAGCGAATGGAGAAATGTTATTGGATGAAGATGGAATAAAAGATAGATGGATGAATTATATAAGGAAACGTATGAGAGCGAGGAGGCTGTAATGGAGGAATCCGTCGATATACTCACGGAGAGAAGTACGAATGATGAAAATGAAGTCAGCGAAATAAGTATGGAAGAAATAAAGTGTGCAATAAAGCATATGAAGAATGGTAAGGCTGTAAGGTATGATAACGTTGCTGCTGAATATATCAAGGCTGGTGGCCCATTAGTGATTTCCTGGCTTCATACATTATTTAATAAATGTTTGAAGGAGAGCTACACCCTTTTGGATTGGAGGAGAGCAGTTATCATGCCTCTCTACAAAGGTAAAGGTTCGAGAATGGAATGCGGGAACTACAGGGCAATCAGCCTTTTAAGCTCGGTTAGCAAACTTTATGGAAGAATTTTGATAGAAAGAGTAAGGTCGATGACGAAAGAAAAGGTATGGGACGTGCAAGGGGCTTTTGTGAGTGGAAGGGGATGCATGGATCAGATATTCCCTCTACGAATGTTGACGGAAAAGTTTTAAGCGAAAAACCAAAAACTTTTCTGTGCATTTGTAGATCTGCAAAAGGCTTATGATAGAGTTATAAGAGGAAGGTTATGGAAGGTACTCTCTGATTACAAGGTGAACAGAAAACTTATACACGCAGTTGCATCCTTTTACGAAGGGATTACTGCGTGTGTAAGAATCAATGAATCATTCACACCATGGTTTAATATAAGAAAAGGGGTCAAACAGGGTTGCGTAATGTCTCCATGGCTGTTCAACTTGTATATGGATAATTGTGTGAAAGAACTGGAATGTATGAATGTAGGAGCGAAAATGAGAGATTTGATTGTATGCTGTTTACTGTACGCGGATGATGCAGTATTAATGGCAAATAGCGAACAAGACCTACAAAGTCTAGTTAGCAGGCTGTATGATGTATGCAAGGAAAGTAACCTTATTATGAATGAAAAGAAGTCAAAAGTAATGGTATTCGAGAAGGAGGAAAGTAAGACAACGTGTGAAATACTAGTAGGCAATGAATGTTTGGAACAAGTAGATGAGTTTGTGTACTTGGGAAGTATGTTCGATAGAAGAGGGAATGTTGACAAAAGATATAGAGAAGAGAGTGACTGCCGGGAATAAGGTGAACGGTGCTTTGAATGCAATAATTTCTAACAGAAATATGTCTATCGAGGCAAAACTAGCGGTACATAATGGAGTTCTGGTACCGACACTAATGTATGGAAGTGAAGCCTGGAGCTGGCAGAAGAGGAACGAAAGTAGATTGAATGCAGTGGAGATGAGGTCCCTTAGACGTATGTGTGGTAAATCCATGTATGATAGAGTAAAGAATGAAGATATTAGGAATGAATTTAAAGCTGATCGTAGCTGTGATAGAGTGGTGTATGAGGAGTGCGTAGTGATAGTGTGAAAGAGATGAATGCATGCGGTAGGAAGCGGGGGAAACGAGCGACGCCATTCGGGCACTGACGGTCGCACGCAGAGGACTGTTTATAAATAAAGTGATAATTACTGAACAAGATCGGGTATTCAATTTCTTCCTTATTTCAAAGATAACTTATCATACTCAGGAAGTGATTATACCACAGTGGCGCAGCCGATAAAAAGAGATCTACACTCAGAGAAAGAATAAAAGGAATTTGGAATTTACGTGTATTAAAACTCAGCAAGAAAAAAATAATCTACCTACTTCTTGGATTGGTTTTTTTACATGTAACTGGATTGGATGGGACTGCTGGGAAGGAGAAGAAGAGGAAAGAAGAATAACAAGGATATTCGGAAGTCTTCGGCAGAGTGAGTCATCGACAATTCAGCAGAATCGTCAGGGTGCGAGACCGGGCAAGGTCATCGGCAATCCAGGAGGGAGGATCGTCAGGGAGAAGACGACAAGACGGAGGAAAAGAAGGGAACAAGGACGTCGGAAAAGGAGCCGCGCAGTGCAGAATCAACCAGGAAACATAGAGGCAAAGGACGAGGGTCTATTGAGGGTCATCTACGATCTTCGGAGTCGAGCTATCTTCGTGGTCGGGACCTTAAGTTAAGTAATTGTTACCTGTAATAAAATACTTAGCTAGTGCTCAAAATGGAGGGGTTTTTGAAAGGGTTGAGTCCTTTCTGCCACAAGTCTGGGAATTGGCCCATCTTCAAGGAAAGATTGGATCAGATTCTCATACTCGGTGATGAGAAATTGTCAGAAGACAAGAAGAGAGCATTTCTCTTAAGTAGTCTTACGGAAGATACCTTTGTCTTTCTGAGTGAACTATGTTTTCCAAGAAAATTGTCAGTTTTAAAATTCGAGGAATTATGTACAATTATAGAAAAAAGTTGCAAGGGTAGTGATAATATATACGAACACAGAGAATTTTTTTTTAATTGTAAACAGGCAAATGATGAATCAATTAGAGATTTTATGGCAAGATTAAAAAGTTTGGCTATTAAATGTTCATTCAACAATAGATTAGATGAAATTTTGAAAGATATTTTTATTATAGGAATATTTAACGCGGAAATTAAAAATAAATTATTTTTGAGTGCCGCGGGAAATAATTTGAATGAGTGTGTGGAGTTGGCGTATACATATGAACATATTATTGAGAGAAAAAATGAGAGTTGTAACAATATTGATTTGCATAGTAACGATAATATTTTGTGTAGTATAGAACGGCCCAATCAGAGATCGAGGCCCATTTCATTTTTCTTAAAAAATTGATAATTAACAACAGGTTAATGGAAAATTATGAAGAGAGATTATTAAAATTTTTAGTAGATTTTAGGAACACACCTTCAATTACGACAGGTGTTGAACCTAGCGTGCTAATGATCGGTAGAAAAATTAGATCAATTTTTGATACGTTGATACCAGACGATAGTAAATCTTTTGTTAGGATTAACAGAGAGATACAGGAGAGGATGAAATGGAAACAGAACAGGCAAAAATTTTATTATGGGGGGAAGAAAAGGGGAAAACATTTTAAAATTGGTTCTAAGGTTATGACAAGAGACTTCAGAGATTCGAAAAATAAATGGGTACCTGCTACAGTTATTAAAGTATTGGGAAATAGGAATTTTATAGTGGAAACTATGGGAAAATTAAAATGGAAAAGACATATGGATCACTTAGTAGGAAGGAGGGTACACTGGGAAGATAAAAATAATGAATCTGAGAGTATGAATGAATTGGGTCCACTTTATGAAGTGGACAATAAGACCATGGCTAATGAGGATTCTTCTCTTTCAGAAGGCACTCCGTGGAGAGACAGGCTGAGACCACGAAGAGGGGGATTTCGATATCCTAGATGACCTACAAACACATATACCAAAAAAAAATAAAGGAAAATTGTTATAGGAATTAAGGGTTGTGTATTATATATTGTATTATTATATTATGTGTTGTAATATTATATAATGTATTGTAATATGTAGATCAGGTATTTTTGGGTTAATTGGGGGAGTGTGATAGAGTGGTGTATGAGGAGTGCGTAGTGATAGTGTGAAAGAGATGAATGCATGCGGTAGGAAGCGGGGGAAACGAGCGACGCCATTCGGGCACTGACGGTCGCACGCAGAGGACTGTTTATAAATAAAGTGATAATTACTGAACAAGATCGGGTATTCAATTTCTTCCTTATTTCAAAGATAACTTATCATACTCAGGAAGTGATTATACCACAGTAGCATAATACATAGAATAAAAATAGGATCGCTCAGGTGGTTTGGGCATGTTGAGCGAATGAATGAGGAAAGAATGGTAAGAAAGATATATGATGCAAGTTTTGACGGCGCCAGAAAGAGAGGGCGACCACGGAAGACGTGGCATGACCAGATTAACCAGATACTGGAAGATGGTCCTATTAGAAGCCTGAACAACCGTCGAGCTTGCATGCGAAGATGTATGAATGTAGACGAAGCGAAAGTTGTATGCCAGGACAGAAGATTATGGCGCTCTATCCTATCTGCCTACCCCCACGGGGAAACGGCGTGATGGTAAGTAAGTAAGTGAGTAAGTAACAATTGCGACATGCAATCCGGTATGTGGGTTAAGCGTTGTTTGTTATGGCAATACGCTGAGTCGGAGCAAATAGGTAGGTTCGTTACTAAGGACACAATACTGCAATCAAGTTCATGTTTTGTCAGTGACCTTGTGCAATTATCTGAGAGAGAGTACAGACACAGCTGGCCGACCACCAGCCATCGCTACGCTTGGCGACTTCCGCTGCGTCGACAACTTTCTGTCTATGCTACTCGTGTAACGTAACTGCTCCCAGAGATTATCAAACAGCAATACTCTTTCTTATGACAAATGTACCACACATACACATCCCCTAAAAATATTGTAATTCGTGTTTCGATAACATGATTTTCTGTAATTTTTATTCATTTTTATAGTGTTGGGTGACGGAGCGATTAAGGGCGAAGTCGAATAACTTAAAATCATTTCTGAAAATATTTTATTACGAATAAAGCAAAAAAATATTTTAGCCCACTTTTGAGGTCATATACTCCTCTGTGCAGTTTCCGGATATGACGCATTGATATTTGGCCAGATCCGTACATTTTTGAAGTTGTCTTTATTTGGCGCGTCTCCATTTTTAAATTATTGTATTGTTAACAGATATTTACAGGATGAAATTTTCTCTATTCCTCATATATATGCCTGGCCACGTTAGGCCTGTTCTGGAGAAACGTCTCACATTTTTATGTTTTTAGTATGGTTTTTATAGTACCTTAGGTACTATAAAAACCATACTAAACTATAAAAATATAAGTACCTAATACAAATATCGTAAAAGAAAACAGTTATAAAAACATACAAAGCTTAACTAAATGAGAAACCAGATATCCATAAAATATTAAAAAATAAACAAGTTATATTAACAAATAAAGTAAACAAATTTTTAATTTTCATCGAAGATCTTTCGCGGGAACGGATTCCCGCGATTATGCCTTATATTTGTACAATACTACCAATATTAAAGTACAAACGTAGGATCTGATTATTAATTTTCTTTTAATACACCCGTACAGTAAACTTTGTTATTTTCCTTCAATATACCTACTCGTATAGTTCACTCTGTTCGTACATTAGCACAGGCTTAAATACATTTATGTTAAAATGAAAATTAAATTAGTCCCAGCATTATCCATCACATGTAATAAAGGCTTCAATCTCAAAAATTAATTGTGTTTTAACTCACTCAAACTTTCATCTTCTGCGAGTGTCTTAATTCTATGTTCAAGTCACAAATTATATCGTTATGGATTTACTTCCGTAATAAAAATGTAATATTTCAATTTTAATAAAACAATATTTGTAAAAGCTAATTGAAAAATTGTTCAAGGGGCAGTCATACTTAAATATAAAAATCAAAACAATAACGATATTTTTCTTTCTTAGTGTTTTTGCAAGAAAAAGTCGTCCCAAAAATAGTGTTTTAGAAAATGTTTCCTGAAAGTTATTGGCTGGCTTCATACATTGTTATCCTACCAAAAAAAAGAAAAATTTCGAAATGTACCTAATGAGCTGTGGCGGTCGCGTCTTTTACTTTTTTTGGGAATATTTTCTCAGCCTATTTAATAATTTTTTGTGTGATAATCGATAATTTAATATCAATCACCCTAATATTATTTTAGATTGTTGAAATTTAGCTTGAAATTTAATATCCAGACAGATCTGTCGATAAGGAATTGGATTATTTGACGACTTTTATAGTATTGCTATGGTAACATTATCTAAATTAAATCTAGGTGTTATAGATTTTTTTCTTAATTTTTCAAAAATTCTCATTATTTTTTACATTTACTTATGTGCCCTACCTAACTACTTGAAACAAATTCTTAGATTTTCACGATCTTTCAGAACCTTCTGTCTAGAGATTTCCGGATTCTTTTGCTGTGTGTATTCGTTTTCACTCTCCGACGGCTGATGTTACGTTCGAGCATTGAAGTACGGTTAACTGTTGGTCTGCAATACCGTGTCGAAAGCAACTTTGTCGAAAGCAAGTTCGAAAGCAAAAAGCAAGTGAGGCAATACAGTTTCGGTGACAGTGTCTTATGTGTCTGTTCATGTATGACCGTATTTCGCTGCTTTTGAAGCGTCGGATAGCACGGAGATTTCAATTTCACCGAGTATATATATGTATATAGATTTCGAATACCTCCTTAACAAGACGTGCACGAGTCTTGGGATTTCCTAGCTATTTCGAACAGTTCTATATCTGCAGCTCAAATACAAAGTGATGGCCAGTATCCGAAACTCAGAAACCAGCGATTTTAGTTAACCCTACAATGGTATCTGGAACGTCGGCCAAAGATTTCGGATACACACAACTGTTGGTTTTTATTATCATCTTCAACAGTTTTATTTTTATTTTATAGATACATAAATTATATCACGCAGACGGTCTCTTTGTTAACTCGGAAATATTCCAAAAAAAGTATTTTTAACTTTTTTGTACTGATACATAGAAAATAGTATTTGTCTACTTTAACGTCGGTTTTTTTTACTCTGAAAAAACTAAAAAAATCATTTTTTTTTAATTTTGCATGACGGAGAATAGACTTGACTTTGTCTCATATCAATCATACCGGATCCTGTTTCATCCTATTGCATTGTGAAGGGATTTAAGGGCAAGGGGTCCACTAGTGACCCGGTACTCTGATTGACATGAGACAATGTCAAGTCAAAGATTATTTCTCAGTCGTGCAAAATTTAAAAAAATGATATTATTAGTTTTTTCATAATAAAAAAAACTGACATTAAAGTAGACAAATACTCTTATTATATAAAATCAAAATTCAAATTTTATTTTCTATAGATATCTTAATCTTCGTAGGGACCGTTGATATTACATCATTATACATTTGTTTGATTGATGAAAAGGGTCTATATGCAAAAACAAAATTTTGCAGGACAGAGAATTAGCACTTATTTAAATTTGAAAATTAAATTTTAGAAAAAAAAATTAAGAAATTACCAGAATTTCAGTTTTTTGTTTTATTTTGTAATATTCACTTGCAAATTATGTTTTTTTTTTCGGTAAAGGTTTTCTCTGTTTATTCATGTTATTAAGCAATCTTTGTCAGCATCCGTCATATTTGTTACTGCCAGATGAATATAGATGAATTTAGACTCTTCTTTCAAGTTAGCCAAATTTTGAGGTAGAATTTCGACAAGATTGAGTTGAAATCATGAATCATGAATTATCACACGTGCATGCTGCTGTAAAGATCATTTTAAAATAATAAAACCATTTTGTGAGTTAATGTAGGTACTATACTGGTATAGACCCTTTTTATAAGAACCCCTTAATTTATTTATCGCAATACAGAATTGTCCTAGTCAAAAATTCACGAATAATATTTGTTAACACACTGCACGTAATGTATCGACGTATCCATCTTAAGAAATATAATGCCATCTGTCAGTGATATCGACGCGTTCTATTCGTGACAGACACAGCAATGGTTTCATGTTTCGTGATGTGCCTTGGGCTTCCATCTCGCTTCTCATTGGTCCGTATTACCGCTGGGATAGGCCCAGGATGAAGTACTTCTGTGTTGAAAACATATTTTGTCATTCAACTCTCAAGGGCCCGTTCAGTTGAAATCTCGTCATGATATTTTTGGAAATCAAACAACTCGGCATATATTTTATAGAAATCTATTTAGATGCATTTTGTTTAAAGTATAGAAAGTAATTCAGAAAATAAAGACTTTAAAAAAAAATTAAAAATACCATGTTATTTCATAGCACACTGTAGGTGCCTTAAACTATTTCTACATATAATAATCTCCAACATTTCATCATTTATCATCTGTATTCAAAAGCTTTAAAATATTCTTATTATAGCCATGGATCACCTGTTAACTATTGAAATTTTTAATCACGTCTAAATCATTCTCAACCTAGGAACTTATTAAGCATAGGAAAAGCTGTATATGCTGTTTTTCATGTTAATTTTTTTATTATTAAATTGCTGATTACATATTAGGTCCTTACATATGAAATTGACGTTTAGTATGGGAGGAACATAAAGCCGATTTTTTTTTATTATAATATATTTATTTAATCAAAGTATGTACCATTGCTATCTATGCACTTTTGCCATCTCATAGGTATTTCATCGATCCCTTTACTAAAAAAACCATTCGGACGGGAATCAATAAAATCTTTGAAGGCGGTTTGGACTGCCCCATCGGAGTTGAATTTTTTCCTTTGCAAGAAGTTATCCAAATTTCGAAAAAAATGGTAATCTGTTGGGGCAAGGTCCGGAGAGTACGGTGGATGTCTTAGACATTCCAATTGAAGCTCCTCTAATTTGGTAGCCGTCTGTTGTGCAGTGTGTGGTCTAGCGTTATCATGAAGCAGCAGTGGCCTAGAGCGATTAACCAGCCTCGGTTGTTTAGCAGCTAGCTTTTCCATCATGGTTTGCAGTTGCTGACAATAGACATCTGCCGTAATCGTCTGGCCAGATTTAAGAAAGCTGTAGTGAACGACACCAGCACTAGTCCACCAAACGCTCACAAGTAACTTTTTTGGAGTCAATTTTCGCTTGGGGCATGGTTTGGCTGGTTCGGCAGGGTTCAGCCATTGCGATGAGCGCTTCCGATTATCGTACAGGATCCACTTTTCAACACAGGTAATGATTCGATTTAAAATCCCTTCATTATTGTGCCGGTTGAGTAATGCAACGCAGCAGTCAACGCGCGTTTGTTGATTTGCTTCACTCAATTCGTGAGGTACCCACCTTTCAAGCTTTTTCACCTTACCAATTTGCTTCAAGTGGATTAAAACAGTTTTATCACTAACACCGCAGCCTGCAGCTAACTCGGATGTGGTTTGCGATGGATCCGCTTCCACAATAGCCTTCAATTCTTCATTATCAACTTTGGTCTCCGGCCGTCCACGGGGCTTGTTCTGCAGGTCGAAATTTCCAGAACGAAAACGTTGGAACCAAAAACGCACTGTGTTTTCTTTTGCGGCACCGTCGCCATACACATCATTAATCCTTCGAGCCGTTTCTGCAGCACTGGTGCCACGGTGGAACTCGTACTCGTAAATAACGCGATATTTCAAGTTTTTCATTTTGTAAACTGAGTGACGCAAAGAAAAAAAAAATTGAGGAAAAAACAAATGAATTATAATTTTCAAAACACAAATACATGAGTAAATAGCTGTATAAATTTGGATTTGGAATTCCTAGCCAAAGAGAAGATATTTGAGATCAAATTTGCCAGTACGGCAAAACCTCAATTTCATATGTAAGGACCTAATATTTACATAAATACATGATTACACAAAAAAAAACAGAATGACAAAATTATTAAATTTTTGAAATTATTCTCTTCAGGTATGTCGGGAGAGATGCAACAAAAAACGAGAATTTTAGGATGCAACGAATTGGACGCATATCATCGAGGGGATATTTTCACATCATGAAGTCAAGACTCACTAATCAAAATAGATTGTGTTTTTTTTTGAGTGATTTTTAACCAGTGACAATCCGTCTATGTGACGACTTCAAATTGTTTGAAAATTGTATTATGCATCTGCTCCGGGTGCGGTAATTGTTTTTTTTTTTATCTAGTTTTCATAATATAATTGTGATCAAATTCATAATGTGTTATTATAGTGATTGAATAATGTGCCTACTGTTTTATTTTCTCTTTTGCAAATGCTAAATGCGATGCAGTACGTATGTACTGTATTTAATGTCTCACATTTTATATTTTTTATCAGTTGATGGAGAACTATAATTGAAGGAAATTTTAATTTGAGTTTTTGTACCTTGAGTTGGAACATAGCTGGACAGCAGTGGCGTGCAGCGCATACAAGCAAAAAAGCTGTGCATTAGTAAAGATTCCGAGAAAAAAATATTAATTTAATATTCCTTATATTAAGTAAAAATTAATTTAAAATTCTAGCCGTAATTCGTCCTACGGCTAGATGTTTTGTTTCCGGCGTTTCGGTATCCAACGTCATGTCATTTCATAATTTATCTCCCTTGTTTGCGCCTAACAAATTTATTTCATAGATCTAGTCAAGTCGAAAAATAACTCCTCTTGAACTGTGTATTTTTCTAATAAAACCGTATATAAACACTGACCCATATTTATATCTTTGAGATTTTTATAGTAGACAACTAAATTTTTCATTTTTTTTTCTTCTAAAGGTCCAATATGAGGTGAGAATTGCGTGTACGTCACTTGCAGAATTGAAATTTTTTTACAAATTCCAGTTGCTTCGTTATCTTGCACGCACAACTTTTTGTGTGAATTCTCTTTCCTATGGTGAATTCTAAATTCCAACTGTCAAGTGTCAAATCAAAATATGATATCAATATTATATTGAGTACGTTTGTTCTTTTCTTTTATTATTTTTATATGAATAACTGCCTTCATTAATGTTGAAATAAAGTAGATATTTGTCATCCTTAATTAAAAAGAATAAGAAACTTCCATCTATTGTCAAAGTGTGGCACTTTACACATTTCCTTATTGTGCATTTTTGACATATGTGCTAAAATATTCTGATAAATTGTAATCCTTTTTATAATAAATCAAGACAGTATTCAGTGATAGAGTTTCATTTCAACAATTAATAACAATTAATAGTACAAATTCAATCCGTTTCTATTTACATGAATAACTTTACGGTAATTTATAAAGAAAATCCGTAAAATGTAGGTTTAATATGCAATATGAAAATGTCGAATTGCCATCGATGAAATCATAAAATTTTTGATTTATTTTTGTGAAAAGAAACGTTTATTTAAAGTTGATCTTATTCTTGATTAAATTATATATAAATCGACTTCGAAATGTATAAAAAATTTTTACATATTATATATAAAATAATTATTTATTTAGAAAATCCTCGTTTACAGTACTTCTTTTATAGTGCAGTTATTTTTGTGGATTATAGCTACTCAGAATAGTTCAATACATATAGTTAAAAAAATTCAAAATGTGTTCTACCCATCTATGCGTATATATATTTTAAAATATAATATAAAGTCGGTCACAGCATAACCTAAGTTTATATCCACTTCACGCCACTGCTCGACAGAATACGCAGCATATATTGTACGCAGAGTTTAACTACTTAGACGGGTACATTAATTTCATTAAACTAAACTTTATGATAAACATAAGTAAATTATGCTTTATAACGACTGCGGCTCATAGATCTATACTAGCGACAAAAACATAACTTAACATTTGTGAGTTATAAAGTTTAGTTTATTAAAAACTTTACTTAATCATGTTGTACCACAAAGTAACTGCCATGTCAATTGGCATTCAAAATTTAATAGTTTAATTTATCTTTCTAATATCCATAAAACGGTACCGTACTTAGTTGTGAATTACAAATAATTCTGTTTTAGTACTGCTTCGCTATAATACGACGACAGCAGGTTGTATGTATAGTTTTATGGTTTACCGTATGACACAGCGCAGAGCCAGAAAATTAAAATAATGCTTTTGGTTTTTTAAGTATATATATTTTTATAAATTTTATGAGAATTTAATGCTTTTGTTATTGGTAAGCAGAGTACTTACATACTCTACAAGGCTGATTTTTTATGAATACAATCGTATCTAGCTACGCCCTTACTCTAACAACGCATCGTTAACTGCTAATATGTGCAGACATTGTGAATAAAAATACAAAAATCAGTATTGGTACCTGAATTATATTGTGCACTGCTATTCTAACGGTTGATATGTTCCTATTAAAAATTATTGAATTCAATGCGCCATCCACCTTAATTAATCTTCCCTCTTCCATCGAACTTTCCTACTCATCTAGGTACTCGTTCCAAACATTCATTGCCTACCAATATTTGATTCGTTGTCTTATATTACAAATACCTCATTTTTGACTTGTTAACATTAATAATAAGGCCACTTTCCTTGTATACATCTTGCTTAGGCACGGTTGTTTCAAGTTGGATAAAATAAAAGTTGGTTTAGAGCATAGATTTTTAAGGAAACGGATCGTTTGATTGGTGGAAAATGCAGACATCTATGCTTTAAACGAACTTTTACTTTAATCCAACTTGAAACAACCGGCCTTCAGTAATGCATTCTTTTTTTATTCGCAATTTGTCATTAATATTTCGTCATCCGTGTATAATAAACTACACACAATGAAATCGCTCGTTTTCGCTCCTATATTCATCCATTCCATTCGTTCTTAAAACTCTTACCAGCTGGCACTTCTCTCACAAATATGTCTGAAACCCACAATGGTATTATTTCATTGAGGGCTTTAAAAACCTTAGGCATATTTAAGTGATCAAGGAGTTACATTTAAAAAAAAAATATGCTTCATCTTATAGCTTGAAGTTTAAAAAGTAATTTGGGTCATAACTCATTTAAAAATTTGTTTGAATGATATAAATTTGAAGCTAGCGTGGTAAGTGAATTTTTAAATGAATTACATCATTCTTTTGCGTTTTTCTCGAAACTCCAAACTTGTAAAAGATGATATCTCAAAAAACTATTGAGCTAATTTCGTTAAAAATTTTTCTTTGAACACATTTAACTTACAAAATTATCGATTTTTTTGTTGTTGATAAAATGCACACTTTGTTTTCAATAAATTTTTACAACATTTTTATAGGAATTTTTTTAAAATTACTTTCAAAACGATCTCCTTTGAATAAGGAAAATATTTTTTAAATACACTGCATCATAGATATAACATTATTTCACAATAAAATATTTAATTTTTTAATTTCACTCAAACCCCAGCGATGTAGTGATCTCCGCCAGCTGCGTGCATCACGGATAAGAACCTTCGTGAGACTGCACATAACTGCTACTTCGAATTTTTTTTAAAATAATTATTTGATTAAAAATATTAACCCGAACAACTTACATCACGCCGTTTCCCCGCAGGGGTAAGCAGATAAGATAGAATGCCATAATTTATATGTTTGCCTGTAAAAATAATAATAAAATTAATAATTAATTAATAAATGCAATAATTACGTAAAAAAATATTGAATTTGGATAAATTTTTCTATTTTTCGAGGTAGTGTAATCCCTTAAACGATACTAATTTCTCTAAAATTCTGTCATTCCATGCAATCTCTCCTAAGAAAAGCAATTAGTAATAATTCCCTTCAACAAAAAATGTCACCTAAAGTTGCTAAACTAAACGAAGTGTCTGTAGATGAAATTCAACATACCGAGGTAAATTCCCAAATGTAGAATGAAGTCTGAAATGCCAAATTTACAGGTTTTCATCACAAGAAGAAATTCTTTAAATGATAGGTATCTGTAAGTTTAGTGTAGGTATGTTTTATTCCTTATTCACAACAAAAATTTACGCATTACGAAATAAGATAATTTAATTTCTGTAATAAAATTGCACCCCTAAAAATATGCATTTATGTAGTCGTTTTCAAAGTAAGTACTGCATTTTATACACTGAATTGTCGGCGTTTCCATTTCTGGAAGCGTATCTAGAACTCACTTTTCGAAAACCTACAGAGTTCGGTTGAATATCAGTTATATTTAGAAAATCTTGGTCCATTCCGCGCAGCTTTAAATTTTGCAATCGGCCAGAAATCACAGCACTGCTATTCAGGTGAATAGACAGAATTGGATAATCGCTTTTTTGATCAGAAAGTCTCTCACAGTGAATGCATTGTGACTGCTTTAAATTTCGATCGCCCATTTTTCCGCTTAACTGCACACGCAGATATGCGAGTACGTATATATATATATATATATATATACGAGCATGCTACGTTCCCAATAGCCAAGTACTTACCGACTCTATCAGCTTGAAATTTACGCACGTATGATTTAAAATATGTTCAAGCATCGCTGTTTCCAGCAGACGCATCATAACATACATCACTGCTTAGGAGGTTCAGATTGAATTAATTTATTTTTTTAATATGTTTTTGTTCAACCTAATACTTTAATTTATTGTTATCCAAGATTAAAGAAACCCGATGGTATAATTTTCATTATATTCGTGCAAAGATATGTTTTGTCTCGAATATTTTCACACGGGTTAGTGACAGATTTCAGTACAACACTGAGGTTTATATTATTGATGGATTTGTCATAAGCATTGTATAGATTATTCATTATCTTTAAACTGTGTGAGTAACATAAATTGAGTAGTAAGTTTAATACTTCACCTGTCGACGGGAGATTCTGTTACTCTCGAAACTTAAGTATTAAAATATAAAATTATTATTTAACTCGCGTGGATGTAACATGGCTTAAAATTTCCACTCAATTTAATGATCAACTTTAAGATTTAATCGACTATGAAATGCTAGGAATTATCGACTACAAATAGCAGATAAACTTAAAGTACATTACATTGAAAATCGTGTTTAATCCTGCCTCTGTGGTGAGGCGTGTAATGTACTCCTGGAATTTAGAGAGCTAAAACACTAATACAATTGTTATGTTTTCTGGGCTATTCTGCCATGTATCTCCAACCCCACTGGTCGATGTTTCAATGGTCAATAATATTATATATGAAAACATTTTATTTTCAATACTAGGTATATCACGATATTTGCAGTCTCACAAAGATGTCAGATATTTGGTTCATGGGGATGACAAATTTCAACTAAAGATGGCGTAATAGTTAATAAAGTCACACGAGGAACGAGGTGTATAACGGCAATATATACAACTTCAAAAAAATGTATAGATGTAGTGGTGGTTGAATTAAAAGTGGAATTGGTGAACGTTATATTGTGTAATGTGATCACTTAAACCGGCCGTACGATAGGTCGTAAACCCTACAAACATGCAAAAACACTTCCGTTAATACTTTCCCGTATAAACAGCTTCGTTTGTATGAGACATCTATAATATATCTTGATAAATTAAGTTTTGTATAAATTTAATAATAAGGAAGAAATAAATTTATTGTATATTATCACTTTTTTTAAACTAGGTACTGAAATACCTGTTCTATAATAATGTTCCGTAATATGTTGCCTCCTTTTGTTTTTCCTTGTATATAAGTCCCTTGTTATATAATTATTTATTTTATAATAATATAAGTTAATTCCTGACAATCGAACCCAGGTGTCGAAGCCATTGATACGCCCACTGTCTTATGAGGGCTTAAGAGTTCGGGAAAAGCATACTTACTATAAACAAATTCATAAAATTAATATATACACACATCTCTATTTTTGTTTAAAAAAATACACTCATGTAGTCCTGTGCTAAGCCTTAAAGATCCAGAAACGTGTACATGAGAAAATAAAAAGTCGCCGAAGAATGTGTTGTTTTATTTCCTGGAAAGCCTAAAACACACCCCGTTCGGCAGGAATCCCTTCGTGCGTTCATCCCTGCGCTTTCCTTTACGAGGCCGTGTTTTTTCCGTCCAACTCTCCCCACAGCCGCGAGCGAGCGACCGATAAACCGAACCGACCGTAAATTATGTGCAGCTTCCTCGATACAATTGTCCATTACGTAATGGCTGGAGCACAAAATGAGTTTCACTGAGGGCTTTTAAAATGCAACATTATACTTTTCTGTCTTTGAGACTGACAGCGGTCACACTGGCACCGGTAGCCACCGGTAACCTTACCTAACCTAACCTAACCTAACCTAACCTAACCTAACCCAACCCGCTGAGTGAAAGGTTTTATACAAATGCATAACTGATACAACAGTACGGCGGCATTTCTCCGTTCCGACCAACTTATTTTCACGGATGCTGGCTGCGGTGTTATTAATTTATCTTTCATGCTCTGTTTCTTTTCACTTATTTATAAATAAAACTAGTTATTTAAAAATGTTGTTAAGTTATCGTTACAAAGTACATACTGGAATACTAATAATACCGGAATATCGGAGTATGAGGGTAGGCAAATGGACACCCACCTCTTTCTCAGGACCGGAAAGCTCCCATATCGGCACTACTCATACGTCGCCAGGTTGACAATTTTTTACTCTAAAGGCCATCTCCGTGTCGCGTCGTGTAAAGGGCGAAGCGATCCGAAGATCCCGTAATAGTCCATTCACTGTACCTCTCCACATATCACACTTTATTAGGAAATATCAAAGAAAAGCATAAAATAAAGGTAAAATAACAAAACGGTAAGATAACATATAGAAAAAAGAAATAGATAGCTCATTTAAAAAATAAATAAAAAAATAAAAAATTGATCATGGTAAAAGACTATAATGTTATATATAGAATTAGGGTGGGAAGGAGGAGGAGTATGAGGATAGTAAAAAATATTTATGATTAATCATATTTACTAAAATAAACTTCTTTCTTTAAAATTGAGGAATCTCTAATAAGTTCTTGGCCTATTCAGCAGAATACGTGTATATATTTCTTTAAGTTCAATTACAGTAATGTTTAATTCAACAAATGAATGTTAAAATTATAACGTTTAGTTTAGTACTTAAACAAAACTTACTCGGAATTAACGTACTAAATTTTTCTGTGGGTAGTTATTAAAAATGGTAGTTTATTTTTATTTCAAATACTGATGGAGTTTGATAATTGCCTTAGTTTTATAAACATAAATAACTATCGTATATCCAACGATTATTATACCCAGATGCTTCTCGCTCCAATTTTATGAAGAATTCATGAATGAAATGAGTAAGGTTGGAAACTAGTTAAATTCTGTGGATTTATTTGGTATTTTTATTTGGTAACAATAATGTTTTTAAAAAATAGGCGAAAAGGGGAATAAGTACATGCTGGTTACCTGTTACCTTTATAATATTTATCTTTTTTTTTTAATTTTCCCGCCCCATGTGTTTTACTATTAAATATTTACACTTTAATTTTGTATTATGTACCCATCTAATGATGTTTTTCTTGCACTGTATTCATTAATTATATTCTTTTGTTTCATATTTGTAATTTTTTTTTCATTTAAGATACTTAAGCCACAATTTTTATTGCGTTCCTTATTTTATAAACAAATATTTCTTCCATATAAAAATAAAAGTCTTACTAAAATGTAAAAGTTCTAAGGGCGTATAAGTAAATAATTGGTTTTATTTTGTTCTATTTATTCCTGTAGTTTATATATTTTTGGATAAATTTTTTAAAATTTATTTCTTGGATCCTACCTTTTTAATTTTTTTTTTCACAAAACAATGTTATAATCCTAAGTTTGATGCTCCTATATAATTATATAAAGGTATAATATATATTGGATATTTATATATATATATAATAAAATTATATATAATAAAATAATTGGAATCTATTGAAATACAGAGGTAATATCAGTCCTCGTCAACATCTGTAATAAAAGTAAATAAATAAAAATTTATAATGATATAATGATGCCAGGAACCAATGTTAATAGAACGAGACAAAAACATTTACTGTAAAACTTGTACAGATTATTAAAAAATTAATGCGAACTTAAATATTCACATAAAAGACATATAATTTATATTAATTGACTGTTATAAAAGTTATACGCATATTCATATGTCAATACGAGAAAAATATATTCTGTTTTCACTGCAAGTAATTAGTTCTGTAGAGAACTATAATAAAATTGGAGTTAAATTTTTCACACTTCTATCTTTCTATTTCACTTGTCTAATTTATTTTAAAAATCAAAGAACTATAATCTAAAATTGCAACTTCACGATGAAATGTATTTTCATTAAAAACTATGAATATTCGTGATGGTATTTTAACCGGTGGGATAATAACCGATTTTAGAAATTTGTATCTGATTGCATCGATGTTTGTAAACTATTTTTTCAATTCGATGGGTATCCAATGGCACTATACAAAAGTTTTATCTTAGTCACCAATCATCGGTATAATCAGATATGGATCCCAAACAATGTACCAAAAATAACTGGATAAAATAACGGTTTAACTATCCCTAATTAATATGTTGATTTGAAAAGCTTCTCGAAAATATACACCGCCATTTCATAGCATTATTTGTGCCGAAATTTGGAGTGCGATGCGTGATAGAGTTGATTGAAAGCTGGACGTGCGTTTTGGAAAGTTAATAATTCACGGAGAGTTTGCAGAACCTCGTTATTATCTCCCGGTGGAGGCTGAGCTCCGTGCGGGCTGGGCTCCGTGCGGGCTGGGTGTCTCGGGAGATCGCTAATAGCTCCGCTTCCCTCGGTCACGCTAGGGGGCGGGGGTGCGCGCTCTCTTCCCTTTGTTAGTTTATCCTATTATCTTAGTAAGAACAGCGGCTTAATAAATATACATTAAGCAGGTCGGTGCTTACGCGAGTTCAATGTTTTTTTGTCGATTTATGGGGCTCTTGGAACTAAAAGGCATATTTTAAAAGCGATTATCATTAATCTTCAACAGATATTAACAAAAATAGCAAAATTACTATTTTTGTATTAGATCGTATTACTTCGTAGTTGAGAAAAAAAAGTATTTTATACTAGGTTATTGAATCTAGTACGCACGTACCAATATATTCCTATTCACAGTGAACTCTAAATATACCTATGGTTTTAGACTATAGTTTTTTCCATATTCCATAATAATAATAATAATAATAATAATAATAATTGGATAATTTGTATAGCACCGTTTTCGCGAATACTCACCTCAAGGGCGCTTTACACAGAGAAATTATTGTCTTACAAGACAACTTACTGCTAGAAAAGAAAAAACTTATTTACTATTACTTATTCACTAGGTGGCATTCAAGAAGTAGAATTAAAATTGAGTACTATAATAGTTTGTGAGTCTCTGAAAGAATTATGTGTTTTCGCGGAGTGCACAATAGGAGTGGAAAACATTGGCTAGCGTTGTTGTGGTCAGATTCTATAGGTTTTT
The DNA here is from genome assembly GCA_016648135.1 of Agrypnia vestita. Lineage (NCBI taxonomy): Eukaryota > Metazoa > Arthropoda > Insecta > Trichoptera > Phryganeidae > Agrypnia > Agrypnia vestita. Next base: position 47,061 of record JADDOH010024203.1, read on the forward strand.
ATAGGATTGTCTAAATAAATGCGTCTTAAGTTGTTTTTTGAACTGTGGTAAGCTGACTGTTTGTCTCAGTTTATTAGGTAGTTTGTTCCATAACTTTAGTCCAGCCACCGCGAAATATTTAAATTTATTATTACTATCAGAGACAAATGTTGTAATTAGTACCTAAATGACCCACTTCTTGATGAAAAATTTCTCTAAAATTTGCCAAAGAGACGTATTTCAGATTGCGATACAATAATCGGTCATTTGTTTTACAAAATCAATTTAATTATTCAAAAACAATATTTAAAATACTGTTGCGTTATTTTATCGAACATTGTACATGCCGGTGACGTTTGTCGGTTTCTGGTATTTAAAAAGTGATGTTTGAGTTTTGAGGTTAAGTTTATTATAATATTTGATATGACAAAGAATAAAGTAATATTATATTTAAAAAAAGGATAATATTTTTTTATAAAAAAATACTAAAAAGGAAAATTTATATACATCAACCACACAACTAAGAGCGATCACAATATGCGTATGTCAATAAAATTAACAGAGTGAGGCGTACTTGAATAATGTCGAACTGACGTAGTACGTAAAACTTATATTTTATAAAAAATCTTACTTTTAATGTATCATTCACTCTTTTTTTTTATTGTTCAATAATATTTATTACACATTACATAACATTACATAACAAAACATAACCAAAGAATATTATTCTTTATGTTATGTTTATATTTATGATGACTTATATAGCGTTGTTTTTGCGTGAAAGTTGCTTCAAGGGCGCTTTACAAATGTGACATCCCGACTAAGTGTTTTTAGGCTTGTCTTGAAGATTCCTGATTTTCTATATCTGGGCCCGTAATGCTGAAAGCACGTTCCGCAAACTTGGTGGCTCCAGGTCTCCTTAGTACAACCAGCTTGCAGGGTGCCTCCGATTTAGCTGACCGCAGAGTGAGCCACCTTCCAGTGACGTTTTCCGGGACACAGAGGTCCATCAAATATTGTGGTGCATTTCTTTGAAGACTCTCTGCGTGAATAAAATTTTTTAAATGGATATGTATCTGTTTACTCGGGGTTCCAATATTCGAGAATCCAATCATTTATTCTGTCCCCAATTGACTTTCCCAAAATTTTAATCTACGGTACAAAGAACATGGGAGTTTCAGAACTTAATTTTCAAATTATTATACCGCAAAGTTTGTTCTCTTTCGACATCTGGTCATGCGCCCACTGTTTCTCTATCAAAAGACGAAATATACTATACATTTATACTATACATACTATACATAAAGTGACGAAAATATACTATACATTTTTCTAAGAGAATTGATCCTACATACTTGTCTAATATCCAGATTTACACGTCAAAACTATGCTGTAAAATGATTATGCATTTGTATTATTCCCACATATAATTTGGGTAAAAGACACTTGTTAAAAAATATCTCTTCAGATTGTTCCCGACAGCATCTGCCTGGCTGACGAATAGGTGTATCTAAATCTGTGTCTTTAGCATGAAAATTTATTTTTGACTGCATCCTTAGTATTTTCCTAGTAAATTTTCCTAGTAAAAGTATAGCACTTTTTCTTTCACATCAATCGCGGTAAAACAAATCATATATTTGGTTAACTTAAATTTTTATATGTTTTTATATAAGTATGTGAAATTTTCTTATTTTTCTTTCTTCAATAAATAATAATACAAACACCGGATAGACAAAATTACGAAAGAAAAATGTCTCTTCATGGGAAATATATAAGCAAACTAAAAAAAATTAGGACCGACGGCAAAATACGCAAAATAAAAAGTAAAAGTTTTTTTTATATGTTATTTTTATTGGGTAAAGTGATACAATAAATATTCAAAATAAAGAAATATTTAGTCTTACTTTTCTTACTTTCTTACTTCTCTATAAGAGTCAGAATGAAGAGTGAAGGATTGTAGGTATGAATTCATACCTATACTCCTTCACAACAAAGTAGCTGAATTTAAAATACGCGTTAATAATACAAAATAAAATTGAATACAAACATCGATATAATACTAGGAAATATATATATTAATTAAGATATCTTTAAAATATTGTATTTATTAATGAAAATATTGAAGCAGAAGGTGCAGGTTTAATGTGAACAGATGTTCTCAAACATCTCATATTCTGTAGACTTACATGTTTTTTAATTTCAAATATAAATTTATTTTGATCTGTTATTTTTCTGGCTGTAAGTGATTTTGAGTTATAAGTTGTAAATTTTAATATTGTTATTTTAAGTTTATCGAAAATCGCTTCTAGCATTTAATGTGTTTTTAAATTAAAATTTCGATGTTAAATTTTTTTTGTATAATATATCAAGTATTTTTGGTACTTTTAAGTTCTTTATATAGCAATGCAATTGGGTATTCATTTTTTCTTCAGAATTATTTTTATAGTAATTTTTTGGGTCATTTATAATTGTAATATTGAAGTTTTATATGCTCCTCTCCATCCAAAAATACCGTAATGCAAATGTGATTGAACAAATGCGTTACGCCTGTATTATTTTTTAGATTTTTATGTAATAGGATGCTACTAAATTTTAAAAATATGCAGTTTTTTAAATTTTGTTAGTAATATTGATAATATGGTTTTTTCCATTTGAGATTTTGACTATTATAATTCCAAGTTACTTTATATTGTTTATTTCTTCAATTCATACATTCAAAAGTATCTTTGGTTATTTTATCTGCAATCATCAAAATGTGGGTACCGTAGCTAGATTATGTAATATATCAAAGCGTGTCTTTTTGTGTCCAGGATTACAATATCTACGAATTTTCAGATTTCTTCATACTTCAATTATGTGCATTTTTTACTTTTACTTTTTCACCAATATGTCTTTCAATATTTAAGAATATCTTCCTATACAGTATACAACACACTATTTTTATTAAAAATTAGACAAATAGAAATAAAGGTATTCAGAAATAGTCTATGGTCAAAGAATTTTTAAAAATGCACACTATGCCTATAAATACTCTTTAAAATTTAGCATTGTAAACAAAATGAAGTTCAATATCTTGGGTTTAGAAAGGGTCAAACAATTACTTAATAATAGGCAGCGTTTAATTTATTTGCTACCTTCCTTAGTCCTGAATATGAGTATGGGTAAAGGGAACTGGAAATAATATTTGTCTTATCTCGATATTACGTATTAATTTAATCTGGTTATTTAACGCTCCAGGACTGGATTATCATCAAGGTACCTGGTTAGATGGGATGCCAAATAGAAGAGCGTTTGCACACTGAAATCTATTTGTGTGTGCAAATGTGTATGTATCACCTCAATTACTGACTACTGACCCATGGCGGAAGCGGAAATTTGGAGTGGACACGTGGTTTATCCCAGGAACGACCTCAGGACCAAATTAATGATATGACGACTACAGAGAGAGAATGAAATATTGTTAGCTAAATCGTCTTCACCCGGACAACATTATAACTAATTGAAAGAAATTAAATTCTCATTTAAAAGTGGGTAAGCGTGTAATATAAACGTGTATTAATTATATTATATTGAATACAGCCGCTCTTAAGTTTGTACATGCAAATACATAAAATAATTACATGATTCAAAAAGTCCCAATTGAATATAAGATCAATCGGGTGAAAGAGCTTATGAAATCCAAAACTAATTTGGAGTTTATTTTTAATTTATTTATGCAATACAGTTTTAGGTTAATAAATGAGTAAAGTACAAAATGATGTGCCAATAACAAGCACCACAAAATTTTAAAGAAAAATTTCAAATGTAAGATTATTAGTAACTGTGTTCTTAGAACATACGTTCATATAGAAATATTGTTAAAAATATAATATGCTGGTGCATGATAGGAGTTGAAAATTGAAAATATTGATTTTCAGGCGAATTCTATATGTAGATAAGTAAAAATTCTTAAAAATATCATATATACGTTAATAAGGAATATTGCTAAAAAAAACTCCACTTTGAAAAATGAAATATAGAGGTATCATTACGAGTTGCGAAATCTGTGTCTTCTAAATTGTTAATGAGAAAAAAAATAACACCAGATGTCTCTAGCAGCAACCAGTCTAAAATATGAAATGTTCTTGATTCCAACTAATATATAGAAATTTAAAAAAAATACTAGAAATGTAAAGAAACTTCCCAAGGCTTCACGAAACCAATATGTTTTGTATATAAAAGGCGAAGCAATCAGTGTTTGATTGACGTTTAACCAGTGCGATTTTAGCAGCGTTTAAAACCATATCGAGCGCAGTCTGATCAAGGCGTGATTAATCAAGTGATAAAAATCGCGGGAGTACCTAATGACAAGTAAGAAATTTTTCTACCTGCCAGTTTTTGATTGGAGCTACTGAAACTGCGTAATTAATTCGAATTAAGAAACAGAATAATAATTACTGTGTGAATTATTCCCAACTTTCTTTTCATTTGTTTCTCAAGGGAGTGACTACTCTACTTTGTTAGTTTGCTCACGTGTGGTCAATATAATCATGTATTGACGACATTGAAACGGTTTAGTGTGGATGCCTCTCCGCGCCGATTGCACTCATATGAGTTTAAATAGCGTGGGAGAATGACCACTTTAGCATAAAAAATGCCGAATTGGGTGGCGAAAGTTTTGGTCCGGTATTGCTCATTCATTCCAGAAATATTTAGGGACTGTGAATTTAAGAAAAGTGCTCCATCTAAATATGCGTCCAGTGAATAAATAAAATCTTTATTTAACTTTAAGTATTTCACTTGTCTCCCATAGCAACGTCCCGTGACAATATGTAAATAGTATGGTACTATTTATGATAAGGATATTTCAAGAGAGAGAGATGTGCTGACATAAGGCACACACTCGGCATGGAGACCCTACTCCTACACATCACAAATGGGGTGCTTGGACATGCGCTAAGAATGTCAAAGGAACGAATACCAAGAAGAATCCTCTTGGCAATCCCGCGAGAAACACGGTTGGTGGATCGCCTCAGATTAAGCTGAGAGAAGAAACAAAAAATGTTTATGAAAACAGGATGGGTCTAGACTGGTTGATTCATGCGGAAGCAGCGCGAGACAGGGAAATATGGAAGCACCTTGTCGAGTCTTTGGGCCCCCGACCCTACTAGCACAAGGGGATGAAGATGAAGATGATATTTCAATTTTTTTTCCACAATATGTAATTAACTACTACTCGTGTTTCGATGTTCGACAGCAAGCCCCCGATATAAATATAACTAAGTACAGGCGGACCTCGACTTTCGAACATTCGACTTCCGCACAATTCGCTATTTCGCACATTGTCACGCTGTGGGGTAAAGATATCCCCCTCTCGCTCGCTTACAACCAAGTGGAATCCTGGTATCACTTGCATCTTGCTTCCTTCCGTCACTTTGCTTGTGAGCTAGCTAGGATAGAGATTTAGTCTTGCGCAGGAAGGAAAGATAATAATTTACCATTTAAAATATTATTAATGTTAGACAATGCTCCAAGAAACCCAAAATCTCTGCAGAATTTATACACGGAAATCAATCTTGTGTTTCTTCTTCCCAATAATATCTGCCTTATACAGCCTATGGACCAAACGGTGATAGCTATGTTTAAACGATAATTATATGAGGTCAATAATGACTCAGGCTATCGAGACAACTGATAGGGAAGGTGGGCCTACATTAAAAGATTTCTAGAAGAACTACAATGTCTGAAACGCAATAAACAGTATTGACTGACATAAAAGAGTCAACCATGAAACAATTTTGTAAATTGTGACGAAACTCCAGAAACTATCACAATTGATACCAATGGAGAACGCATATCTCGAGTGTGTAGGCCGATCAATAAAGATATAGCATGTTTTATAATACTGAAAAAAGAGAAAGAAGAGTGGCAAACAATTAGCTCTTGATAACTTTTTAAGGGAAACACCCGCAAACCCCACTTAAACATGTCTCTGAAACCACTTTAACGCCTCTTAAACATCATATATTTACTTGATAAATAAATATTTTAAAATACATACAATTTTTTTTTTTTTACTTCCCTCTACTTTCGAACATTCAACATTCGCACACATTTTTAGGAACCAATTATGTGCGAAAGTTGAGGTCCACCTGTATAGGTAAATGTAAGTACATGCAAGGATACAGGACGCAATATCATTTGAGTCGGGAAAATAGATTTGTTTTCTCCCATACCCATTATGAATGTGTACTTGTATGAAACATTCAACGACAACGTCTCAACATTCCTTTGTTGTTTTATTAAATCCACGCCATTTTATGGCAAACATAACAGGAATTGACGCTTTTCCAATACCGACGTCCAATAAATGCCCTGGATGCCGCGAAATTCGTACGAGAAATTCTGTCGCCACGAGGCTTTACTGAAACCTTCATAACGGATACCAAAATAAGAAACGCGGAATTTTTCGATACTGCTTGCGGGAGGAGGGGGCAAACATTGATTACGATGATCCCTTACATTTTTATTAAAATAAATCCAAAAAGAAATTTATTAAATTTTGGCGACGTTAAATATTCGCGAAAGAAGCTGTCAATAAAAGTTTGATATAATCACTTACAGTGTCTAGCTGAAAAATTATCTTGATAAATTCGTCAAGTATTTTATAGCGTACTGTGAAATATTACCCGGCTTCGCCCAAGATTTGGATTCTTGTAAATAATAATTTCATATTTTCTTATATCTCTCATAATTTATAATGAATTTTATATAGCTACCACTTTAGTATAATTATTTAAGAAACCGGTTTCGGAGACTTATCACGGGGTAACATAAAACTGATCCTAAAAATTATTTTATTTTGCGTTTAAAATTATATAATATTTTATTTCAGGAATTCTAGTACCTGACTAAACAGATTTTAATAATTAAAAAAAATACTTTACATTTTAGTACAAGATTTTTATTTTATCAACACGACGAAAAAAATTATTGTTTCCGAGATCGGTTGGTAAAGTAAATAAACTTATTTGATTATAACTATACAAAATTATATACAAAAATACATTTATATAATATAACATTACTTATATGAATATAATTTAATTTTTTAAATATAATATTTGCATTCTTTAGGTACTTGCAAAATATTTATTTTTTCATCTTCTACCATATATATAAAATAAACGTTTATGTGAGTATGTGAGCAATTGGGTAGAATTGATTATTTTTATTTTAAATGCTTATTTCTCGTAAAATATAATCCATATTGTCACGTGTCTTGGCTACGGAAGGAATAAATGAAAACACTGGAAATTAATAAGCGATTTATAAATTAAAGATTATTTAATTATTCAACGTACAAAGTCACTTAACACGAAGTAAGCTTATCGATATTCTTTAATCTATACTATATTTCAATACACCACTCGTTTACAATACTTTAAAATACAACACATGAAAACATTGAAAATTAATAAGCAATCATATACGTTTGGTGACCGCCGGGCGCCGGCCGCGAAATGATTTTGATTGGTCGAGACTGACATCCGACATATTCTACGCCAACCGCTAGCCAGGATTTAAAGCTTTAAAAATCCGACCAGTGACAGATGGAAAGCGGTGTATGCTGGTGTCTTTTATACTTAGAATTGAAATTCTTTTTCGTGTAGTATCCGAATCCGACGCAGACGTAATCAGTTTACAATAGAATAGGAATAGACAGATCGGAAGAGATGAAGCTGGGAGTACTGGAGATTGAATCCGCACTCGACAAATTACGAAAAATCTGTTAGTACAATTTGTCAGCTGTGGACGTAGCTAGCTTGTGTACTTATATGTCGGATGTCAGTATCAATCATTATCGGCGGAGATTGGGAAAGAAAATATTTCATTCCTAATCCCGACCTGCGTGCGGTGGTGGCGATTCCGTCCGTCATCGGACATCTATGATTTAAATTATTTGTTAAAAATTTGCGAGTTAATAATGGATAAAAAATAAATTTATTATAAATAATTCGATTTGTGGAAATCCATTTTAATTATAATGGATTAAAACACAAATTATTGATTTTTTTTCCTTCCTTCATCATTGTCGGAAACGTCCGTTATCTTCATTAGGTGAGTGTAGACTGAAGTGTATGGGAGTTTGTATCTGGTGTATGGGTCGCGGGTCCAGTGGAAGAGGAGGGGGTTTGTTGTGGAGGAGAGAGAGGGAACGTTGTGAAAAAGGGTGAAGTGGAGGGTTGTACAAAAAAGAGATAAAAAGACACCCTGAAGGCGAACCTGAGCAGATATGGGATGGATCCTGAAAACTTGAACGGGCACAAAGGCGCCAAAAAAAGTACTCTGCTCTGGGACGGAATAGGGTGAACGGAATAGGGCCGATGCGATTTTCGAGAAAAAAGAAAGTGGAAAGAAGTAGGTTTCTGAGAGAAGGAAAACCCTTCTCTCAGAAACCTACTTCCCACTGGAATAGGGCTCCTCAGCCACGCTCAGCTGCATGATTAAAATATGGTAGAGAGATAGAGATAGAGAGACTGTCAAGGAGGAGGGTTGTATTATTTTGTTTATTAAAGTTTATGTGAAATTTCATTGTGTACGTTAGTTTAGGTAGGATGTGTACGAGTATATTTATATCGTGTAATATATGGCTATTTAATATAATATGGTTAGGATATTCTGAAAAGTTTTTATTATTGAGACACATTTTACGTTTATTTAATCTAGTTTCTATTGGTCCGCCATTCGATCTATTTACACCGAGTCACAATCTTCACATTCTAATTTGAAGTCCCACTGCAGATTAATTTGTTGATGTTATATGACATATTATTTTTTTAATATTTTTCAATTGAATTATCACTGTAGAAGGTTGGTTTTATATTTTCTGGTAGTTTTTTTGCTAAGGTTACATGATATACAAAGATAAATGGGCGGCCCTCGTAGCGCAGTGGGTATGACGCTGGCTTCCCACACCGAGGGTTCCGGGTTCGATTCCCGGTGAGGTCACAATGTTAATCTATGCGATTTACTCAAGCCTGGGTGTTTTGTGATGATTTCGCTTCTGTAATTAGGCCTTCTGGCCTGTTGAAGCGTAAAAAAAAAAAATAATAATAATAATAATCTTTCACCAGTTATTGTTTATGATAATTGCATATTCCATCGGACCCGCAATCCATACACCAAACACACACTCCCATACACTTCAGTCTACACTCACTTGAAGAAGGAAACGGACGTTTTCAGAACATTCAGCAGTGATATATTAATCAAAAGTAGTGAAAAAAATGTTTTCTTTCACAATTATAATTTTTTTTAAATTTCTACTAGAGATAAATACACAATTATTTCACATGTGCCAAATAACCCAAAAATATAGGTTTTTAATAAATATTTAATATTTATTTACCATTCTTTTATTTCCATATTAGTTTCCATAGAAAATTGTCTTTTCAATGTTTATCCGGTTACGAAATTCATCACCTCATAAATTAGACATGAAAGTCGGTAACTCCCCAAAGGATAAAATAAAACAGGTATTTTTATTTTTTTTTACAACCGTAAATCTATCTCCGAGAGGATTCACCCCACGGGCCGTCCTACGGGAAACTTAGAGGCGATGAAAATACAACCCATTTCTTGGAAAAAAAATACTGACCCTTAAATAAACGTTACATTTTAATGACAATTTTTTTAGATACTTTAGATGAAAACAACTGATATTGGTGGCTGAGACATTATATCTGTCTCCCTTAAATGCATGAAGTCTGATTTTTGTATGAAAAAAATATATTTTATAGAGCTTCACCCATAGACTAAGGGAAAAATAGTAAAAAAATCATTGTTTTATTTTTTCATTTATTTTTTCAAAAAATTACCTTGGGCCGTTTTCGGCACCACATGCATTTAATACTAAATTAATGCATTACTTCCTGTGCATTTAGTATAAAAAAGATAAAAATAATTGTATGAATACAAAATTGATAAACATACCTGCTCGTTTTATATTTTTCTGGCGAATAAATCTGTCAAATAATCAAGATCGAATACGGCTTACTTCGCTTCTCGATAAAGACATCGACTTTTTCTATAATTTGATAGTTTACTAAAAAATGGCCGTTTGGGCATGGACAAAACTTTTATTTTTTTTAAATTCAATGACTGAGGAATACTTTTATAAGGATCAATATAAAGAATGACAAATATTTTGTGTGATAATTGAAAACAAACTCAATGTTCCGTTTTCGGCACAATATGCATTTAAGGGTTAAGTGACCGTTTTATGATCTCGAGGTCTTGCTTCTCAACACTGAAGCTCATTAAAGCTACTGAACAAGTACAAGTGCTAATTTTGATAATTTTAAACCTGTACTTGTACTGTAGTCGATTTCAATGCATATTAATGGCATTGAAATCGACTAGTGAATATCTTTTTGGTATTATTAATATTATTAATATTTAAAGCATTAACTTTGTGGTTAGACATTATATCAGAATGTTAGTTAACTCAGTAAAAACCACTACCAGAAATAAACTTATTTTTTTAGATCTTAAATAGAGCACCTCTAATTTATAACCAAATCAATTTTCCATATAGCCCTTTGTTTAATTTAACTTTCACAAAAGATTTGATAACACCCACTTTAGACCCCGCCCTCTCTCACTCACTTTTGTTAGATTCCTGAATGTTCTGTAGGCTAGTGCATGCTTGTCTCTGACAAGATTAACACGCATGTGATCAATATTGGTGAATGTTTAACAATACTGTGGTTGGGGTGTACAGTGTTGTGAATACAGTAGTGTAGTGTTGGTCCTGACGAAGAGACGGTTACGTCTCGAAACCGGTAAATCTGGTAGTGGTTTTTACTAAGTTAACAAACATTCTGTTATCTTTTTGGTGAACTATTTTCGAATTTCTCTTCGAGAGAAAAAAACCTTTAATTGGTTAGCTGTAAACTCACCGATTAAAATGTTGGTGACAACCGTTTTCGTATTTAACTTTCATGGTCCTAACGAACTTTCGTGTAATGATGTATTTATTAATTTTTTCAATTCTACGACCCTTACCAACATGATGTCAGCAATAATTTTTTTTTTGACATGTTATGAATTGTCTCTAAATGGCTTGAAATTCTTTTTTCGATCGTTTCACAATAAATTGCATTTGATAAATGGGCTGCGTTAAAAAATGATGCGATTCTGAATACTTTTTATGATTTACTCGAAATGAATTACGATTACAACGGGTGTGGAACGTAACTTATTCATTATTATTAATTATTATTCATCAATTAATCAATTTATTACATCTTCATATATATGATATGGTGCAAACGGTATAAATAATAATATTGTAATATCAATAATACACAGCTCTTATTGGTTTGTAGGAAAAATAGACTAAGCCAGTGAAAGGCCTTACAGTTTTTTTAAGTAGACGTTATCCAGTTAATTAGCGTCTGTCCCTCTGTCTGTATGACCGCGCTAATCTCGAGAACCACTGAACAAATTCCAATACCGTTTTTACTGTTATATTTTGCATTTCTCCAGCACAATTTTTGTGTATTCAAAATTACCTTAGCACTTATAGGAACTAAGCATTAACGGTATTAGTGATACGAGTTAGGAAAAAAAATTGCCGCTAAAGCGCTCTCATGGAAAACGCTGCCTAATTCGTTTGATAGAAAAAATCGAATAGGAAAGAATTGTGTAAAATTATATGATATACAAAAAAATTAGTACCTAGTAGCATATATCAATCTTTTAAAAATAACTTAAATTAACCATTTTTGTCTATAAAATTTAATCAAGTGCATAATATCTAAGATATGATGGTTAACTTTCGAGCAATTTTGACTGCTTTGCCTTTCTGATGCACCAGCTCACACAGGTCATAAGCCCAGGGTCACTCTATAAGGACTTCAATATACACGTTTCCCGTATAAATATCTGTGGCAAATCTTGCAATCGTGTTCTCAGAACATTCATGGGAAAATATTGTTTTAAATAATAGAAACAGTATTTATATATATTCAATACATCAGTTTCAGTACAAAAACCTGTCTCGAAAGTTTTTTGTAATGAAAAAATATAATGTGGAGCGTCCGACCCTCCTATCATTTTATTGTTATAATATACCATTAACGATCTTTAGATAGGGTATTTTTTTCTCAATCAACTTGAATTATTGTATGTTGGTCCTCTAGCCATGAGTCGTTATTTCCGAGGTTATCGCCAATGGACTTAACCTAGTTTGACCAGGAGATCATTGGCTTTATTAGTGTATCCGAAATATTTCGGGATAAAGTCCGCATTCCAGCAAACTACTGAATGAACGCCAGGGTTGGTTCCGAGGGCGGATTGCTACATAATTGTGGATATGTGACTAGTATAATATTGAGATGTTCCTTCCTTATGCCTTCATTTTTAAATATCAAATTTGATTTCGAGCTGATTTTATTTTGATCTGGCACCAAAAGCACCTGTATCTTACAAATGTCAGGTATTCGCCACAATCTGAACTACATACTTTACTGCTTGTACTCACTGTATTACAGGGTTGCCTTAAAATGCAGAATTGCAGATGCTTCCTAAAGAAATGTATGTATTTATCTTGTTTTTCATCGAATTAATACAGAATTTTCTCATCAGAATACTGATAATAATAATAATAATAATAATTGGATAATTTGTATAGCGCCGTTTTCGCGAAATACTCACCTCAAGGGCGCTTAAATATATGATATTCGTTAAAAAAAAAAACTCAAAAAATAATTTAAATATAAGTAATAATATATATTTTAATGAAAGCATTTGATTTTTTAATATCTCTCAATGAATCTAATTCATAGCGATAGAATATATTAATACTAGAATCCTAGCATTTTTTCCACAAATAATTATATTTTTTATTTCTTTATTTATTAACACCCTTACGGACTTTTGGAGAAAAAAATACGTAATACAAGTCAATTTTACAAAATAAACAAAAAAATAATAAATAACCAAATTAATTAATCAATTAGAAACACTCCGAAGACGGTGCTCTGACCACTAAGGAAAGGAGGTGACCCGAGTTCGAATCCCGGTAGTAGCCAAATATTTCTTCGTGAATTAAATTTTTCTGCGAGTCTTTCTAATCGATTAATTAATTTGGTTATTAAAAATATTTCACAGAACTTTGTTCTGAAGAATTACAACTTCACAAATACGAATGTGTTTTTGAATGTAAAAAAATAATAATTGCGTTTTTAAAGTTTAAGCAATATATGTAAGTAACACAGACGTATCGACAAACAAGAAATATGCATTTGTATAAAATAAATTCCCAAGAAATACAAACAAGAAAAAAGTAATCATATATAGTAGAAAGAACGTACATAGCAAAAGCACAATACAAAAAAAATATATGAAGAAGAGATTAAGGCCATATCGACAGCACAAGCTTAATAAGCCTTATAATAAAAAAATACATACCATATATTTTTTTGAAATGTTGAAATCAGAAAAATTTACAATTTTAAAATTAAGCATAATTTTTTGTCTTCTGGCGCAATATTGTGTCGATAGTCCACTGTCTTTCAGAAATAGTATTCATAAATATGTACTGTTATCTGGCGCCGTTATCCAGTTATTTTTGTGTAAGCTTAGATATACATTATCCACTGCAAAGAGCACTAAAAATACACCTAGCTTTATATTTACCTCAGAAGCTAACCTGTGCCAGCACGTTTAAAAATGTATTTGAAAATGGACATTCATTCAACTCCTTGCTTTGAGTTGATTCAGGATACTTTAAAAGCTATTAGCAACCTTAAAATCTGGTCTAAATTCACCGTAAATGAGTTAGAAGTTCTGTTATATCTCAAATGTGTGGTATAAAAACAAAGGCAGCAATATCCAAAGGAATTTGGATGCAGTCATTGAGGATTACTAATTTATCATGTATTGAAACATAGCCTATAAATTTATAGGAAACATGATTTTGGAAGGGATGGATACATAAAATATAGAATTAAGTACATTTTAAATAAGTAGGTACCTAATACTCAGTGAATGCATTCAAAACATTTTTTTATTTTTTGGATATTGCTGCCTTTGCTTTTATAACACACCAATATTTTATTTTTCTTGTTTATTTTAAACAGTTTAAATTTTAAAATATATATTTAAAAAATATATATAATAAAAGAGCAATACGATACCAGAGTCATTATTTTATTTTTAATTGAAATAAACAAAAACTTTACTTATTTTTATTACAATAATTTAATTTAAACAAATGAAGTCTTTTTCTAATTTTTCAAACTATATTTTTATTGTATTAAATTATAATGCAAATAACTTTAAAATTACAAACTGAATTAAAATCTCAAAATAATTAATTGAAAATGGTTTATCACAATTCATAAAAGAGATAAAATTTAACATAAAATGATTTATTGCGACTATGAAACATTCTTTATTATCTGGCATTACATGTTATTTCGAAAGCGAGCAACATTTACACTATTAGAATAAAAAATATCTCTAATATTCACAGATGCTGGTACGTACGAATATAAATACTTGAGAAAACTTTGGTGGATCGTTTGTCGGGGGGTATCAAGTTCCCGGTGTCAATGTGTAAAGGATCAAATGGAAGAAACTCTAGAAAGGTAGAAGAAAGAACTGTCGAGGGATCAATCGTCAGGAAGTCGTCCACGTTTAGTTAGTCTTGGTTTTCCAACTCTAGATGCCCACTAAGGATTCTTTTCGGGTTCTGTGATTCCTGCATCCTCTGAACGTGACCGGATCATCATATTCACTGGGGATGGACAGCAGAGGCGTACAGTAAGAATATTGAAGCATGATATTTATGCACATAAATACATATTTTTGATAAAATTCCAATTCGTAATACTATATGAAAAATTATCATATTATTTAGGATTTAATTAATCATAATATTCTGTCACAAAGTATTATTTCGATGTTTTTAACGTTTACGAAAAAGTCATCAAAGTCAAAAAGACAGTTAAGGTACAGATACACATTCTTATTAGTGGCTTACTAATGAGCATTGAGCATGCCACTAATAAGCATGCCATAACAACTGTACACACTTGCTCATTATTAGCATGCTTATTTTAAGCATGCTCATAAATAAGCATGCTCAAAGCTAACAATCAAACACACATGCTTATTAGTGGCATGCTCTTGTCATAAAATAGAGACGCTCTTGTTCAAAATGGAAACATTGCAAACTGAAATAGAAAATTCAAGTGAACCAATAAATCAAAACAGTTCCCGAGTTTCCATCCGCACATTTTTGATTTTAGTTTTTATAATTTTTATTGTAAGATTTGAATCATTCATGCCTTTTAATAAAGTTTCATGAACATTATTTCTTGCTATATTATTTTTACACAACGGTGACCGAGTATTCCACAGACATTCATGTCCCAACGCGCCATATTTGTTTCATCTATCGCGGACTGAGAAGATCGCATTGATAATACTAGCAGCGAAGCCCGCGAGTGACATAAGCATGCTCTTAATAAGCAAGCCTGTTCACACATGCTCAAAAGATACCCCTTCTCATGGTGAATGACATTAGCATGCTCATTTTTGAGCATGCCACAAATGAGCATGCTTATTACTAGCAATGTGCATAATACACACATGCCACTAATAAGCAAGGCCCAACGAAGGTCAACACTGCGCATGCTCACGTGCCACTAATAAGCATGTGTATTACCTTTACGGATTTTGATGTCATGCAACCCGTCAATGTGTGTTAGTTATTTTATAAACATACCCATTCTAAAAAGGACCATTCAATTTTTATACCTGTTAGTCAATATTAGTTTATACTATAACATTGAATTAGTTTTAGTTTTTTTTTCGTTCGTAAATACTAATCTTATAAACCTACCTACGACAACAATTTAAAATGTTTATCTTAAATTAAGCTAACAATTATGAGAAATAATTTAACATTTATCACAACAAAAACGGAAATGCATAAATTGTGTTTTATGTTTTTCAGTAACAATGCTGTTTCGCCGTTTCGCCTTCGCGGAGAATTATTGGCCTAAAAAGGCGAATCGGTCGTTACGGTGGTCGTTTTATTACATTAATCATTTGCACCACAATATCACAATATACCCCCATACTATTATTTTATAATTTACACGCCTAAAATCATTTATGTCTCTCGTACAATTTATCGAATTATAAATGCCATTTATATTAATATACAGTTTATTAAGGTATTATTCGAACCTATTAATTTATGTCATGTATGACGATAAGTAGCATCATATTTAATATAATATTAACAAAAATGTTTCATTCTGAAAAACACACGTACAATCACTCGTCACTTAACGACCATCTCGTTTAACGAGCGCTTATACTTCCGACCGTTATTGTATACCTACCAAAACAACGCCTTCTAGAGATACTTAATATTATAAGACAAGCTATAACCCTTCAAAAACCGTGTACTTTTGCAAAATATTTCTTCAGCGAGTTAAGGCGACGAGAATAGCGCTATCTAGCGAAGCGTGGCGACTTGGTGGCGTTATTGAGAGACATTTTTGCGTAGAGAATTGTGTATTTTAATGTGTCGCGTCGTCTACTTCTAGCGCCAATAAGCGCTCGCCGAAACATGTTGATGACGTCAGAAGCACCCCAAAGCTTTCCAGATTACAGTGCGCTTTGCCTGCATTCAGTTAATAAGTCAGTGTTTACTGGGTCAATCGATCGCACACGTATACAAATTATAAAACTTCAGAGCTGTCATCGAAATAAACTAACACAGTAAAATAAATAGATTCGTTTACCGATTAATTCGCTTTAACGACAAGGTCGGTAGAATAGAACCTGGTCATTAAGTGAGGATTGATTGTTTTATATAGTATAATTTGCATTCAGTTAAAAATCAGTGTTTACTGGGTCGATTGATCGCACACGTACACAAATTATAAAACTTCACAGCTGTCATTGAAATAAACTAATACAGTAAAATAAATAGATTCGTTTACCGATTAATTCGCTTTAACGACAAGATCGGTAGAATAGAACCTGGTCATTAAGTGAGGATTGGCTGTTTTATACATTATATAATGCAATTAGCATAATCTTCACAACTTCTTATACATTTTCTTAAAAATAATTTCATTTATATGAACGTAAATAACATTAAGATGATATCACAAAACATTGAATATCTGTGGCATTGATGATAATTGATTATGACGTATCTAGGTAGAAGCTTTGTTATGTAGAATCGGCAGAGAGGGTGCTAATTCTCAATTTCTGTATTATTTTGTCAAATAAGATTAAATGAGATACAGATTTAATTATTTTCATTAACGTAATTGTAGGCATTGTCTCACTGTATTATCGCAGAACTTTATTATATTGTTTTTGTATCAATTATCGCAAATAAGGGGTATCAAATTAAAGGCAGGAATAACCCACATTTTTACGCTTTAACAGACCAAGAGGCCCAATTTCAGAAACGAAACACATCACAAAACACCCAGGCTTGAGTAAATCACATAGATTAACTGTGACCTCACCGGGAATCGGACACGGAACTCTCGGTGTGAGAAGCCAGTGTCATACCCACTGGGCTACGTGGGCCGCATGTTTCTGAGATAAATATAAAAAAATTTTCCCTACTCAAATAAAATTTTGAGGAATCTATGAAGCATCTCATAGGAAATAAGTTTTTAAAAATATTTACTACCTCAATTTTCCTTTCATGTAATATGAACTAACTAATTTACCATCACGCCGTTTCCCCGTGGGGGTAGACAGAGAGGATAGAGCGCCATACTCTTCTGTCCTGACATACAACTCTCGCCTCATCTACATTCATACATCTTTTCATGCAAGCTCGACGGTTGTTGAGGCTTCTAACGGGACCATCTTCCAGTATCTGGTTAATCTGGTCATGCCACGTCTTCCGCGATCGCCCTCTCTTTCTGAATATGAATATTGCTGTATTAGCTTACAAATACTAGATACATATTCCTGCTATGACATAGTTGGATACTACTGTTTATGCTACGTTTCAGTCTAAAATCAACTCTCCCTTTGCGGCCACTTTGTATCGCGGGTTGATTAGTGAAAGTGGATATTTGTTTTTCGTACTACGAAGATATTTCTGTCTTTACTTTTAATAATGATTTTGTAACATGATTTTAGAGGGGATAGAGGCTATATTTTCAATAAAATCTCGAATTCTGTACATTTTATATTAGTTATCCTCGGTAACTGCATTCAGAACATTTTATTATTTTTAGGAGGTATTGCTGCCTTTGCTCTTATACCCCTCTTATACAAAGCTTTTCAGATATTTTCATGCAATGTACAACAGTGCATAAGTTTATATTTTCATTTTACGTTCCACGATGTTGAAAAATATATGTCTATATTAACTTATAAATAAATAAGCCCTTCTTAAAAGTATAAAAGTCTCATAATAACTTTCTAATTCCCGGGACTTTAATTATTCCACTAAGGTATTAATATTTTGCTTCTACGACTCTGATTTACGAAGTTGGACTTTTTCATGAATTATAAATGGTTCGTTTTCTTGTGGAAAAGTGCTCGTATATTAATTTCTGAGCATAAGTAAACATGCTTTATTGTTTTGTTTCTGCTTTCTTACAACTTAATCAATTATGAATAATAAGGAGCACAGATTCGCTGCGGAACTTCTGGTACCAAAATACGTTTCAAACAACAAGACACGAACACTTTTTAGCTTCAGCGTCTACGTAAATATTACTCAGAAATTTATACGATTTATTTTAATTGTTAAAGGAAAAAAATACATATTATTAATATTTTTAATATTTAAAGCATTAACTTTGTGGTTGGACATTATAAATTATTATAAACCACTACCAGATTTTAGGACTACCGGTTTCGAGAAGTACCCTTTTCTTCGTCAGGACCAACACTACACTACTATATTCACAACACTATACACCGAAACCATAGTACTGTTAACCTTTCACCAGTATTTATCACATGCGAGTTAATCTTGTCAAAGACATGTTAAATCAAAGCGTGTTAATCTTGTCAGAGTGCCTTTCAACAATGTCAAATTGGCCTATATTTCGAAAATACTTGTGTTATTGCGTTGATCTAAGAACTGAAGACACCAGACCATACTAGCCATTGTGAGTGTGCTGATTAAGCACGAAATCAACTTGAAAATTATGTTAATTTTTCTAAAAAAATAATCTTTTCGAATGAATCACATTTTTGTTTGCAATAAGTAAAACTGTAGTTTTTATGTAAAAGTAATAGAGAGAAAATTCAATAGAAGCCTATACATCCGCAAAAGTATGTATGGTCTTTGTCATGATGGTATCAATGCATTAAGTGCAGTGAATGCTGAGCGATATCGATTGATGTTGAAAAAAATTATGGTCAAACTGGATGAATTTGTTTTGACATATGGCTACAATAAGATGTGTCACATGTCTTACTGCTAATGTCACTACGAACTCATTGCAAGAAAAGTTTAGTCAATTAATAATTTTAAGTAATTCCATTGTTAAATGGCATCCAAGAAGTTGTGATTTAACTACTTTGAATAACTTTTTGTGGGTTTATTTGAAAACAATGGTTTATTAAAAAAAATGCAAACACTTTATGATTTAAAATTGCATATTAAACGCTGTATTCACGACTTGTCTTATTTAATGGTTCAACGAATTCAATCTTGTATTCGAAGGCGAGGTGGCCATTTATGTAATCATTTGTGTCTCAAAATAAATAAATATTGTGGTTGTATCTTAAACGTTTTAGTTATATTCCATTTTAAAATCATGTGGGCCCAGCTATGTGGAATCAGCTGCTTCCAGTATTGCTTACCATTTAGAATCAAAAATCATTTAAGAAGAGGCGAAAACTAATTACTTCAAGATATCCTGTTTGTAAAGCGCCCTTAAGGCATATCTTACGCAATAACGGCGCTATAAAAATTAGCATAATTGTAACCATATACTTCTTATTGACAAACCCCTTAGTTACGACCAGAATACCGGATCGAAGAATTTCATGATTCTTTGTTTATTTTATTCGGGCCGTTAGAGAGGTTTTTTCAGTCAGAAATAAGTCTTTTTAAACAATGTAGATATATATTTGATTTTATCATCTCCATTTTGCAAGTATTATATTAACTAAAGATTTTTATATTGATGTCAGCTGGACTAAGTAGATATTCATTTAGTTTTTCAGCTATCAACAAAAGCAGATGACAGTTTTCATAGCGCTCTATTGATATTCTGTTAAAAAGGTAATATACTATATTAGAATCATATTTTAACTCCAGTCACCTGTTTAATACTCAAAGACAATGCCCACTTTAATAACTGGGAGAACTTGAAGTTTGGACGGGATCGATTGAACATTCCTACGAGTGCTTAACTCTAAGTTCGGCTATCGAACTGGTCGTGACGCCGAGTGGATCACATTAATATTTTAAAATCGCCAAAAATATTTTTTAATAATATTTTTATATTATATAATTCTCTACGTAACAACGTCCATCACTAACGCTACCAAGATAGATAGCGCTATTTTCACAGCCTTAACTCACGGCTGACACGACGCTTACGAATCTAACCCTAACAGATGGCGGTGTTTACAAGACACCTCAAACATATTAAGATTTCGCGATAATTTTATGTGTTGTGAAAGTAAAATTTTAATGGGCATAAAATTATAAAATTTAACAAATTAAATATAATTTCAATAACAAAAAAACAAAGGGCATTTGGATTAACAGAATGTGCGTTAATATAAAAAATAATTTGCTTACATTATAAATTAATTTTCCAATATTTTTTTAGTTGTGACTTATTATTTCCTTAACCGATAACTAATTAATATGTCTAAAATCCTAACATAAAAAGACCGCTTTTTTTGGGTTATAGCCATTGTTTCTATATCGTTCAAAATATTTTATTTTCACATCATAAAAAATATAATTTTCAGTATTTTAGTCCATAATAAAAAATATTTTATCAATATTTAACCGTAAATAATTGCGGATATTTTATACGAACCGTATGTTTTTTTGAGAAACGTCTCTTGACGTTTCGTTGAATGCTTATTCAACGTTATCAGTAGTAGTAATCAGTCCGCCCTCTACCTCCGCGGGTAGAGGTCGTTGAATAAGCATTCAACGAAACGTCGAGAATCGTTTCTCGGAAAAATATACGGTTCATATAAAATATCCGTGACTATTTACAGTTAAATATGTCTAACGAACGTAATAACAACCTTAACTCTTTAAGATTTTATCAAGTTTAATAAAACACAACGCGTGAATTTAAAGATGAGTTTTAAAGCGATTGCCGTCCTTTCGACATTCTCCTGCTCCGCTTAGTCCGCCCCTTCCTCCAATTCCTTTTCGCAACCCCCGCGAGCCTTCCTCGCTACTACCGCTTCCACCAACTATCTAATAAAGAGATGGCAAACAGTAAATTGTTACTTTATGCGGCGCTGAAAAATATACTTTTGGGATATTTAAAAATTCTTCAAAAAAAACTTCGGTAATTATTCGAATTCATAATTATTATCTCCACGATTATTAATATTTTTTGACAAATCCATTTATTAAGATGTTTATACATTCTGAGACGTGTTTATGCTTAAAAATATACGCAAAATTGTGACGATTGCACAGACAACAAAATACATAGACATGAATTAACATAAATTTCTTGTTATACAACCTGGTGCCTTGGCTGGATTCAATAGTTTGATTTGTTTAAAAAAATTACTAGGAGCTTGTAAATTTTGAAACAATAATGAAAAGTTCTAACCAATATTGTAAAAAAGTATGTTTTAAAGTAGCATTTTATGAAAAGAAGATGTTTTTGCTTAAGATTGGGACAAAATTAAAAATTAATTAAAATCAACCTCTAATGGTTATTTTATAATAGGATTTAGTTAAGCAAGCGTAAATACTTTAACTGCAGTACTTTTGTGTCTTAAACACACGCGAGAGGGACATTCTTCCGCAGTGATCCAATCCTCTGTCCTAAAAACCGGGTTTCGATCATCTCTGTAAATTTTTATACTGTGTGGATGTTCTTACATAATTCGAATATAAACAAATTTTTGCAATAGTGTTTAAATAACCTTGGGAATATTCTCCCTAAATATACTATGGTATATTCAAACTATACTGCGGTATATTCAAATTATGCTGTAGTATATTCAAAATAACTATGGTACGAATATTCCTTTAAACTATCGGGTCGAGTCATGAATAGTGGTTGGACCTGTCACAGTAAAGGCGCGTTCATAGTAGGTAGCTCTGTTAGCTCTACTGAGTTTTAATAGAGCGTTGACGCCTTGTGGTTATGGTCCTGCAGACCATAACCACAAGTTGTTAAGAGGCTCTTTCCGGGCATATGCGCCAATGTAACTCTTTTAGAATGGTGTGATATGGCAAGTTTTATAAGCGCTGAAAATTTTTTGGACACCAGCGACAAAAAACCTTTTTTGGTCTATTAAACTAAGTATTAGCATAAGTGGCATTGCAGTAGTCTAGATGTGAAATCGCAATGCTGTTACTTCACTAACGGGTATGTTTCACTAGTGTCCGCTAGTTAAGTTAGGTTAGAAAATTTACTGGGAACTAGCATTAAAAACCATTTGCAGTTTTTGAAACTCATGTATTGGCATAAATGGCGTTGCAGTAATCTAGATGTGAAATCACAAGGTTTTTGCTTTACTAACGGCTATATTTCACCAGTGTTTGCAAGTTAGTACTATCTCCACCAGCTAGTATTGCTCTTAATATTGGCCTTTCGATGGTTTGAAAGTCTATGAAGTCGTTCTTTAACCCCTCCGTGTGTTTGTTTGTCTCGGAAAATCTGGGAGTACAAACATATGGTAATCAGCTTCAGGCATTTTTATTTTTATAAACGCTCTAGAAGGGTGCGTTGATTAATAAAATTGAGAAATAAATATATTCGTAAGCTTGGTGTTTTTAAATTGGTTCGGTCGCCATTGGTTCGGCACGAACAGCCTTACCAAGAGCGGTGGAACTAAGCCTTCTGTCGTATGGCTCCGGGCTCCAGGGAGAGGCGGAGGAGCCACCTACAAGATCTAGCCCTATTCAGGAAGCATTCGATAAAAATGATTTATTGCCGACCCCGTCCTGGGCGGGCGATGTTATTCAAATGAGATTGATATTTAAATGGGATTATTTATCGATGCGGAATATAAAAAAATGCAAGGCTCAATGTATTATAATACGTATTTGAGAAATCTGAATTAATTGTTGAGAATTTCAGAAAAAATACAAAACCTCTCACATTTTTTATTAATTTCTTGTCGTGATGGCTGTATTGGTAGAGTGCTTGCTTTTGAAACGAAAGGTCGCTGCCTTCAAGTTTGTGTTTACTGGGGTATTATGCCGTGTTGTTACGACCTTTCGGGGCGACGTTTCGGATCCCATTGCAGGGTCCATCATCATGGCAGATGTGTTGTCTTGAATGTTGGTGTTGTGGTTAAGTATCGGCTTGCAATACCGTGCCGAAGTCATGATTTGTTGTATTGTGTTGTATGTATGATTTATCTGTTGTCTGATAAATCATACATACAGACAACAGATAAATCATACATACTGTATTGTGTTGTATGTATGATTTATCTGTTGTCTGATAAATCATACATACAGACAACAGATAAATCATACATACAACACAATACAACAAATCATGACTTCGGTACGGTATTGCAAGCCGATACTTAACCACAGCACCAACATTCAAGACAACACATCAGCCCTGATGATCTGCAATGGGATCCGAAACGTCGGCCCGAAAGGTCGTAACAACACGGCATAATACCCCAGTAAACACAAACTTGAAGATTCTGAGTGGCCGTGAAAACCTAAGAACATTCTGAAAGGTCGCTGATATTAATTTTGTTCTATTTTTATTATTTGTTGACGCTTGAAATATTAAGATTTTCATAAAGTAATAAAATATTATAACAAGACTAGCTATTCATACCTAGCGTTGCACGGGTTAAGTATTAAGTTAAAAATAAGTTTGCGGGGAGAAACAAAGGTCCCATTGTTTTGCAAAGCCTTTAATATAAACAATATTTCCGTTAAATCTAGACTGGCTTGAACGGGATGTCCAGACCGAAATGTGGTCCATATTTTCCGTTTTCCATCGGGTCCTAAAAAATATGTACGCAAAAATTTGGATCATATCTGTCAAACGGTTCAGATTTGCATGAAAATGTGTCAAGGAAGGGGAGGGGAAAATACTTACCTATTTTACCCGCCTAGAATAAGTATGCAAAATTTAGGTAAGATCGGTCGAATTGTACAAATCTCAATGCACTAAACTGCAGGTACTATGACTGTTAAAATATTTTATAAAATCCTCATATATAAACGTCTAAAAATATTATACGCACGTTTATTCTACATGCATTATTGAGAAAATTAATCGCCAAATTTATTCGATTAAATCCAATCCCATAATATTTCATTTTATAATTTTCTGATTATTTTGAAATTCTGTTTTATTTTGGAATAGTTTTTGTTATAATCATTTAGAAGTTCGCTACTTCTTTGCGACCAGCGTTTTTTTAACGTGACCGCTTGTTTATCATTTCAAGCAGCAAGCAATTTCAAAATCAAAAGAGTTTCCAAGTAATGAATTATTAATGAAAAAAATAAATACTTGTAGAATATAAACATAATATTTAATTAATTTTAAACTTACCGCTTTAAAGTATTGCATTCAATTAAATACATAGAGTACTGAAGATAATAAAGAAAATATTTCATTTTCAAACACAATCAGTCCGGTATTGGAAATTTTTCGGTATATTTTCTGTCATCAAATTCTTTTCCACATCAAAGACCTAGAAAACAGGAGCAATATCTTCTGACCATGAGAAGAGAAACCAGTCTTATAAAATTATAAAATTTATTATTAGTTTTAATATGCGAAAATAATACATTGATTAAATATGGATTGCCTTTTGATGAAAAAGGAAAATGCTTATGTATTTTTAAATGCATTTTTTGTCTATTTGCAATCTGTGCTAGTAAGTACTAGAATGTCAAGTCTTAATATTTGATGTATACTCTTACTCTTTTATCCAATTATTTGAATGTGTTGCTCTTGTTGCAAGTAAGATTTCGTAAGATAGATAAGATACGTAAGATAAGGCAGATAGATAAGATGAATCAATTTTCGTTTTAATCTCAATGAGAGAAAATTGATACATATTTGACTACTCGTTTGGCAACCGCAGTGACCAGATGTAATTCCACTATATATTTTATTTTCTTATCATATAAATAATGTAATAAATTATGAAATATCAATATATTAATCCATTTTGTGAATAAAATCTACGAAGTACTTGCCAGTTAGGTATATTCGGAAAGTTTATTATTTAATAAGTTAAAATAAAAATTATCATTTCTGTGTTTGGACTGTAAATGTTTACTAATTGCGTATAGTTTCTTCGCAAATTATATAAAATAAAATAAAAACAAAACGACAGACAAAACGAATTTTATCTCGGAAGCTATGTTGGTATGTAGTAGAGCAACATAATTAATGAAGATTCTACAATTTATTTTTTGTCGAGGCTATCGTTTGTTTTAAAATTTAAATTTATTCTCATTCAGGAAAATCTCGCCTGAGGGCGTGATTGATTACTGTGTAGAAAACCAGGTGATGGATAGACACAGAAAATGAGATATCTCAGCTATCCAGATTAAAATAATAAAGATAGCCTTCAGCAAACGACGTTTTAATGTCTCGAATCAGGGAATGACGAAGAAGCCTCTATTTTTTTCCTCTGTAAAATATTTCCATTTATTAAAGCCGCTGCTTGATAGCTAGGTATAACACTGTCTAGAGATATGACACTTTCTAGAGATTGACACGCTTGCATGATGAGAAAACTAAGCAGGGCTTCTAGAAAATCCATATTAGAATTTCACGTATCACTTGCTTGGCAATATACTCGCACTCCGCGTTAACCCAAAGGACTTGTATTCTTTTAGTTCACGTGTATCTGAGCGTATTCCTTTTTGAAATATGAAAGTATTACAAAATAAAAAAAATTGTCAGGTTTTCACGGCCATTCAGAATCTTCTGTGTGTAGTTTCGGGGATATTCTTCCGTGTACATCAATCTGACCCATCAGGCCGACTTTTCGGATCCCACTGTAGGGTCCATTACCAGCCCTGATCATGAACTCTGCAATGGGATCCGGAACGTCGACCAGAGAGGTCAGATATACATGGCAGAATATCCCAGAAAACTACACACTCAGAAAATAAAAATCGGATTGTTACGTCAGAACTATTGAAATAGGTGCTTATGAAAATAAACCAAATCGCCCATGAGGGCGAAAAAATTAACCAATGCTGCATTGTAAATATGTACCCTATTTTACTTACCAGAATTCATCGTTAAATTTTAATTATAAACGTTTATTTATGTATATTCATCAAAGTTTTCATTACAAAGTGAAATACCAAACAAAAAAATTATGTTCATTAATTAACATGGCAGTTATTTTACGGCTTATTTATTTTATAGTTAAGTTATTTATTTTACACAAAGCTAAAATTTATTTTGTCGGTAATATAGATTTGAGAGAAGCAGTCCCTCTCATCATCAGATATGATTAACAACTGTAAACTTACAGATTAAACCTGGAGCTCCATAGTTTTAAATTGATGCTGAGTGAGAATGCTTCTCTTGAAAGCATATTTTTGTTAAAATAATTTAACCTACGTATAGAAAAAAGCTTAGTTTAATAAAAAATTTAAATAAAATAATATTTCTCCAATTTTTTCATGAGTGAATGAGAACATTTCTCAAATAATGAATGGAGCATCGATCCCGAGACATGTAGAATTTTATATATGGAAAATATTAACATGTTTCCGGCCACTGTTCCCTTCATCAGGATACAATTTATACATACTAACAATATAAAATTCAAAAATCGCAACTTTAATTATGTATGTATATTTTGTATGTAATATTTGTAAGCCCCTATTAAAATCAAAAGGATGATCCATAACCAAAAGACGATTCACAAATTATTGCTACTTAAACATTTCAAGCGTTCCTTAACTCTAAAATCAAAATTTCTACACGTTTTTTCTATATAAAAATAATAACAATGAGTTGGTATTTAGTGTTATTGACAAAATAATGTTTATTTGTGTCGGTAATGGCTACGCACATTTTCGTATCTATTCTTTCATCATTTTAGAAATATAATCAACATAATATATCTCTCCTAGATTTCAAATGTAAGTTCTTCCGTCTATCCTTCCGTGGAATAACAATAACAACGCTGATGAATTAGTAACGAATGTTCGTCCGTTTGCACGCGCGTAACTAATAGAAATTACAACAACAACACTGATGATCACCAAAAATGTCGTCATTAAAAAGTTACCACTGTGAGTATACGTTAGGTTTTAAGTCGATGAAATTAGTTTTTAGTTGATCTGAAATAATTTTTAGGTTTAATCAAATGAAGTCAATTTAAAAAACAAATGGTCTTCTGTTCATGAATTTTCAACTTCAAAATCGTAAAATTATTATGTCCCGTGATTTTTTAGGGGCTTACAGCTTGTAATATTTTAATGTCGTCATCTCATCCACGCTACTCCCACAACAACTGAGGCCCCGCGCCCATCCGATAATTGATTTATTGTGATGCTTATTGTATTTTATGGATCTATTAATGTGCGTCTTATCTGACAAAAATCGTATTGAAATCGGTTGGCGTTGAATAAATCAAAGAGGTTGGTAATCAGTTGTAAGTAAGGTAATTGTATTTGTTTTATTAATTATGTTTTATTTTAATATGACACCATTAACTAATCGTAGACTGGTGAGCGACTTACCGTAAGACTAACAGACTAACAACGTATTTGGTAAAGATGTAAAAAAAATATTAACCTTTCGTTATAAATAATGACTTAATATGATTAAGTGGTGAAAACAAAATATATTCTTATTATTATGATTAAGACTTTATTGAACTTTGTAATACACACACGTTGAGTTTGATTTATCACAATTATAGTTTCAAGAGGAGCAGTTGTAATATATAACCTACATAAATATGACGAGGGGAACTGCTGCTCTCGAAAATATAATTGCGACAGATTTAACTCAACACGTGTGTAGTACAAAGTTCATTTAAGTGTAAATCAAAATAATCGTGCTGCACCACAAAGTAACTGCCATATCAATCAATAATATATTCTTATTAATTACATCGATATGAATGATACTTCTTCATGAATTAATTATTATAATTTTATGGTTGATTTTATGAAATAACATTTTTAACCTTTTTAGAATTTATAGCATACGCTGTAACAATATGTATTCTCGTATAACCAAATGAATTTCCGTTGTTTTTACGAAAATCTTAGTCGAATAAGTTTATTACCGCCGGGCTTTTCACGAAATCAACACCGTAATTCAATCCCGACAAACAACATTCCTAAAGAAGTATCGATTTGCGTTCCTTAAATCACACAAATATTCGGAGAAGAGTCTCGAAGAAAACAACTTCTTTAACCTCGGACCGTAAATTAATAACCGAAAACAGAAGATTTTCTTATAAACAGAGAATACAGTGGATATAGTTGTAGAATATTCCCAGGCTAATCCACAATTTACACCCTTCATAGCTTTGAAAAAATATCTTAAAAGTTTAGGAAATGGATTTCTTGGCTTTTCCTCTTTATTCATTGTTTCAAGAATAGTAATTAATTACTATGTCTTTTTTCAAAATATAGCACTTCCATCTTCATTAAGGTATTTTTCAGAAATCTGTTTGAGCCAAAAATAGAGGGTTTTAAATCGAGAAAGTTGTTTGTACACAGCGGTTTTCATCGAGGCAATATTGATCCCACGCAATTGTCAATACACTTACTTGTCGAGTGTTCCAATTTCCATGAAGCCATTTTCTTCGTAGAATAAAGTTTTAAATAAAATGTATTGAGTAAAATATTTATAATTATTTACACGATAAAATAATTGTTTTTTTTTTTTTTGTGATTTAACGAAATATAGATATTAGGTTCAACCATAGCCCGAGGCTAATAATCGAAAAATATCAAAATGATCAAAAATGCAATATTCACCATATTGCCATTTCAAATATTTATTTGCATTTTTGCGTAAAGGAGTGGACGTTCTTTGAATGAAATATTTAATACACTAGCTATGCATTCCTATGAAAAATCACGGGAAATAATAACAACAATTGCCCTGCGTGTCTGCGCAACGATTGCGTGTTACACTCTAATTATCTTAAGTTTTATTTCCGTGAATTTCCTACTGACAGACGGACAGACAGATAGACAACAAAATTATTATGTTTGGTGCTACTGAAATCACGTTGTAATAAATTTTATTCGTTGAATTATATTTTATTTCGACTTTTTCATATTTTTGACAGAAAATTTGAGATATTTCGAGGAGTTGTTTATTGCCTTTTGTTAATTTCATCTTCGTACATTAAATAATAAAAAGGAGAATATGTATGTTCCTTCGTGTGGTCAACAAAGTTATGACTATCCTTCTAACATTATTATCCTTGAATTCATCTCAAAGGAAAAGAGGGAGTACGTAGAGAGTTTGCGAAACGGTTCTGTTCCTGACTGTAACATTATTAGTCATTAGAAGCTATCTGTTTAGCAGAGGCCGGTTTTACAAAACGTCGTAAACAGCTCCAGGCTTCAACTTCTCTTTAATAGGTTAACACATCAGCGAACCACGTCTGTGGGAGTCGGCGGAAAAGTTGGACCACAGAACATATGTCAGTACAAACTGTACAAAGCTTTTTCCACGTGCTAACTAACAACTGATTTACTCTCAAAAATACTATAAAGTTTCTACTAGCACGGCAAATTGTGACGTCAGGCCAGTTCATCATTTTACATACGTTAAAACATAATTTGTGAATAATTGTCTTTTTCTACATTATTTATTTAATAAATAATGTAGAAAAAGACAATTATTTTTTTTCTTTATTTTTTTTAAACGCCAAATTCTATTCAACCAATTTTCTATACTTACGATAAATTTAAAAAAATATATATAATAAGATTGTCAAAAATTTATTTTTACCACAGTTTTAATAATCTTTTTTTATAGAAATGGTGGCACAAGGTGAATTTGAAAAATTTGAAGAAGTAAATAAGTGTATATTTAATAATGAGGATAAGCGTGATATTAAAAAAATAGTGGTTTAAAAATTAGTTTTCCAATTAGAACAAAATGATTTTGTGGTAACATTACTAATATAATAAATATGATGAATAAACTTAATTTCCACCGTTTATTTTTATTACTCGTGTAAGTGATGAAGCCCAGGTTAATTATAAATAATTAAATAAAAATTAAATACACATTAAAAATATATAGTAAGTAAAATTATCAGCTACGAAATCTATGTATACTGTTTCACAAAAAGAGTCTGCAGTTGTCTCTAGCGTAGCCCTTTGAGATATAAGGAATATTCCTATTTGGAACATATACACATATAACTTTTTAAAAAATCGATTATTATCGATTCGATATTTATATGTTTCTCATAAAAATCCGTGAAACTGAATTATATCAATTATTAATTACATTAATTATTAATTATATTAATTAAATGTTTATAAATTGAATTGCTGTGATGGAAATAATTTTTTATAAGAAAAACGTGTAGAAATTTTGATATTAGAGTTAAGAAACACATAAGGTGTTTACGTAGCAATAATTATTCCAAATCATCACTTTTTTGAAATGGATCATTCTTTTGATATATATGAGTTTTAAAATTTTATATATGAGTTATACATGATTACAGTTGCATGAATCATTAATTTTAGAAATAGAAAAATGTATTATTAGGAAATCATATATAAACAGATCAATTTTATAAACAGCAACCATTCAAATTTGTTTTCACATTAGTACTTTATTATTTATTCATTTCCCATATATTTATGTTTATTTTGTTATTCATTTTTGATCTTTAGTGTATTGCCAGATGAAGGCACCATTGGCCCCGAATGTTAGTATTTTCAACAAATTGGTGGCGAAAACAAAGTATAATCGTATGAATCATATTAAGAGAGTGTTCAGATTAAATAATTATATTTAGATAATTATGCAAATTGAAAAATAATATTTTTTTATTTTGTGATTCAGTTGAAATAAACTCGTTAATGTGAAGAAAATGAACTAAACCACAGATTTGTAAAGGCAAATCAAAATTATTTAAAATAATTTAGAAAATTAAATATAATAAATTAATATTATCAATTCATTGAAAATTTTTCACACTCCATCATAGCAAAATAAGACTTACATGTAAGCAAAAAAAAATATTCCCAATTACACCTTAATACGTAATAAATAGTACGAGTACGAGAGATGGGTACGATAATTATTTATTACGTTATCACTTAGATAAATACGCCCGCAACGGTAAGAGCGGTTTCTTGGGTATTGTGTATTCTTAGCTCTAACACCAGAAGTTTTTAAATTTTTTTATTTATTAACGCCCTTCCGGACTTTTACAAAAAATAAGGCTGTGTATATTAAATTAATGATTGAAACTAACAAGATGTCTAGAAATCGTTACATTGTGAATGCTAAAGAAATGCAAACAAGAAAACTTAATAAAATAAAGTAGAAAAGAAATACGTAGCAGTAGCACAATACAAAAAGATAAATATGATATAAAGTAGAAAGCAAGTAAGAAAGCAAGAAAGCAATAATAGCAGAAGCTTAAAAAAGCATAATACAATAAAAAAATTACATAATATTTAGTTATCAAACTCCATTAACAACTGAAATTACAATCTACTTATTTAAGTGCAATCTAACGAATACTGGCAATCGTTCAATACACTTTTTTAAATATGTTTGAATATCATAATGTTGGTGGTAAAAACTTCAAGCTGCTTGTATCCGTTTGCTAGTCTAGGAAGCGTTTGCAATGCTGAATTAAAAACGTAGTTGGTGGCTGCAATTTTTTAAAAAGTAAGAAGGGATATTTTATTTTCAAACACTTCATACAAATTTTTCAGTCAAAATTTATCAATTCATATTTTTATTCACTATTGACTATTATTATTAACTGTTCACGTATTCATATTTTTATTCACAAATACACACAATTCAAACACCAAATTTTTGTTTTGAATGCCCATTCAAAAAGGGTCAACATTTTTTTCAAAACATTTCCTTAAAAACAATCTCATATATTATATAGAATCTGGATAAAAACAAAACAAAATCTTCGAAAATGCCTACCTTTGTATATATTTTCAAATGTGACAAACAAAGAAGTCAGTATTGGGACAATGCGTACTTTTTCTCATAATTTATTGCTGAAACTAATATATGGAAAGGGAAATATCCCCTACCTCTGATGGGAATGTTAAAAAATGACGATGCTGTTCAAACTTTTACTTTTGACGTATGAGGGTCCGTACGTATTCCGTAACTTTTCAAATTAATAAAGGGAACCGTTTTACATGGCGATTACGAGTATGTTCACTACGCGTTGTTAAATTTATTTTAAATGAGTCATCAATTTTCATTCTATGGAGTTCTTTCACTACTGTACTATGTACTGTACTGTACTGATTAGCATTTTTTACTAGAAAAATAAAACTAATACCGATTGCCTGTCAAGACTCCTGGTATATGTAGCTACTCTACTTATTGAAAAGTGCGATGATATCTGTCGCAGACAGAACAAATACTGAAGATTTTTAAAGGTGTGAGTCGCCAATTTCCATTTACGTGACTTGATCCCAAAAGAAGGATTTGTGAAGGCAAAATAAATAGAACACTTGTTTTAGTCTGAGTATTGGGCTAAAGCACAGGAAACAGAGGGGAGAGAGTGCCTCCGTGCTTTTTTTTTTTTTTTTAAATCCTTGTTTACAAATAAAGGTACTTAATACTAATTTAACAATAAAACATAAGATAAATTACACATTTTTTTTGTTTTGTCTAATTTGTGGATTATGCCACTCTACTATGCTACGCCTGTCCCAGAGTGGCGTTATAGAACACAATTATAATATTTTTTCGAATTCGTCAGTAGTATTTATTTTCATAAGGTAGTAATTATGTATCTACAAAGTATCAAGTGTAATGTTTGTGAAAGTTGAGTGAGTCATAAGTCCAAGTGTAAATATGTGTAGAATAATTGTTTAATGTAAAAAGTGTTAAAGTTTTGTTTAAGATTATTTTTTATTTTCCTTAATTAATTTATTTATTTATATAGGTATATACTTTTATTTGAAGACATTATTATTCAATTACAGTAAGTAAATTTTCAGTTGCTGTTCTACCTTTGGAGGTAAGCCAGTTGTTTGCTAAAGCTTTTATTTTATTAATTGAGTATAATCTGATTTCCGGGAAGTCTGTTTTAAATATGTTAAATATTTTAGGCCCTATGTATGAGTAATTTTTCTGTCCATGTGTTGTCTTAGTTTTTGGTATTTCGTCAAGGTTTCGTAATGCTTGTCTAGTATTATGTGAATGCGAGTTACTGGTTGCTGTTAGGTGGTTTGTGTTTTTAATGTAGAAGATGAGGGTAGACTTAACGAACAGCTGTCTAACGTCCAGTACATTAAATTCTCTGAATAGTCTGTCTGATTGGTATGTAAATGGTTTCTTATTAATGACTCGGAGCAAGGTTTTTTGTGCCGTTATAGCTGGTTTTAATGTGGTTTTGTAAGTACCTCCCCAACTTGGAATCGCATAGTTCAAAAATGACTGGGCAAGAGCATAATAGATAGTTTTTAGTTGCTGTTTATTAAAAATATTACGTATGGATTTAAATAGATAAATGAGTTTTAAAAGTTTTCCCGATAATAGTTCAATGTGAAGTTTCCAGTTTAGGTGCCTGTCTATTATGATTTCCAAGTATTTCACACTATCTGCATTTCCCAACGGGGTGCAACCACAGTTTTGGTGTAGACAATCATGCATAGTCAATTTTAAATCGCTAGATGGCTGCCCTCTTTTATCTATGCTGAATGTCAAATACTTAGTTTTTTTGAGATTGACTGTTAGCAAATTATTTTCCAGCCAGTGTTTTACTATGTTGCTTCAGCTGCTTTGAAAACAAGATCCCATGTTGAAGCGTGAAACAGGAGTATTGTATCGTCTGCAAAAGTAACCCCCCCTTTGAGTCTATCGAATTGATTGTTTACAAACATTTGACTCTGCCTATGCCAGCTAATAGGCATGTGACCCACTTCCAGCATCCGAACTTAAAATCGTTGAATACAAAGAAGAGCCCTTTTCAGGGCCGCCAATTCTCATTATAGTGAGTAGTTGGAATATTTAAAGTAAAAATACCCTTTTTAGGGTCAAAAAACATTTGTCTTATAAATCTATTCAAAATTGATTTTCACTAACCATATTCAAAATTGACACGCCGGGTCATATTAAAACAATAAAAACGAAGGTTCAGGGTTTGATATCCTCTTACACCAACTTATATTTGCTGCCTGGGGACTTGTCATTTGTTCTTTATTTTTTACTATATTTGTAATGTATAATGTATCTAAAATATTAATATAAATAAATAATAAATGCATCCGTTGCTGATAAGCTTTATTTATTCTGAAAATATCCCGTTAAGTATAATAACTCTTATTAGGTTTTAATTAATTCTAATTATTGTTTTATATATATACCGATCAATGAAGTATCTATGAAAATATTAGGTCCTTACATATGAAATTGACGTTTAGTATGGGAGGAACATAAAGCCGATTTTTTTTATTATAATATATTTATTTAATCAAAGTATGTACCATTGCTATCTATGCACTTTTGCCATCTCATAGGTAGTTCATCGATCCCTTTACTAAAAAAACCATTCGGACGGGAATCAATAAAATCTTTGAAGGCGGTTTGGACTGCCCCATCGGAGTTGAATTTTTTCCTTTGCAAGAAGTTATCCAAATTTCGAAAAAAATGGTAATCTGTTGGGGCAAGGTCCGGAGAGTACGGTGGATGTCTTAGACATTCCAAGTGAAGCTCCTCTAATTTGGTAGCCGTCTGTTGTGCAGTGTGTGGTCTAGCGTTATCATGAAGCAGCAGTGGCCTAGAGCGATTAACCAGCCTCGGTTGTTTAGCAGCTAGCTTTTCCATCATGGTTGCAGTTGCTGACAATAGAACATATCCTGCCGTTAACGTTCTGGCCAGATTAAGAAAGCTGTAGTGAACGACACAGGCACTAGTCCACCAAACGCTCATAAGTAACTTTTTTGGAGACAATTTTCGCTTGGGGCATGGTTTGGCTGGTTCGGCAGGGTTCAGCCATTGCGATGAGCGCTTCCGATTATCGTACAGGATCCACTTTTCATCACAGGTAATGGATTCGATTTAAAATCCCTTCATTATTGTGCCGGTTGAGTAATGCAACGCAGCAGTCAACGCGCGTTTGTTGATTTGCTTCACTCAATTCGTGAGGTACCCACCTTTCAAGCTTTTTCACCTTACCAATTTGCTTCAAGTGGATTAAAACAGTTTTATCACTAACACCGCAGCCTGCAGCTAACTCGGATGTGGTTTGCGATGGATCCGCTTCCACAATAGCCTTCAATTCTTCATTATCAACTTTGGTCTCCGGCCGTCCACGGGGCTTGTTTGCAGGTCGAAATTTCCAGAACGAAAACGTTGGAACCAAAAACGCACTGTGTTTTCTTTTGCGGCACCGTCACCATACACATCATTAATCCTTCGAGCCGTTTCTGCAGCACTGGTGCCACGGTGGAACTCGTACTCGTAAATAACACGATATTTCAAGTTTTTCATTTTGTAAACTGAGTGACGCAAAGAAAAAAAACAGTTGAGAAAAAAACAAATGAATTATAATTTTCAAAACACAAATACATGAGTAAATAGCTGCATAAATTTGGATTTGGAATTCCTAACCAAAGAGAAGATATTTGAGATCAAATTTGCCAGTACGGCAAAACGCCAATTTCATATGTAAGGACCTAATATAAAAAAAACGTAAAAAAAGATCTTTGAATCTGTTCAATCATGTCGATCAATTTCTTTTGGAAGAAATTAACTAACCAACTTGCTAACCATCACGCAGTTTCACCGCAGGGGTAGGCAGAGAGGATATAATGCCATATTCATCTGTCTTGGCACACCACTTTTCGTTTCGGCTACATTCATACATCTTCTCATATAATTCCTTAAATCTGTGGAAACATTAAAGATGGTCCTTGTTTTATTGTATACTGATTTTTGTACTGTAAGATTTAATTACACTATTTTTATTTCCCACCAATAGCATTTCAAATTAGAAATTGTGAATGCGAACTTTTGGATATAATTTTTTGAAAATGTACGTTTTCAATATTTTTGAAATAAAGTTTCTGATGCACTGTTCCTTAGAATAAACTTGCACTTTATTAGGTCTACTACCATTAATTGAACTCAGTCTTCTGGCAATGGCTAATCGGTTTTACGTCATTTCCTGCAGCTGAAGTGGAGCCTTACCTGAGAGTTTGGCACCTACTATTCAATTTAGGTTAGGTTAGGTTAAAATTCAAGTTATGTTAAAGATTCAGATGCGCGTTTAATATCTACTTCTTCAGAGAAACGGAGTCAACGTAGTTCACGCAAAAGCGAGGGTCACGATACTGCGCCATTTGAATTTCAGTGTAAAAAATAGAAAAAAGTGATGAAGAAATATTTTTTTTTTTTTGTGAAACATGTTTCTTTTCACATATTTTTCCTGTATTAAAAATTGACATTAAAATTCACAGCAAAACTGCACTTACATTGGTCTCATTTCAATTAGATAACTATTTAATTAGCCTTTAAAACAAAATTTCTATTGTAATGTTATGTTATTTGTATGTGAAATTTCTAAATCCTTATTATATCAACAGACTGATTTGTTTCCAAAAGATGATTAGGAATTTAATAATAATTATTGATCTTTAAATGTTTAGAAATTAACTTATAGAAAAAACCAAATCAAATCAGAATTTTCTGGATTATTATTCCGCCCGTTTCTGACCTATTTTGCTGATGTTTTTGACCTGATTACAGTCTCATCTTGAAAGTGTTGCAACAGCTGCATCAGCGCATAGGCTCAGGGGAAATCAACGTGTCCCAACAATGGACCGAATCGTTAATAAGCCACGTCATCGCCCTAGGAAAACAACAGTTTCATCATATATATTTAAAAATAACTGGTTGCGGATATTTTAAATGAACCGTATGTTTTTCCGAAAGACGATTCTCGACGTTTCGTTGAATTCTTATTCAACGTCATCAGGAGGACGACTTGTACCCGCGGAGGTGATGGGCGGACTGCTTAATGCTTTCGAGGGTGTAAATTATATGCACTTTGTTGTGGAGTGTTCATTTCTTCCATTGTGCAATATGTACTACTTAGGTCGGCGGACTTTTCTGAGACGTCTCTCAAAGGTTGAATTAATGTCGTAAGAACAGGGCACCATATACTTGATAGTTTGTAGCTGTCATCTCTCTATATATATTATATAACGATTTTGGAGCATTCTACATAGGACTAACTAAATGCAAATCGCTACACGCTTGAAGGAACATATTGGAGTAATTAAAAACAATAACAGCTACAAACTATCAAGTATTTGGCACCCTGTTTTTACGACATTAATTCAACCTTTAAGAGACGTCACAAAAAAGTCCAACGACGTAACTAGTACATATTGCACAATGGCGACCTCTATCGTAGACGAAGTGAACACTCCACAACAAAGTGCATATAATACCTCGAAAGCATTAATCAGTCTGCCCTTTACTTCCGCGGGTACAGATCGTCCTCCTGATGACGTTAAATAAGAATTCAACGAAACGTCGAGAATCGTCATATATATTTTGTATATTTAATAGACACACCCTACAGCGTATTACGCTGCATTGATTTGAAACACGCGTTTATAGAAAAACTGTTTATTTTTGCTTTCAAGGAAGGATGAAAAGATCAATATTTTAGCATAAAAACAGTACATTTATGTGACGAAAATCTTTATGACACATAGAAATGTTTGTAATGCAATAATAAGCCTGTTCCTTTGTGGGTGAGATTTTTATTTAATTTATTTTATGAATATTTTTCCAAAACCTAAAACATAGATCAAACAGTGTGGTTTGATTGTAGGATGATTTGCTTGTTGGTCAAGTGTTTAAGGGATTGTACCAACTTGAGTCATCAAAAAAAACATTCAAATAAATTTTTTGGCTTAATAATATTGATTTATTATCATTGTTTACGAAATACATTGATTAATATTTTACACTAACTGTAACCCGTCAAAAATGACGTAAAAAAATACTACAAAAAAGTTACGGACGTTACACAAAGTTACGGGGACAGACCGACAGACAGACGGACGGACGGACGGACAGACAGATAGACAAGGAAATTATTATTAAAATAATATAATACTTATTTTACTGTAACTGGTTGCGGATATTTTATACGAACCGTATGTTTTTCCGAAAAATGATTCTCGACGTTTTGTTGAATTCTCATTCAACGTCATCAGAAGGATGACCTGTACCCGAGGAGGTATTAAATAAATATGTTAAATATGTTAAACGACTGTAATAACAACCTCAACTCTTTAATAAATATAATAAAAATAATAATAATAGTAATAATAATAATAATATAATAATAATCTAATAATAAAATAATAATAATAAATAATAATAAATAATATAATAATAATAATAATAATAATAATGATAATAATAAATAAATAAAATAGTCTTTATTATAATATTTGATGGCAGTTGTCTGTATGCTTTTTGGCAATTGCTTCCTTCAATTACCTCCATTCCTCCCTATCTTTTGCTTATCAAAAGGAAACTCTTCGATACCTGCATTCTGCTTGTCCTAACTTACGGCTCTCAAACCTGGGCGATCACTAAAGCTCACGAAAGAAAGCTAGAATCTTGCCAAAATCAAATAGAATAAGGAATTAAAGTATCTATCAGAAGGCTTAAATGGAAATGGACTGGATATACAATCAGAGGAATAGAAAAATGGTCAAAAACAATAATGTTGACAAGAGACAAGAAATAAATATTATAAAAATTTAAGAATGGCGGAGTTGTGCCCTTTCCCGCAAAGGTCCTTCTCCGTGACGCGTGTGGAGATAATCATGTCACCAGAAATGAAAAAGTGAATTATTTTCTTGCAAGTATGTAATGTCTGTGATGTAGCATATCGAAAAAAAAAAAAATATTTTTGTGCAAATGAGATGAGTTTGAAAATAAAAAAAAAGAAGTTTAGAAATTCATTATGAGAAAATGGCGCATTTTATAACAGAAATCGTATACTATATCGTAGAAAATAATATTAGTAAGACGTGTGCTAAATTCGTTTAATTATTCACCTGCCACGTTGGTTTCAAATTGCTGTAACCAGTGGTGACTCAAATCAATCTTGAACCTTATAGCTGAAACAAACAATTTTTGAAAATGTCAAGGTGCTGTAACCCCTTAAGACTCTCGCCTAGTGTTTCAGTCATCGAAGGTTCGAGCCCCATTCCAGGAGATCAGTAAGTCCAATATTTATAGAACAAGCGTTCAGTTTTGTTTGAAAATAGTAAGAATATTAGTCGTAGGTACACCCGTAAAAAATCACGTAACATAATTTGAGTATTATTTATATATTAATACATAATAAAAAGCCTCTCAAAATTATAACGTAGGAGGCGTAAATTAATGGTTTGCATCTTAGCCTACCCCTGCTTTTACAATGTGTATCATATATAGTATATTTTTTGACGGGCCATGGAGAAGCGGTGGTGGCTACGTCGCTTAGTTGCCGCGTTGCCATCCACGCGTCCGAGGTTCAAGTCTTTCTCCAGGCGTGTAATTTTGTTTTTTAGCCGTGAAATGCAGGAAGTTACGGGACAGACAGACACCGAAATTATTATACTTATTTAGATTAGTATGATGAGGATGGCCAATAAGAATCTGTCAAAGGAAGCAAGACAAGCGGTACATAATGGCGTTCCAGTGCCAACCCTGGAAGTGAAGCCTGGAATTTGCAAAATAGGAATGCAAGTAGACTGAATGCGGTGGAAATGCGGTCACTAAGATGCTTGTGTGGAAAATCTTTGGTCGATAGAGTAAGGAGTGACCAAATTAGAAGTGAATGTAATGCTGGTTGTAGTGTGGTAGATAGAATAAAGAAGGAGTGCTGAGTTGGTTTGATCATGTGAAACGTATGAACGAGGAAAGTATGTTTAAGCGAGTGTTGAAGGCAACAGGAATAGAGGGCGTCCGCGAGAGACCTGGCACGATCATATCCTCTGCCTAGCTCTGCGGGGAAACGGCGTGATGGTTAGTTAGTTAATATGATGTGTATTCCGCGCACGCATCTCTATTTTTCTAAAATTGAAAACAAATTATACATGAGTTTGGGATAACGCATTTGTTTTTCTTGGCAATGACAAATTATTAAACGGGAAACGACATAAATCAGCGGTTGTTTCTAGAAGAAAAATGATGGAATTGCTTGGAATCGATTCGAACCGCGCGCAAGGTGAAATTCCTCCGCCGCGCTCTTGATGCGTATGCGCTAGTATGCAGGTCCAAGAATAATTATCACGTCGTCCGCGGCCGTGAAAACCTGAAACATTATAGAATAAAATGTACATTACTCCGTGTTTAATCCATCTGAGCGCGGCGACACGGCCGGGCCCGTCTGGACGCGTATTTGAACAATGTCGCCCTGCTTTTGATATTCGATAGCGGTCCCGGCTCCATTAACTGGTTCCCGGCACGGTAGGTCCCGCGGCAAACACCGCACTTGTCCGGGAACACTTTGTACGCCGTGTTCTAATGGACTCTAATTCCCGCTTGTTCAAACACTGCGGACGACAGCACGCACCAGGGATGGCAGTCGCTGCGCTGCAATATTGCGTCAAAAAATACCATGTATTATATTTTTGTCAAAATAATCGCTACCGAATTCCATAATGACGGCCCAAACACATCCAGTATATGGCAGTGGCGTGCAGAAGGTATAATCTTAGGTTATGCTGTGACTGACTATATATTATATTTAAAAAATAATATTGGTATATACATATTTTAAATATTTTGTAATTTTTTAAACTGTACATAATGAACTATTCTATTCTATGCTTTAATCCAAAAAAGTGAAAAAAATTGTAAAGAAAGATTTTCTAAATAAATACATATTTTATGCATAATACGGAAAATTTTTTCAATATATTTCGAAGGCGATTTATATATAATTAAATCGGGAAGAAGACTAATTCCAAATAACATTTTATTCAGACATGGTTTTTCTGAATTTTAAATCATTTATTAGAAAATGATCACGGTTTTGCTAAAAATTTAGGACTTTCTATTTTACACA
Organism: Agrypnia vestita; assembly: GCA_016648135.1. Lineage (NCBI taxonomy): Eukaryota > Metazoa > Arthropoda > Insecta > Trichoptera > Phryganeidae > Agrypnia > Agrypnia vestita. The sequence goes on from JADDOH010024203.1 coordinate 88,518, forward strand.
TAATTAATTTTGGTCTGAAGTTGAATAATTTAGAATCATTTTAAATTAGTAAAGCATGTAATAGTAGACAAAATATTATTAACAATCAATTAAATTTAACTACAAGCCCAATATTAAATTTTTTTCCAATAACTGCGAGTAATCAAGAACTTCACTAATAAATTTAAAATAATTTTTAAAATAACTTTTCAAATAATTTAGAAAAACAAGAAACAAAAGACATTTCATTCTGATATTTTGACAGTTATACAACACCTGGACGATGGAAAGGTTTTTCTGAAACATGTTGGTGTAATTAATCAAATAAAAGAAGTAGATATACACAAATAATATAATCAATATATATGTTTTCAAAAACTAATTCATGTAAACAGAAACAGATTAAATTCGTATTTTGACATAATCGTAATTAATGAACTCAGTAATCCAAATAAAAATAGTAATAGGAAACAACAAACGCACTCAACATAATATGTAGATCATATATTAGGTCCTTACATATGAAATTGAAGTTTTACCGTACTGGCAAATTTGATCTCAAATATCTTCTCTTTGGTTAGGAATTCCAAATCCAAATTTTTACAGCTATTTACTCATGTATTTGTGTTTTGAAAATTATAATTCATTTGTTTTTTCCTCAATTGTTTTTTTCTTTGCGAGACTCAGTTTACAAAATGAAAAACTTGAAATATCGCGTTATTTACGAGTACGAGTTCCACCGTGGCACCAGTGCTGCAGAAACGGCTCGAAGGATTAATGATGTGTATGGCGACGGTGCCGCAAAAGAAAACACAGTGCGTTTTTGGTTCCAACGTTTTCGTTCTGGAAATTTCGACCTGCAGAACAAGCCCCGTGGACGGCCGGAGACCAAAGTTGATAATGAAGAATTGAGGCTATTGTGGAAGCGGATCCATCGCAAACCACATCCGAGTTAGCTGCAGGCTGCGGTGTTAGTGATAAAACTGTTTTAATCCACTTGAAGCAAATTGGTAAGGTGAAAAAGCTTGAAAGGTGGGTACCTCACGAATTGAGTGAAGCAAATCAACAAACGCGAGTTACTTGTGAGCGTTTGGTGGACTAGTGCTGGTGTCGTTCACTACAGCTTTCTTAAAATCTGGCCAGACGATTACGGCAGATGTCTATTGTCAGCAACTGCAAACCATGATGGAAAAGCTAGCTGCTAAACAACCGAGGCTGGTTAATCGCTCTAGGCTACTGCTGCTTCATGATAACGCTAGACCACATACTGCACAACAGACGGCTACCAAATTAGAGGAGCTTCAATTGGAATGTCTAAGACATCCACCGTACTCTCCGGACCTTGCCCCAACAGATTACCATTTTTTTCGAAATTTGGATAACTTCTTGCAAAGGAAAAAATTCAACTCCGATGGGGCAGTCCAAACCGCCTTCAAAGATTTTATTGATTCCCTTCCGAATGGTTTTTTTAGTAAAGGGATCGATGAACTACCTATGAGATGGCAAAAGTGCATAGATAGCAATGGTACATACTTTGATTAAATAAATATATTATAATAAAAAAAAATCGACTTTATGTTCCTCCCATACTAAACGTCAATTTCATATGTAAGGACCTAATATTATGATTTGACAGTTGGAATTCACCATAGAAAAGAGAAATAGAATTCACACAAAAAGTTAAAGTAACTATGGAACTTGTTAGAATGCGATTTGACTTCTTCCACTACACCTCTTCATTGACTTGTATCCCTAGCCATTTTTCTCCAGTATTTAGACTTTTCCATTCTGCTTTAACTCTCTTCCACGCAACTTTTTCCTTGGTCTGTGTCCATTTGGTAATGGTTTTTGACGCCTCGCTTGTATTCTTTCAACATCACCAACCTACCGGAGCCTTTAGGACCTACAGAATCTTTCAATAGGTTTTTTCTCTGTAATGTTTCATTTTTATTCTGAGAGTTTTTCTTTTTAATTTATTGGTCCATAAATTTTTCATAGTATTTAATGTTAAAAATAAGCTATTTTATCTTCTTCATTTTGATTTAGGCACCACGTTTTACAACCTTAAGAGAACAGTGGATTATTATTATTTTATATATTATCAGTTTATTATGATCGATTAATAGCATTAACCTTGTTTCTTCTATGTGAGTTTAATAATATTTTTATATTTTTTTCACTACTTAAGTTTCGAGAGAAACAGAATCACTCATTGACAGGTGAAGTGTCAAACTGACTACTTTCAAATGTAGAATTTTTACATTGATTCTGTTAAAAAAATAAATAATGTTTCGTCCGTTCCATATAATTTAATTCCATATAAATTAATAATACAATACAATACAAAAGTTAAAATTACAATTGGATATATAGACATTGAAAAAAAAAATATATATGGAAGTTTAAAAACTAAACGAGAACTCACATGATAACAAATTTAAAGGTAACTTTTTTCAAAAAGGATTTAGTTATTTATAATATTTATTTATTTATTTTTATAATAAATATATATATATATAATCAAAATTTTTATAATACTGTATTAACTTTGTAGCTTCCATGATCGCAATTTTAGAAATTTGTGCATGCATATACAATTTTCTTGCTATATATAATATTACTTCAAGAGATCACTGTAATCTAAAAATCGCTCACTTTAGTGATAGAAATCACATTCAGTAAGGTATGTGTTGAAAAATTTTGTGAAAGTGAAAGTAAATTCATTACTGACATAAATTGTTTTATTACCATGTCCAGCCCTGGACACCAAACTCCTCAGGATAGACGGAGGCCCTCAAAAACCGATTTCCCCCTTGTTCCAATATTTAAAGATGTCGTTTTTTAGTCTGGCTTCTTTGCGCTATCATCTGAGAACGTCACCCAACGCTGTCGTGCTATCCAGGTGAAGATGTATCTCGTTTATTGAATTGTTTTTATTTTATTTCAACGCCCCAATGCTGCTCCATGATGGTTGTCTAACTTCAGTTTGTCGATGACGAACGTCGAATGTCGAATGTCGATGTCGAATGTAATCTCAGTTTGTCGATGTCGAAAGTCGAACGTCGTTTGATTAAATAATTTATTGTCTCCTTGCACTGTTCAAACTCATCGGGTCGACTCTTCTTGTTCTCAGGCTGTATCTTCTTCGGATCTGGATGTCTGTTTTATCTAGGCTGTTTCTCTGTAGGATTTTGGAGCGTTGAGTTATAGTTATAGGTTACAATTTGTTTGAATTTATGGTGAAGTGAACGCAGCGCGAGAAATATAACAACGACATCATAAGTCACGTTGGTAGGAATATCGGTGTGACAGATGCCGCCAGGGGTCAGTAGTCTTGCGAATCGGCCGATTAAATAAATGCAGTGTTCAATTAGTACATTCCAATAAGCTGTAAGAATTTCGGGCAAATAAATTTACAAATTGCCTCTATGGATAAAATCCAGTTACTGTGTTCTCAAAACATACATATAAAAATATTGTTAAAAATATAAACCGATCCATAATATAAGTTGAAAAATTGAAAGTAATAATTTTCCGGCTTATTCTAAATAATATAAATAATTCGGAAGAATATCATGTTATATATTAAAAATAATATTGCTTGATATTCCACTTAAAAAAGTATAAAGGTTTCATTATCAGCTGCGAAATCTATGTATGCTATGTCATGGGAAGGATCACAGATGTCTCTAGCATAGTACATTAAAATATATGAAAGAAAATGATTCAGAACACACATTCAACATTCAAAACTTTGATAATGTGTGAATGTTCTTACGGTGGAATTGGCGAACGTTACATTATGTATAATGATCAATTAAGCCAGCTCATATAGGTCGTAAATCTGGGTCACCATATAAAGATTTTCTTACACGTTTCTGTGAGATTTCTATAGTTTATCTGAAATAAATTGAATTTATACATTAATTTCGTAATATTTCTATCATTGATATGATCATGATATTCACATTTTGATATCGATAAGACATGTAATTTTGCTTTACTTAAATTAAATTGTATGTTTAACCTTCGGGTACCGGAAGGTCGAAAATTGGGTTGGGGGCTAGAGTGGGGTACAGACTGGACCCCAGTCAAATTTGTGTTTTAATGAAGTAAAATGATAAAATGCTCTATAATATTTTTAATTACATTTCGTATACAATTCGAACAAAATTCTACTTAATTTGTAGCCATTTTATAAGAAACCGTAATATTTTGACGCCTCATAACTGACAGGCATCTGACTGACAGAAGCTTTGCAAGCAGAATGAAGTAAACGCATCGTATAGAATATTACCGATTGTCTATATAAAAACATACTTTTTTCTACTTTTGATTATCTTACTACAAATTATCATTTAATTTTCTTTTGGTATTGCTTTCTTTGGGATATTTATGAAGTTTACAAAAAATACCAGCTCAATACCATCTGTTCGAACACGGAATGTGAATTGGATAAGTCAAGATGCGAAAAGACAGGTTCCTGGAAGGAAAGAAAGTCAGTTAAGGAAGCACGCCCTTACCTTTGTCCTTTGGTCCAGGTCAAAGGAAACACAACGTTGGTTTCTCCCTTATCAGAAGGGCAGTAGATCCTGAATCTTGGGGGGGGGCACCTTATTACTTATCAGAAGGCTTTACGATCACGTAAACTGGGCACACACAGAACTCAAAATAAAAACGCCAAGCAACCAAGACAGTTCAAAAGTGAATAACAATATTATAATGCTTTACTTAAATGGTCTCATGATATGGGTTTAATTATTAATGCAAAAAAAAAATAAAGTCATGCATGTAAGGTCACCTCATATAACTGTGACTAATCAAATAAATATTATTTCCCATAATTTTGATTGCTTGCATTCCGGAATTAATGCATCGTGTAATTGTGAAAAAATTGAATTAGTTAATGAATACGTATATCTTGGTATTACCATAGATACATTTTTCAAATGGGATATTCAGGTAAATAAGGTATGTAAGAGGTTGAGAACTGTATTGGGATGTATGCACAAGATTAAATACTATGTTCCGATACAGACTATGAAAACTATATATCAATCTTTAGCGGAATCGGTAATAAGGTATGGAATAACTAGCTGGGGTCTAACTTGCAAAACTAATATTAGAAAAATTCAAAATATTCAAAATTCGGCTATAAAATTAATAAATAAAGAAAGTGCTACTAAAGATATACAGGAACTCTTCAAGAAACAAGGCTCTATGCCAATTAATGCTATCTTGTGGTACAAACTAATTACACGATATCATGAAGATGGGACATATAAGCATAGATTGATTCATAAACATAGTACCAGATTTACGGTTAAAGAAGGACTACGAATACCGAAGGTCATAAATAAATATGGACAAAGAACATTAAAATATGTCATACCAAAAATATTAAATAAAATCCCATGTCGTGTCAAAATGGATATTAATAAAAAAGGGCAAAATACAGAATTAACGAATATGTTATTAAATAAAAGAGACTTATTTTGATTTTGGTAATATTTGTATTTTTTCTTGTATTGTTGTATAGTATTGTTGATTTGTATTTGAGTTTAAAAGATCTATTATAATTAATTAATATGAATGTATTTCTGGTAAATACAATTTATTTATATATATGTATTGATGCACCTACAGACAAATATCAATGTGATGTTTTGTGGGTCTGAGATGTAAAAAAAAAAAAAATATCATAGACAAAGAGTTTTTGTAAAGCGGTCACTATGAAAAGGTGTAGGAAAGGTGGATGTGTTCTGTGACATCTGGTCCTGTTCACAAAGACCGAACACCATCTATAATTATTTATGGGTTTAAGTTGTGTCCTAATGCAGAAAGGGAGTGTTAAATGTGATATAGTATTATTAATATCTCCTGTACAGAATCAGACCACCGAAGGAGAATGTTGGGTTGCCCAGTCTTTAGAAAACTGAATCACATACTTAGGAACAAGAAGATACTTCAAAACTTTCGGACACATCAGAGCAAGAATGCTGGAAGAACCTGTGCTGACGCGGAGTGGAGATGTGGACTATTCCAAAATGAATTTTATAAAAACTGGTTGTTACACAACCATGTTACAAGCGACGTTACGCATCTCACTAAAATACAGGAAACCCAACTGGTGAGTAATGCTAAAAAGTTGACGACACTGTCCAGATGATTGCCATGCTGAAGTGGTGACTACGAGATAGTCTGCACTGGTCGTATAAGGATGATGAATACAGAATTTTAGTTCATTGTTAAAAAAAACTGTTATTTACTGAAAATATTCATGGCATTAGAAAAATGACTGAGAGTAAATTCACGATAAAAAAGACAATTTTGTTCAAAACGTCAGATGAAACTGTTCTTCAAAGATTATATAATATCTTAAACATAGTTATTCTAAAAAGTTCATCACTAATTATTAAGTACTGAGATAATATAAATGAGGAAATTACGAAAATTGGAATTTACTATATTATTGATGGAATTGGCGTTTAAGTTGTAGAGATTGTTCATGATGATCATTAAATAATATTGTGGTCGTGACTAGGAAGACAAATGAAAACACTGAAAATTAACTAGCAATTTGTGAATTACTGATTAATAAAGTATTAAATGGACAAAGTCACTTAACGCTATTCTTTAAATTACACTAATTTGCAATTTATCACTCGTATATAAACCCTTTATTATTGCTGGGAACACTTTATTTATCACTCGTAGAATATTCAATTCTCGCCTATAGAAGTCGTAGAAGAAGTTCGTCATTATCGGTACTGGCCCGATTATTTCGTTGGTATCTATCGCTCCTAAATTGGCACACCTGGCAGTTGCCTAGCGCGTAATTTGCGTCAAGCGAACTGTGAAAAACAGAAATCTGCGCCGCAGCGTTGTCCCGGTATTTATACCCAAACGCTGTTTTTTCGAACTCTCGAGAAGATACTTTTCTTTTCTAGTATTTAGGGGAAGGTTATTTATAATTTCGGGTAATCTAGGTGCTAGGCTAGGCGTCTCTCGGAGGTTGTAGATACATAATTATAGACTGTTCTAGAGCCTTCCATAGTGTTCTTCCAAATTGACATCACAAGGGATTCGGACAGTGTACAATTCCTTCTGCTTAGTAACAAGGTTCATATTATTTAGGGAAACGTGGTTTATATTATTTAATGAATTGACTAGTTTGAATTTTTCCTCACGACTATGTACGTTCGCGTTTCATGACATATTTTAATGTACTAGTACGATTATGTATAATAAACAAAATGTATCAGTCTATGTATTAGTAGCTATCCTTAGTTGCAGCGGACTTTTCAGATGGGTGTAGGAACTATATTTTTATTGAGAGATTGTAACTCTAGAGCTGGAGTGAAAAGTTATAAAATGTTTAATGTACTCGTAGAGCCAGCGATTTGTATTTTTAAAACAAAAATAATTTCGTTTCTTAAATGTTTCATGTCGTGTCGTGAAGTAAATATATGTTTTCTTTTAATTACTTAATAATTTGTAAGCTGTACACAAATTGTAGGTACTATTGTGAATAAGATTGTCAAGGATATAAAAAGTTGTATTGATTAATTAGAAACTGCAACACAATAATAAGAACTAAGAATGTGATTCCCAAAAAAAAAATAATTTCAATAATTTATTAATTCGAATCTCCTATTAACCTATTCAATCCAATGTAAAAAATATTTTTAGAACCGTTACGAAAGGCGAGTCCTTGCATACCTCACAGCAGGGGTCATGGTTCTCAGCGTGTTTGCTTATCATTTTACAGGCGCGTCATTGCATACCAACCTTTACACATGTGATATCATAATACAATGATAATTTCCACTTAATTTTCAAATTTATGATTCAATGGTACCTGTTTTTGTTTAACCCTTTTCTAGTAAAGAGGGGTTGCTATTTTAACTATTTAATGATCAAATATTTTCAAATATTAGGTGAATCCAAAAATAACGTTTTTTAAAATTAAGTAGACATTTATATATTTTTTTAACGACAATATATTAAAATTTATTCTCCGTCTCCCTCAAAACTCATAGGTTTTGACGCAAAATTTTCTCTTAATACCGTTTTTATATCACTAACGCCATTAAATTTTCTTCCATCTAAATAATACTGCAAATATATAATCACGCGATAATCGGATGATGCTAGATCGGGCACATATGAAGAGTGATTCATAATTTTTCATTCTTGTGGGATGATTTAATCTCGTGTGATTTTGTTCCCTAATTTAATTCTTTTCTTAGGCGTATAATATACACCGTGTTTCTAAATCTTATAAATTTTTTGAATGGATCTTTTAACACTCGACTATGAAAACCAGTCATGTTAGCTAATTTTTGAATTGCCGTCTCTGGATATAGCTCAATTTCTGTAGTAATTCGATCTTCCATGGCAATTTTAGATGTTCCGTTACGAAGATTGACTTCAGTACTAAAATCGACTGATTTAAATTTCGCAATCCTTTTTTTGCTCTGAAAACCATTCAAGAATATTTGTCCATGTAAATAGCACAAATATTTCTGGTTGTTGTGATTGAAGAATTTTTTTGGTCAGACTCTTATAACATTTTTTAATTATGTAAGAGTACCCATTGAGGAAAAAGCGTTGTACAGTTTTATGCATAAAATATTATTAGGAGAGAACAAAAAACAATACTTCGCAAGATGCAATCAAGACGGTAAGTAATGCACAACCGACTGAAGTTGTCAGTTGAAAAACGTATTTTTTTGGTACATGAGATTAATTAAAAAATTTAGACATAAATAGATGGTAGCATATTTAGTTATGAAGATGCAATTTCAAGAACATAGTTCTATGATATTGTGAAATCGGTATCATAAATGAAAATTTTTCGGGTCCTTATTCCGGTGGTAAATAAATCTTCAAGAGTAAGATTTTTTGTGCATGTCATTTTAAATGATTAATATCTTATTGTTTGTTTTAGATTTTTATATTAATCCTATTGAAGGTGTTCTGGGTGACTTTGCTGCAAGCATCCGGTTGAAGATTTCATTGGTAGAAGATTACAAATATTGACATATTCTACATGTACAAAAAGCATCCGGGTTTTGATTCTCTTTTTTTTAGGAATATTTACGTACTTATCTGTCTTGAATATGTTATTTATAAATGACAGGCTCGTGCAGTGAGTAAATTATAGCATGACTTTTATGTAAACATACATTTTGGAAAAAAAACATCAAAATATATATTTATGTGACAGAATATTATGATTTATTTAAATCTGAATAAAATAATAATCACCGTGATATGAATATTACGATATGTGCTTACATAAAAGTCATGCTTCACTGTAGCTAATCACTACATGACCCTGATAAATGACGTATATTTTAATTTGTTGTAGATATGCAAGTGAGGTATCTTTTCTAAGCTAGATTGTATTTGTAGATGGTTTGCCTTGAGAAAATCTAGACCGACTTTTTAAAGAATATTGTATAAATAAATCTTGAATTGATTATTTTTTTTGTAAAAATCGAACTTGTGAGTCACTTAAATTATTACAACTTAAATTTTGACAACCGATAAAAAACTTGTAATTGAATTAATTCACGAAAATCATTTATTTTGTCGGGCGTTAATAGGTTGGGGTTAACACAATAGAACCCTGGGGAGTCACGGCGAGTGGTGATTTGTTACTTGAGATCAAGTACTGGGAGAAAGGGGCTTGGACCAAGTGGGGTGTCTTATTAAATTTCAAGCGTCATTCCCTACCGTCTTATGTGGGCTCCCAAATAAACTTAGTGGCGTTTTCTTATTTAACTTTATCCCGTCATCTTTAACAATACCGAGAAGTCCCTTCAAGGGACAGAACGATAAACTCAACTAAAATATTTTGTTTGTAAGGAAACATATTTATTTGTGTGGGCTAAGTTTGAAGAGGGTGCTAAAATGTTTGAAACAGGATAAAAACTCTCGAAATATTATTCTGATCTGATAATATCGAAATTATAATAAAAACACGGATTAACTGGTTTACACCATTTACAACCTGTGAGAGTATGTTTCACAAAACGTTTTATATTATTTATATATTAACATAAATTGTGAGATTTAATATAAATAAAATCGTTCAATAAGGTTAGATAAGATTTTATTAGGATAGATTAGAAGGATAAAAAGAGGTATGAAAAGGGGAATAATAAAACATTTTTGTAGCAGAATTTGACGTCTCCGTTTATTTCTCTTCATGTTTTCCAATTTTTAGAAATTTTGTTTCCTCAGACTCGGAATGTATACAAGTACAATTATATCATCCATAGTTATATAATTACATTAAAGTTACTATTTTATACATACATATATAATAATGAATACAATAATTAATATTATAATAATTATATTACTATTTTCATAATTTAATTAGCCAAACGCATTATGGCACAGATCTTCGACACATTTAATTAGCTTATTTTATTTCAATGAAACACCGATGCGTAAGTTTTAAAGAAGAAGAAGAAGTAAGCATTTTTATTTGGAAATGTTATTACGTGAATCAACAATTAACAATAAATCTAGTATTCGAATTATCTCATGATTTTGATTAGTGGAAATGAACGTTCAATTTAGAGTTGAATTTTTGATACATCAAGATAACACGTGAAAATAGCGGACAATTAATTTACCGGGTGGTTTTTTCATAGATTATACATCTGCATAACGCACTAAATACATAATTTTTGTAAAAGTTGCAAATGCATCTTAATAAATAAATGAAACGGTATTTTTTTCTAATTTCCGATAGAGGTCTGTAAAATCGTCATCATTTCTAGGCGTTAACCACATTTTTTAAAGCTTTACATAAAACTACGAATCATGAAACGAAACGTACGTATTAAAGTTTTAAGTACACCCAACATTTTTTCGGAACACTTTAATAAATATATTAGTAGTTTTTTATGGTTATAAGGACTAATGATTATATTAAAATTACATTTCACATAACATTATATTAATTTTTGTTACGCACATGGCTTCATCAGAAATTAAGTTACAGTTATATTCATTCAGAAAGCAAAGAAGGAAACATGTATAAGATTTAGAAAATAACCCTCAAGAAAATTTCAAATTATGATAAATTTACATTGGGGTTTCCGATTAGAAATTTTGTTTAGAAATTTATAATGCCCTACAGACATTTTATAGTTTATCTAAATTACAATTTAAAATATTGATTCTCTCTAGTATATTTTCAACTGTTAGCATTTGTTAGCATTCTCACTTTGAAAGTTTCAACTCGAGTTAATATAATTTCTATTAGCGAAAGAACACAAGCATTTTTTCGTACCTAATCAAATTGAATATAAAACACATTTATTTCCAACAAATTAGCAAAACTTGAACTCTGCTTAAGAAAATCGGGTGATCTTTTACTGTTTATGAGTATTTTTTCGTACGTCATTTCAAATGTTCTATTTCACTGAAAAAAACACATTATATGGTAATTATTCCAATGGTCGCAAAATGTTGCACGTTTAATTAAATCACTAACACGCGTAATACATTTAAAATCATAAATGTTGAGGCAATTGGTAATTCACTAAAGAGTTTATATAGATTTTGTCATAAAAGCATCGCTTTATCAATGTGAACTGTATCGTTATCATTTAATATTGATTGTTTAAAATAATAAGATTATGAAAACTAAAAAAAATTATTTGTATATCGACGATCCCTACGTAAATTCGGACATCTGCCAAGGATGAATTTTTGACTTTCTTGAACCAATGCGTATAAAACAAATTTTTTTTACATAATACAAAATAAAAAATAAAAAAAACTGGAAACGTAAAAATGGTCACACACATTCAATTTGAACGAAAAGCCAAATTTCAAACAGCTCTCCTGTAAAATTACTTTTTTGTAGATGTCTCACTGAACGGAGGGACTATCGATATATGTATGTTTATTTCAGTGGTCAAAATACGATTTAAAAAGGACTTGCAGTAGTAGTCTACTCGGGTCGAGTTGAATCGTCGGAGACCTTGCCCGGTCGGTCTGATACATGAATGAACGCCGTTGACATAAAAGCGAAGATTTTCAGTCGGGTCACATTCGACACATTTCTCTAAGGTAAACAAGCGGCTCTCGCCGCCGCCGCTCCGAGAGCTGGCGGCCTCATGAGGAATTTCACAATCTCGGAGAAACAAATACCTCGTTTGTAAACAGCGAGCGTACGAAGGAAAGCACATCTACAATACGTTAACTTTAATGTCAGTGCGATAATACTGCGCAATAATATACATCAATAATAAGTTACGTTTTCTATCGAGTCTAGTTAAATAAAATTATTTAGACAATAAAAGAGTACATTCGAAGTGCACATGTCATCCTATATGTATATAAGCGTATTTGTATATTATAACTGTATGCCACTAGGCGAGTCTAGCTCGCTAGCTGGAGAGGCAGGCTCGGCCGCTACACTACGCCGCTGCACCGGAAACTATTTCCATCCGCGGAACATAAGCGCACTTAATCTTTCGACGACTACTCGTCACGCGGACGAGAGACCCGACGCGACTCTTCCGACGGCGAAGAGCTCCGAAGCCGCAAAGTTCGTCAAACTGTCACCTCGGGAGGCGGCGGCACTCGAACCGGCGTTCCGCGACTCGGACGCTCGCCCTCGGCCAGCGCCGGAGCGGTCAGGCCGCGCCCGGGCGCCTACGGCTCGCCGTTAGTCTCGTAGGCGGAGAGCTTCCTTCTGCGCAGGTGCCTGGAGTGCGCGTGCCGCAGCTTCTCCTGGCTGCGGGGCCTCTTGGGGGCGTGCGGCCTCCTGGGGGCGTGGGCCCGCTTGTGCTGGGGGCCCCGCAGCTCCGCCCCCGCGGCCTCGGCCACGCGGCTGTTGTGCTCCGAGATGGAGAAGTTCCAGTCCATCTTCAGGAAGTTGCGGCAGCGCCTCATGGCGGGCGAGGCGGCCCTCCGCGGCCCCGGCTGCTGCCCGTGGCGGTTGAAGCTGACGAAGCGGCCGGACTCGGCCACGGACTGGTACGTGTTGTAGGCCTGCTCCGACATGTCTTCGAAGAACTGACAGCGTGGCTCGCGAAGCGCTTGCCACTTTTTCTGTAAAAATTAGGGAGTTAGAAAAATGTGCGCGCGAAATGATAAAATGACACGAAACAATAATTTTATGAAATTATTACATTTATACTTCACGTTTTACAAGCTTCAAACACATTAGTTTTATAATTCAATTTTAGTCAAATTTTTTGGATAATGATTGTAAAAATCGAGTAAATTAATTTACTTATTAATATATAATGATATCTTTTATAATAATATATAATAAGAAAATCAGCGACATGAACAATAATATGAGAATACTCGAAGGCACTCACTATTTCCCGGCCGACTAGCTTCCACCGCTGGTCGTAGCACAGGTACCTCCGGGCTTCCGGTGCGAATATGAGCAACTTCAGTTGGATGTTTTCCGTACTTATTGTGAGGTTCTCTGTTGGTCAAGGGAAAAAATAAATGATTAATTAAATTATCTAGAGACAAAGATTCAGATTATAATGAATAAAGTTCAAAATGACAACTTGATTCTTTGTACGTAGCCATTTTTTTAAATATGCGTAAGTGAGATAGGGGAGGATGCCAATGCACTCTTAAAGGGGTCTTAAATGGTAAATATGCAAAATTTGGTTCAGATCTATCAAAAATTGTTTAAAGGGGATTGTATGGATAACAGACAGGTGTATACTCGTATACTATATTTAATTATATAATATATTGGTACACATAATTCAACAATATATTTTATAAAATAATCAAAAACATACATGGCTTTTCAATTAATATTGTTGGCAAGTTTGAGTGATTGAGAAAAGCGTAAAAAAACACATTTCAAGGATGTTCAAATAAAACAAGGATTGCAAACATTTGTATTTATACAACATTCACTTGTTACTAACGCATTAATATTGCCTTGGATATCGTCGCAAGAGAGGTTCAATTAGATTCAAAATGATAATGTACGTATATAAATATTCAAAACTTGATAATCATTGAAGAATCAGCATACTATAAGAAAAAATCGTGTAAACCGAAGATGTTTTATTTCATGTGAAAACATCCTAGGCATGGACCAAGTTAAAGAGTCTTCAAGAAAAAAAAAATATCGCAAATCTTCTTTCGAATGCGAAAGAAACGATAAAATAATTGAATATAGTAATATAAATAAAAATATATAAAATAATAGGTGAAACCGAACCTATGAGTGACGTAAACAACTAGAATTTTTGCCATATAATATCTCGCTCTGGCAAAAATAGCAGAAATAATAATAACAAAGTTATTTTGCTATTATTATAGATGAAAAAATAGAAGAGATGTGTAAAAAAGTTGATATGGCATCTTGAAGCATTTGAGATGAGGTCCTATTTAAAGAATGCTCAAAATCAGCTAAATTGATAGAGTTACAAACGAATGGATCGGGTGAATAAAGAATTTAAACAATAAAAATCCGAAAACCTAGACTTGTTTGAGACATCCAGAGAAATATCAGATCCAAGAAAAATTGTTGAAAACTGGGGCCAAGAAAGAAAGAGAACACCATGGCAAAATAACCCGAGACAATTGTTGGGCAGTGTGTTGAGGAGCTTTTCACTTGGTGATAGGCGAGATGAGAGCCAACGTTCATTGAACGAATTAAAAATTCCCTGGGATTATGTTTAAAGTATTATATCTAAAAGTTGAGTTATATTCGAGTATTATAATATATTAGTATTATATTTAAAATTTACAAAACGCAATTATTATTTTTTGACATGAAAATAAATGTTGAATTTCACAATATTTAAAGGGAAAGTATTTTTAAACACGATTCTTTCAAATTCTTACAAAATCATGCATAGGTGAGATTCCTGCGAATAAATATGAACCCATACAAAGTATATTAATTAAGATTTATAATAAAAGATCTGAATGCCCACGTTATTGGCCTTATTAATGGAAACCAAACTCTGGGTACGAAATATGGCTTGATTCAAAACGTCAAACGTATCTTTATTTTATGGACCGATTTACTTTTATGCCTGTGGTGAAATTCTTTCGGTATAATATTTAACACCTCAAAAGTTAAAATCTTCGATTACGGTTTTATGGCTCTGCGCCTACACGCGTCAAACAAAAAATAAACAAATCGTATATTTTAATCAAATAATGCAGTGATGGAACCGCATACAAAAATGCTTTTATAATGTTTATAGTGCTATTATTAGAAAAATAACGGTTTAGTTAAACGGAGTACTTTTTGTGGCATAAAATTTATTAGTTTCATGGTTGAAATTTAATGAATTTGTATAACGTCATGGAATTGAATAAAACTACTAAAATACTCGATTTTGTCTGGATGTAGATAAACCAAATATTTGTAATTGGGAGTTTTTTATAAATTTTTACTTCCAATTCATGTCTCGATGTTAAATATTTATGACGTTCGTATTAAGATAATATAGTGAATAAAAGAGTTAAATTACTGTCGAATTTGTAGAATAAAATTAGGCGATTGAGCCCTTCGAGTATCATAGACACTCAAGGATTTGGCAAAAAATTACCTACCTACATTTGAAATTTTAAATCATAAAACATGTTAGTATTGCTTTGATAGAACTAGTTTAACTAAGTTTATCTAAGTTTATTTACTGGTCACTTGTCAAGTACCTACTTAATTTATTAAAATATTTTGAATTTCGTAAATTTACCTCACAATGGACCGGTTGCATCAATCTGGATAAACTGTGAATTTTGTTAAGCTAGTACGCATGCGCACACGGCGGGATTTTCGATGTCTGTTGTCAAAACCGTTACAATTTCATTTTTCGACATCGTAGTATCGAAATGTACAATATTATGCAGGATGCCAAAAATTATTTTGACGATCGACTGATTCTATAGTATGTCCTCAACAAGAAAAGTGATTTACTTAGACCTCGAACGACTTTTTTGTCGGAAGAAATGGATTTTGCCTCAACTCTAAATGAAATTTGCCATCAGGAACTGTTGACAATACATTTGTTTTCTAAGTCTCGTCATACAATAGGCTTTGATAATTTTACAATTATGTGCCCCAGAATAGATAAAAAGATGGGTAGGTGATATAGGTATCTAGAATACAGTTTCTCGGATTGTGGCTTGGGTAAGCCGTTATCGACAATACAAAGTCGAAAATGGAATAAAAATGAATTAGTGACGTGTAAAAAATTGCGCGCTTTGCGCGTGCGCACTGCGCGCAATTTTCGCTTAAACAAAATTCGCAAAAAAATTTACTTAAACAAATTTTCGAAATTTTCGCTTAAAAACCGAAATTTGTTGAAGCCAAAATTTTTACTTAAACGAAATTTTGGCTTAAATAATATTCGCAGTTTAAATTGTCGACTCTGTAATCCAAGTTGATATAACTGGTCCTAAGTGTAAGTAAATTAATGTAACCAAACATCCTTTATAAGTTATTAATTTATGGTGAATATATAGTTTTTAAAAAGAATTTTGCACTCACGCGTTACATCGAATTTATATAGGGTGGCCCATCCTCAATTTTTTTAAATGTAAGTTGGCAACTCTAATGTTGCCAACTTATATTAAAAAAAAGAGTAAAATTTAAATCCAGCGTATCCGATGGGTCACCCTATATATCCAATATTTATTATACTGAATGTAGATTTTTATTTTATGTATCGTACGAAGATAACATGATGCTTAAATTGATCGATGTAAAATAAATCAGTTTCAATCAAATTAAGTGTTCTTTGTCAGAGTGGAAGTTCCTTATTAAAACAATTTAATTTAAACATTGAGTTTTAATCCACTTAAATTGTTTTAAATCAGTTTTTTTTTAAATAAATAAATAAATAAATGTTAAAGAAAACATTTCTTAACCATCATTCGGACATGACTGGTGAAAAAATAAATGAAGTGTCGGGAAAAATAATTAATTAAAACCCGGGTGTTAATTAACCGCAGGCCGCCGGTTGGAAGTTCCTCCTAGCGTATAAGTGGGCTCCCGAGAGCTGTTTGCCCGGGGCCGCACTACAGCTTGTTTGCTCTCGGCCGCGGCCCTTGTTTGAACAGCTCTCAGCTCTCTATCTTCCTTGTTCCACTTCCCGCCATTTTTATCCAAGGTTTGGGATAAGCCGCGAGGGGTGAGGGGATCTTCAATAAATAAGGTTAATGGGTCTCTACACGAATACACTACACGCCGTCTTAAAAAAAGATGTGGTACAATTTTTTATCCATGGTGATCCCATCGACCAATCAAAAATCCAAGAGACGAACGAAGCCACAAGCATATAGCTCACGCCACTTGCTACCTTTCCTATTTTTTTCTTGATCGTGTGACCGATAGCACGCGCTATAGCTTAAGTAAATATTGTTACGATAAGGATAAAGCGAAGAAAAATAAACATCCAGGGGCTTCCGGAAAGGTCTAGAGTCTCTAGGCTTGGGGCGGTAGCCATATCGATACTGGATACCGGGTACTAAGGGTTCAAGTTAAAAACTGCGATCAGCTAGCGATGTAAAACTGCCATCAGCTAGCAATATTTTTCGATTTACAATTTGCCGGCGTGAACATTCGTTAGATCGTTCTGATACATAAATGTTGATAACTATTTTCAAAAAAGGTTTGTAATTTACCCAAGTGTCTTACTCGAATCTTTCGATTTAAAATAAACCAGTGAATACATCACTGCTAGTATTTATTCTTGCTTGCCTGTTTTGCCTTGTTTACTTGTTTTTTATTCAGAGACTACCATTACATACATCGCGACACACTTCATTGAACACCGTTTCTAAAATTTGACTTTTTCCTCATGCTCTCAAAATTGGTGACCATAACGCTTTCCGAATCACTATGATTGAGGCATTTATTTGGTTTTATATGGTATGCGGAGCCTGCATTACTAATACCACATTTCTAGGGCGTCAATTCTCTTGTACTCCAGGCATCTCAGAGTTCACGTTTCAGCACTATAGAATAAGATTGAGAACATGAGGATTGTGACCAGTGTCGTTTTTGTTTCATCATAGGTTTTGATAAATCTTTTTGAGATTATCCATAGCAAATGTGTCACCACGTTTGCTATGAATAATCTCAGAAAATTTAAAATCTTTTTATACAGACAAGTGTTGCATGTTTTGTAACCAACTCAGCCTTTTTATGTTAAATTTATATCATATTATTTTTTAATAGAAATGCGTTCACGGAATAAGTATAACACCAATAAGCTAAAAGCTTGTGCTATTAAAATAGGAGTAACTTGCTGGTCTCCTGGTACGAAACAAATCCCCGACCATTGGATCACTAAGCGTGAATGTTAACCATTAGACCAATAAACTCATCAAGTTTTTTTATCTACTTTATGGTTCAGAGTTGTTTTTAAATATATTTTTTAATTATTACAATTATTTAAATCGATTAACATAAAGTCATTCACCTGCATGTATTACTATAACTACCTCGTTAACTTTCACTGGTTTCTTAAAACAGGCTTTGTCTACGAAACAGTAATTAAGCACGTGCCACAATTATTTATAGATGCAAAAAAAGGATGCAGCTATAATATATTAACTAAATTAACTCATCCTCACGCCGTTTTCCCGTATGGGTAGGCAAAGATAATAAAACAATACCCTGATTTTTTCTGTTCCTGTAGCCTTCAATACTCGTCTCATATTTTTTTTTACCATCTTATTCTTGTTCATATTTTCTACATCACTCAGCTACAGCTATCACTACTTTCAGTGCTAATTTAAAAAGCCCTGGCATTCTCTGGAGTCGGAGTCAAACCTTAAACCCTGAATAGAAAAAAGGAAGCACGATCGTGCCTTCGAGATGTGTTATTGGCATCACTTGCTGTACATTTCATGAACGAGACGAACGAATGCATCTATTCTTTAGGAACTTCATACCAAGCAAAGGTGTTTAACAATATGCTGGAAAATAATTCATTCATATTTCGGGTACACTGTTAGAAGAGAGGAAGACAATCTTCAGAAATTGGTAACTACTGGTGATTGGGAAAGGACACCGAGTGACAAAAAGGAAAAAGCATTAATTAAAATTGAAAAGTACATAAATATACTATTACGATAAAAAACGCGTAAAATGAAGCATCGAAGGGCATCCGAAAAGATTTTGAAGCTCTATAAAGTGTGAAGCGACCCGATGTCTTTTGTTACGGGTGCGGATCGCGACGCGCGCGGCGGCAGCTAAACTCATATATATCCGGACACCGAGCGTAGAGGACTTTATGTTAAAAACTGCGATCAGCGAGAGACATAAAGCAAAGTGATATTTTTAGATTGATTATTTTCGGGCGCAAACAGGGTTCTGTTCCTTTTTCTAAACCAAGATAATCATTTACCAAAATGTTTAGAATAACATAGCGTGACAATATTGTTATTTCAAAATTATTTATTGACAAAGCACCATCTAGGAAAGTGTAATAGATAAATCAAAATTGTACACATATCAAGTACAATCCATTATGTCCAAGCACTGATATCAGGCGGGTAAAAGGTTCCCAATTCAATGCCTGCATCTGTACTGTACTCGTCTTCTCCGCGTTGTATTCAGCTCGTGTTGACTCAGCATAGCTTGAAGCTACTTCAATAAAGATTGAAGTGTTTGCCCGCATACGGAAAAAGCTTTTGCGGGATTTTTCGCCGTTCGAAATCCAAAATCAATACAAAGAAAGTGTTTTTGAAAAGCATATTATGAATTCAAAAGTATCTATAAAAGAAAGTACATTCTAGCAAATCCTCGATAGATATCTCATAATGAGTAAATGAAAGAACTTACTTTTCAACGAGATAAATAAATTATTTTAATTAAATGTCTAAAACGTCTTTAAAAATCTCAATTAATTGGCTTGCATATTAGAAATATGATGATTATGAATTCCATTCTCATAATATGGAATGTTTAAAAATTTACATAATTATTCGAGTGATAAATCACACGTTTCGCTTAAATTTATCATTTAGGCTGTGAAAAATTAGGACGTATTAAAAATACCTAAATCTTTTCCACATTATAATTAGGCCTTGCTGCACCGGCATTGTAATCAAAGAGAGACGTTGTTTTAATAGTCAATTAAAAAATATTCAAATTGTTCCTGTTAAGTTATGCAGGTGATAACGGGGAACTTGTTTACCTGTCATTATACTCGATTTGTTGATATAATTAATCATGAACGTACGATTTATGGTCCATAATACAGCTTGCTCACTCTGTAGAGTTGTATCAATAATGATTACCTGTTCGAAGTGATTGAAATATACGATTTTCGTGTTAAATACTAAGTTATGCAATAATAGTGAAACACGTGCTGACAGATTAAATATTTTTAACAATATCCCCAAAAATATTAAATATGAATATATACATATATTATATGTATAATAACAAATTTATTTACATAATATGATGAATTAAGGAAATCTCACATAAACGAAGCTATTTATAGAGGAAAAATGTATGGAAATCTTTATCAGGTACCACAGGGCTCACAACCTGTATGAGCTGGCTCAAGTGATCGCTTTACACAATGCAACGTAAACAAATTCCACCGTAGGAATATCCTCATATGATCAAATTTTTGATAGTTGTATATATGTTCTAAATCATTTACATATGTTTATATTAGGTAAAAATCAACAGCAATGTGTAGTAATAAACATAATCCAATAATCAAGCTATGTTATAGATGTCTCACAGAGATGAAGCTTTTTATATGTGAAAGTATTTATGGAAGTCTTTTCTGGGTATTTATAGGGCTTACGATCATGGCTTATCATCATTAATACGGCTCGCTAAAGTGATTTACACTATGAAACGTTCACCATGTAAAGTGATCACTCAAGCCAGGCATATGATAGGACGTTAGCCCCATAAATACCCAAAAGAGACTTCCATACCTACTTTTCTATAAGCTTCGTCTCTATGAGACATCTATAATATATTTTGATTAATGACGAGCCTTTTGAAAAATTTGAACATATGTACGAAAAAATCTCGTAATCCAATAAATTCAAAACATGTTCAATCGATTTGGCCTACACCTCCCAAATCAAATCTTCAAGTCTTAGTTGCCCTTTTAAATAAATTTAAATAGAATAATGCAATTTATGAAAACTTTTTTGCAACCATAAAAGCATTTCCTTATAATACATTCAACACATACATTTATACTGAAATTTTCAATTTATAATGTCGCGATATTTTAAGGAATAAATTGACCAGTATTTATAAAAATAAATGATATGGCTTGAGAAATACATTTTTTTAAAGAAATATTTATTCTGTGCCTGCTGGTACACTGTGTCCTGTTTTTTAATATTAAAATATCAAAGTAGATACATATCGGTGAATATTAAGTTTATTGATTACCATATGTTATTTAATAATTGGATATTGTTAATTCGGGCCTCTTTTAAAAGAGAAATTGATTCGTGTTTAAAAGGTCAAATACTAATTATCATAATATTTTATACTAATGATATTCACATTTGTAAAATACTAGTCTATGAATATTTGTACACAAGTCAGATATTTATCGACTATTTTTGATCAAAATAATTTTTTATTTATATAGATAAGTTAAATAAATAAATACATTTTAAGATGCGAGAAATTGTTTCTGTGGTCAATGAAAAATTATATGTATGTAATTCATATAACGTTCTAAAAATAAAATAAAATTTGAGAGTTGATTGCTCTTTAAATAATAATTAATCATTTTTTCAAAACTCTCCAAACTGGTTGATAAGAAGTAGATATCAAAATGTAAAATTACATAAAACTTAATGTAAGGAGGAATCTAATAGTTATTACATATTGATTAATTTTGTTGATTAATGTCAGTTACGCGGTAGCCGAAAAGTATAACGAGCAACAATTACCAACCCGATTAATTAGTACATGCAATGGAGCGAGGGATTTGATTTATATATTGGATAAAAATTAAAATTCTTTTCGACAATTAATTTCTTTAACAATTATATACAATTTCTACTGACAGTTATATTGAAATGTAAACGTTATCAAGGTTCATGATTGATTCATTAGAATAATATTATGGTTATGCTTATTCATGTGATAGTTACGCCAATAAATTCTAATATGCCAATTTATTATTGGAGAAATTTATTTATGGTGTTGCACGTGGAAAATAGGATTTCAAACATCAACAGAATAACTCACAGTTCAAACCCTATCTTACAACTTCTCTACACCATCTCATCAAAAATGATGGATGGTTATGCATATCATCATCGTTGGCTACTTTGAAGTTCACAAAGTAAATTATAATACGAACATTTTGATTGCACCTATCGGATTCGTTATGATTTACAAGTAATGGTGATTTAATGGATAGTTTTATAGCAGAAACGTCATAAATTATTTTTTGCTCACGTTTCATGTCTGCGCTCCGCTAAATATAATATAAATAAATTTCATATGATAAAAAATGACCTCTAAGAAATATTGTATAACCGACAGTCACAGTATATAGAAATATCTTTGGGATGGGAATTTCATAAGTTAAAAAACAATAACACAAACTTTTTAACTGATTTAGTTTTATACAACATGAGATGTCGTTTTATAAGGTTAAGTGTGTAAGATACGTTGATTAAAATTTAATTAAGGTTTTTATTCTAAACTTTTTCTTATTATGGTGCCATCTCTTGTCGGAGGACGACAATCATTCTGGCGATTTCGACTTTATTTACCAGCGCACGAAACAACTCAGTCGAGTTACACTTATACCAATCCCTCAAGTTACGCAGCCATGAGATGCGGCGTCTTCCTACGCTTCTTTTATCCCCGGGATGATGTGTTGGTTTAGACTGTATTTTGGTCCTCTCATAACATGTCCGAGATACTCCAGCTTTCTTTTCTTGATAGTCCGCAGCACTTTTTTTCCATACGCCGGAGAACTTCCACATTTGTCACTCTATCCGCCCAGGAAATTTTCAAAATGTGTCTAGAGAGCCACATCTCAAAAATGTCTTGACTTTTCCGATTAGTTCTTGGTTTCGTGTATTTTTAAAATCAAAAAATAATATTTATATATTATGTGATCTACATGACCTGTACGGATCAAATAAATTTTATGTTTGGTGAAAATATTTCTTATAAGTATTAAATTATATATAAAAGATACCATTACTGTACCTGTGGAACGAGATCATATAACTGATTATGATAACTAAAACATAGAGTTTAGTTATTTAATTAAAACGTGAACTGCATACAGATGATCATTAATTTGCGAGCAAAATTGAATTTGCCCATTTAAAATTGTTTACTACAGTGAATTCATTGGCACACAAGTGTCAAGATAAATCATTATATCGCCTTTAAGTTGAACTCAATAACATTTATTGAATAATTAATCCATTTTCGATGAACGGAGTATTTTAATTA
Source organism: Agrypnia vestita (assembly GCA_016648135.1). Taxonomy (NCBI): domain Eukaryota; kingdom Metazoa; phylum Arthropoda; class Insecta; order Trichoptera; family Phryganeidae; genus Agrypnia; species Agrypnia vestita. The sequence goes on from JADDOH010024203.1 coordinate 111,958, forward strand.
TAAAAAGATTACGACTTTAAAGACGGCCATTAAATCAACTAACTACTGATAAAATCATGCTCAGCCGCTGTAGTAAATAATTTACCGAGAAGCAAAAACTTCGCGAAAGGATGGTTTCATCTCGACCCGCCATCTCGATGAAGACGTTAGAAGAACTAAATTTACTTTGGCGGGGTAAAGTTGGCAGGGCCGAACTTTATAAAGATACATGAAAATATTGATTCATGTATTATTTTGTGAAAACAGCGAAAATAATTAAATTATTAAATTTAATAATTTGAGAATATACTCAACAGAAATACAACAAGACAGAAATAAAATAACGTAAGTATTTTTTTAATCAAATCAATTAAGGTAATTGAGAGTATTTGAAATATTTAATGGAAAGGCGCTTATAGTACAGAAATAAATAATATTTACGAGAGGTGTAAACGTATATTTTTTATCTGTGTAGATATGTATCCATCACGTACTTTTTAAAATACAGATATTAATACGGAATATATATGTCATATTAATATTTTAATTACTTTATTTATTTCAATTTTATTTTAAAGCTTAAATAGGCCGAGAACTTCAAATAAGTATCCAACCTAGTAAATCACATATTTTTATTGAGTCCTCACCGGGAATCGAACTCGCAACTCTCGATGTGAGAAGTTAGCGTCTTCTCCACTGGGCTACGATGGCCGCATATTTTCAAAATATGACGAACGCTCGTGCTATAAAAGTAGGACTAGCTCGGTGGTCACCCGGAATGACCTCTCTCTTTTGAGAGCAACATAACAGTCATGTTTTGATCACACATTGTATAACATTGCACACTTCGTCAATTTGGACGTTTCGAAAGATGCCGTGACATTTCTCATATAAATTTAACGCGTACGTCCCGTCTATTTTGCGTCTTACTAATATAAAAAAACTTGATATCCTGTAAACAAGGAGGTCCGCCTCATATCTCCACACCATTGTATCACTAGGCGTGAACCAAACAAGCACACACAGTAATGGTATACATTTTATGAATATTTTCTTAATTATAAAACGGAATTAATTCAAATTAGAAATTAAAAAATATTAAACAATGAATTAAAATGAGAATAAGATAAATTAGTATAAAGTTCGAAGTAGTTATGATGTCAAATGAAAAAAAAAACGAATTGATATGATAACGAAGTAATTGGTTTTGAGAATATTTTGTGGAGACCGACCGGAGGCGATGAATTTAATTTGCATGCTATGCCACCTTACAAACTATAATAATATTATGTATTGGATGCTGATATTCTTGCAGATACCCTATCATCATTTAAAATTTCACTCTTCCCAAACATCAATTTTCTTGACAACAATACGAACGCTTCACTTCAATACATCAGTGTTGGTACAAGAATTCCATGTAACCTGACATTTGATATTTTACACGTCGGCCCATGTTTCTGCCCCGGCCCTGAGCCCTGAACGTTTTTTAAGGGTAAAATCTTATTGCGTCACGTAAAGCAGATCCCCTAATTACCGACGTATTGGAAACCGCCCTATTATTACTGGTTATAAATATGATTAACTACGAAGAGATGGGGTTTGATCTCGGCTGCTGTACATAAACGATTAGAGAATTTATTACAGGTAGGTAGGTACTTACGATATTGAATTATTGTATAGTTAGCGTTTCATATATTTTTTACATAAATATTTTAGGAGAGTTGCTTTATTGCTTTAATGAAAAATACATTTTGTATAAAATATCCGAGAATTGTATCATAAATTTTGATTGAGAATATTTTATTTATTTTTTTATTTATTTATTTCATCATCCTATGGTTGTTGTACACTGTTTATAGTTGTTATTATCGTTGTTGGTAAGTGTCTGGAATATAATTGATAATAATTAAATCGTAATTGTTCGTTGATTAACTTAATGTTAATAAAATATTGATAGGTGGTCGTAAACAAAGTCATCAATTTTTTGTGCAGTAAATCCGAATTTTATTTCACTTTGTTTAGTGCAGCACAAAAACGGGCACGCGTTTTATACGGGATATACCAGAGCTAGGTGCAGAAACTTCTAGGTAGATTCCTGCCTATGTTATGAGTCTAAAATATTTTGGAGATATGCAATATTAAATTTGCATTTTTTCTTCAATATTTTTGCAAAAAGTTGAAAATTCACTACACTAACTTAAATAGATTATGAAAAATTCATTCGCTTTAATACAAGTCGCATAATGTGATAAAAACCTCACAAAAATTGAAAAAATATTTTTTACAAGGTATTTATCATTTTATTTAAGTTGTATTGAAACAAACTAATTTTTTATAATCAATATAACTTACTGTAATGATAGTTCAACTTTTTGCCAAAAATAAGTCGGAAATATTGAAAAACAAAAAAACATTGATATTGCATATTTCCATAACTATTGATATTAAGTCATGGTTGCTTGAACATTGTAGACTCCCAACATAGGCAATATCTACCGGCTAAGTTTCTGCTGCTAGCTCTGGTACACCCTGTATATGACGGTATAAAATATTGCCATCTTAATATTTTTTGTACTAATAATTCCTTCAATATTCAATTATATTTCAATCAAGATGCAGTCAGTACACGCATCGTCTACGCGCGTTATATTAAAACCGCTAATATCCATACTGAAATAAAACTAGAATGTACAAATGTAGAAAATCACACCAGGAGGTTTTTTGTCTGTTGCATTAATAATCATACTATTATTATAAGCGCCCTTGAGGTGAGTATTCGCGAAAACGGCGCTATATAAATTATCCAAATTTAATATTATTATTATTAATTGAAATAAAATGTAATTTTTGAATTTCAATTTACAGTGTGAAAATATGTCAATATTATTTTGCGAATGAATAGCATTATAAACCGCGAAATTATTAAGAACATATATATTATTTATGTTCTCTGTTCAAATATATTTCTCAGAGATATGGTCTTTATGAGATATTTATGACAGTTTATATTAATTAAACAAATCATATTCTACAGATTGTGTGTACAAATTTATATGATTTATTCCACTGGTAAATTATCAATCCGAGTAGGTATTTGAAAGATTCTATCTGGAATGCAAAAGTTGTTTTAGATACCATTTTATTTAATTATTTGGTGAAAGGTTATTATAATTTGAATCATCTTAATCATAAAGCGGAAAATTTGTTTGAGCAAAACTCTCGAACGGTGGGCACTGGCCTCGTGGAATTTACGCAGCGTCTGAAATTTCTAGGCCAACGCGATGATTTCAGCTCGCAATCACGTTATTTTCATAACGAGATACGGAGCTTTGAAATATCCAATGAAATTATTTCATTCATTTCAATTTATCAATATTAAAAAAGATTGGAAAGATAAAACTTTTGAATGCATCGACAATCTGATCGGATTTTTCTTTCTTATAAGCATAATTTGTATTTTAAATAATTATTTGTAATATTTTTATTTTATTTTTTTTATAACGCTACAACCAGCTAAAAGCCCAATTACCGTACATATACAAACAAGACAAAATACCCAGGCTGTTTGATAAAAATCACACAAATGTTATGCGACCTCTACCCGTTCTGTGTTCGATTCCTGTTGAGGTCGCAGTTTAGTGTCGGGCCCACCAGACTACGAAGGTCGCCATTTTTTAAAATGAGAAGTAAGGGAATTTGAAATGAATATACACAACAAAACACGTCAAACGCGTTAAAAAGAGTAAATAATAAAATTATAATAAAGAAAATAAAAAAAATAAAAAAAATTTAACGCTATACTACCTACTTGACAAAGAAGCAAGCGATTTTGTCCAAGCGATCGTTGCGAAATCCTCAACGGTTGCTCTCCTCTGTACTTGGTTATCAGGTATTAGTCTAAGTTTATACCAATTTGTTGATTATTGCACAAGCATTATCGACTCGATTATGACGACGGCTTAATTAGTCTCCCCCTCTCTCTCTTTCTCTCTTTCTCGCTCTGTCGCATAACACAAATGCATGCGCGTCTGGTGCCAATATATATTATGTACACACGATAGTAGATTTAAATATTGTCACAAATATGAATTAATTTACGAAAAGTTTTTAGCATTTTCCTAAACATAAAACGAAAATAAAGTTTTATGTAAGTACATAATATAATACATGTTTTATGTACTTACATAAAATACATGTAACCTGAAAATGCACGATTTTAAATTTGAATCCTCCCCATCACTATATCGCCGTGTTATACACCGTGAAATTTTTCTCCAGTAAACCATTTACTATGCCCTTTGAACCATTCACCTTACCAGACTGCGTAATTCTCTGTCATAATTCCGCATACATTTTTAAAATACTTTTATGTTTCCATTGACGGCGTGTGTTTAAGTTGTGGAAAAAATCTAAAATTAACACGAAATCATCATGTAGTAATTTTCAAGTTTACTGGATTTTTTGGAGACGCCGATTCAGAAAAATGGCGATAGAAAATGAGTCGTAGAAAACTCACGTATAAATAAATGGCCTTTGATTAGGAACAACGAATTGATTACACGGAAAATAAAATACACTAATTAGGTGTTAGTTTTTGTAATGTTCGCGGTATACAATAACGGGTTATAAATAAGACTAATTAATATTCATCTCTATTTATCATTAAGAGTCTGTATAAAAAATATTTCTCGTTTCATGATAGGTATGTACTCGCCTCCATAAAAAACGATATAAAAATCCTCTTTTATCTAATAAATTCACTCAATTATTAAGAGAATTAAAATAGAAATGATCGGTAAATGTTTAACAAATCTTCAACAAATAAAGTAAATAATGAAACGAGTTATCACTAACCGAGCAAAACAGGGAAGCGAATCTTTAGCATCCGGGCAAAAAGTGAAATAAATATATGATGAAATCGAATGTAGATTCAGCTTACAAAAAATGCTGATTAAATATATCAACTAGTATATTTTATAATTTAATGAACCTTATTTATTTTATTTTATTTAGTTTAGTACATTACCGCAGCATTTTAGTGGGGTTTGAACGAACAGAGGCAGGACATGCCCATAAATTTTGTGAATGATGATTTATTTATACATATTACAAAGGTATAATCACAAAAGGAAATTGTTTTATCTGTTGCATCAATTTTATTCAATCCAATTCAATTAATTCAATTTATTTATTTTTAATATAACATTTATATTACAAAAATATGTATAATTCGTAAATATTATTAACAACAGAGATAATATACAAGCAACAAAATTTCAAACGTATAAAAATTCATTCATATCAAAGGTGTAATAGAATCCTGCTTCGGAAAACCCCTTCAGACGCATGGAATATATCAATACCCAAAGCGATTTTGCTCAGCATAGCTGTAGCTCTTCCAACAGGCAAAACCATCGGCAGGTTGGTTCTGTATATGGGAATGTGAAACAATCTATGCTGACGATGTCTAAGGTAATTATCAGGAAAATACAAACTAATGCTCTGCATAATTTCAGTATTATCGATCACACCGCGCAACAATAGATAAAAATGTGTAATCAAATACACATTCCTTCTCTAGACTATTATAGCCAAGTATACCCTGTTGGGTTGGGTAAACTCGGTTGGGTAAAGCCAAGGATAATGTAGAGATATCTCAGAAACTTTTTTTGGACTTTTTCCACCATAAGAGAGTACTTGCTCTCATGTGGCCCCCAGATCATCGAGCCACTCTCGAGTCTATTTCGCACCAAGGAGTTGTAAAGAGTTCTCAGTACGCGGGTATTCTCGAAAACCCTCGTAGTACGCAGAACAAATCCTAACATTCTCAAAGCATTACCACTGATCGTCAATGATCAATAATCATATTGTCGATTGCAATAAAATGTTCTTGGAATTTTGAATTTTAATTGAAATTGAAATATTAATAATGAAAACGTTCTCGATTTATACAGTGTAATCCGTTTGATCGTATGGAAAAGGAAAATTAATGCAGATATCGGAGGAACTTTTAAGATGCGTGTCCTTGGCCAGAGAAGCAATAAAAATACGAAGAATTTTAGCTTTGCAATGAATTAATTAAAATTGTTATCTAATACATTTTGCACGAAGAGAAGAATAAATCTACGCTTACTTGTATTATGAAATTTATTATTGAGAAGATTCAAAAATTCGAATATGTTACGGTAGTATTGTTACTTACATAGGTACCTACTTTCTTTGTAAATTTAAATATTAATAGAAAATATAAGAAGCTATCGCAAATTTAAACGTATTCTTATTAACATTATTTCTAAGATATTTCTATTTATTTATAAGAATAATTAAAATACATTTTTTACATAATCACACCTAAAAATAATGATTTTTTAACTATCCATTAAAAGTATTCAAGATATTTTAACTACCACGAATTTTTATTATATGTAACGAAACGTACTAAAATTGCTTTTATGGAAATACATGAATTTTGTTGAATGCTGTAAATTGCGAGAACTTTTATCTCATCAACGGCAATAAAGATATTGATTGTTGAGTTAACATTGATATTAATTCTAGAAACACCATTTTTATCTACACCTACAGACATCATCATATAGTTGTATCGATACGCTGTTAAATGAGAACAGGAGAATTATTAGGTCTAATAAAACAAGAAGATAAAAGACTAACGTAGGTAGTGGTCATGTGCACGTATTCTTGGAAAAGGCACTGACTTATTGAAATGTATCGATATCACATTTTTTAACGCTAAATAGGCCATGAGGCTCGATTACTGTAGTGAAATACATCATAAAAACACAAATGCTTGAGAAAATCATATATATATATATATATAATATATATATATTTAATATTTTAATATAGATATACTATAATATACATATATATATATATTATGTATCTATATAGTATATAATATATTGTATATATATAGTGACCTCACCGGGGTTCGGACCCCGGAGCCCTCGGTCACAGAAGCCAGCGTCATGCCCCCTGAACTACGAGAATTGCCAATGGTCAAAAATAATTTAAAATATCCACTAAATTGGGTGAAAAACATAATCTCTGTTATCGCTACTTGAGTATAATTATAATTTTATTTTTTTCTACTCGAGTTTCATATCATATCAGAATACTACTTATAATACTACAGAATACTCCTACAGAAGATAATTCTGATGTTCAAGTTCAGAATATCGGAATACTGTTAATACGGAATAGCAGAAGATCATTCTGATATTCAAGTTCAGAATATCAGAATACTACTAATACAGAATACAGAATACCAGGAGATAATTATGATATTCAAGTTCAGAATATCAGAAGATAATTCTGATATTTAATTTCAGAATGTCAGAATTCTCATTCCAATAAAGCCCATTTAATTTTAATATTAAAATATATACCTCTAAAAAACATCCTTTACAATATAATTATCACATATGTGTAAGTATTGAGCTGTCGCACATTGTTCTATGCTGCGGGAGGCCAAGGTTCCGTAAGAAATAGTTGCGCATTGTTACGCACGTGTAAAAATATATGCACCCAGATTGTTCAAACCCCAGCAAAATGCTGCGGTAACACCGCGGAAAATTTTGTATAGAATATTCCGTTTAACGGTTTGGAAGAATGAATGATGTCTTTCAACGCGGGAAGCCGGGCGCAGGACCCCCGAAATATTTGTAATGAATTAACGCTATAAATAATCACTTTGACACGTGGTCACTTTATATGGATCGTGAATCGCACCGAGGCGAATCTCAGAGCCTTCATGCGAATTGGTGTAGTGTGTTATTTTCATAGAATCCATGGTAAAGAGATGGCTTTTCAAAGGAACCATCGGACCGTGCACAATGTACAATTTATCAAATCCCATTACGGTAGTCAGTATCTAGAGACCCAAGAGGGATGTCAGGTCTCCCGTGTTTGAAACGGAAGTTACTGTTATCTTTGCCCTGTTTAACTAGAAATCAAACTGTGTGTTGCGGTGAAGGAACTTGAAATTCTTGTTACTTATAATATTGTACATGTGAGATATAAAAGCAATATCCAAAAAAAAAAAATGTTTTCAGAGCAGTTACCAAGGATTAGTAATATAAACTGTACTGAATTCTAGATTAACTTACAAAATCAAGTTTCTTATAAATTTACAGGGTATATTTTCTATAAAATCTCGAATTCAGTACATTCTAAATTAGTAATCCCGATGACTGCATTAAAAATTTTGTATTTTTATTTTTTAGCATACAAAATATTAATAGGTTATAAATAACGCTTAGTCGATTAGTACGATAGTCCTAGTATGAGATAAAAGTACAAACATTTTACGACAATTTAGAAAATAATACACTTTTTACGACAATATAGAATGATGTAGTATTATTGAAGTATTGTAATGTGATTAAAAGATACCAGAAAAAGACTTATATTATAGAAAATGGTCCATAATTTACTTACAATCATGCCATTTCTCCACAGGGGTAGGCAGAGAGGATGGAACGCTACACTCTTCTATCCTGACACAATGTTAGTGTCTTATGTGTTTAGATGCAGTTCAATATTCATATTGTGTAAGATAGGATTTAGTAATATATGTTTATTAAAAATTCAAAACACAAATAAATGTTGGTTCGAATCCCGGTAGCAGCAAAAATATATTTTCTTTAATTTGATTTTTCTGTACGTCTTTTCTAATTGATTAACAAATTTGTTTAAAATTCACAGTATGTACTATCAAATATTTCCAAAATTAAAAATAATTAAGGTTTAATTCTGGTATCCTCTAGCGGTAATTACATTAGGTAGCAGCTAAAATATATATTTTTAAACCGAAATTAACGATTTGTATTTACTAATTACGAATATTTACTTATTTACAGCCGACACCCATGAAATAAACAACTTTATAAAAATATTTTTTAATATATTTCCCCTGCCGGCAGTTAATAAAGGCACTGTTTTAAAACCTGGAGACTGCTGGGCGAAACGTGAAATGGTTTGCGTCTTTGCTAAGCCCAATTTTATATTTAAAGTATCTTTTTGGCGATTTACGGAGAGGCGGCGGTAGTAACATGCGTTAGGTGGCAGGTTCGGGTTTGCCGGCTCAGGGTTCAAGCCCCATCTCCGGCATGATTTGTTTTTTGCCATGAATTCGTACGAATTTATGGACATTACACGAAGTTACAGAAATATGAACAGCCGTTTTTGTTTCGCGGTTGCACGCTCACCTAGCAATAAAGTGGTGTATGTAATTTGATAATACCGATGTTTGTAACTTTATGGCAAGCTGTAACCATCAGAGCCATAACTATTCGACACCACTGTTTGTAAAGCGGGAATTATATGAATCAAGGTTGCAAAATTGTTACGGAGACCTTGCAAGAAAACACGGGGTGTCATGAAAATTTAATTATTTGCCTGATAATATCGGATAGTGGAAAATAGATAGCGAGTTGTTTAAAATACATAATAAAATAATAATATTTATACATTCAGTATAAATATTATTGTTTTATTATAATATATGTAATTAATAATTAGATATAAGGTGGTTCCGGGTCAACAAACTATTGTGGAGGTTAATAATATTGTAACGGGATGGAGAACCTACTGAATTCTGAACAAAACGACCGAATTCTCTCGAAGATTCCAGAACACGCGCGCACGCACACTATTCTAGAATCGTCTGCAAGTCTCTCGTAATCTCTGGAAAGTTCCATAAGAGTCTCGGAGGATCTAGAAAGGCGGTATTATCTATAAAAACAATGAATGAGGGATTAATCATTCGTGACGATTACATGTGCGACATCCCAGCGATAGAACCGTAGCGCAAACCAGTATGATCAGTGATTCGTGACGATGATAGTCGCGCTACTTTATAAGTAACAGAACGAGTGCAGTGAACCAGCGTAAATGATACCACCGAACATTGAACGGAATTTACTAGTAAGTGATCGAAGCAATAAAAATAGGTTTATTTAATGCGAATATTTGAGAAATATTCTGGAGACATTTAGTGACCGTAAAATTAAGAATAGAACTTCAGTTTAACCGTGTTCAGTGACTTTCTTTGGTAATAAATTAAACTATAAATTATTTTAGTGTTCGCATTTTCCTCCTAAAGCCACCTCCCGTGACAATAAATTATCTTTATTATAAAGAGAAAAAAAATCGTGTGAAGCAGCTAAAACTCGAATGTAATTTCTAGGTTAACGCCACTATTTTCAGCTCGCAGTACTATTTTCATAATCAGCTATGGTATTTTCAAATTACTATTTAACTGTCAAGAAGTAAACAATTTTTCGATTTTTCTTTAAAAAAAATCGATAAAATATCAAAAAAAAGAACGCTTCGAAAAAAAGGAAAGGGAAAGTAAAAATGTTGTTCATCAATATTTTTATTGGATTTTGACCTCTGATTTGAGAAGGTGGCACTATAGTAAGTCAATATTGTCGAATGCAATCAATATAATGTGAGAATATTTGCATTCAAACTCGTATAAAAAAATGTCAGATGGTGTTACGCCAAAATTTAATTTATTTCGAAAAATTGTTTTTGTAATAGCGACAATTATTTGTATATTCATTCTTAATTCATCAAACAACTCGTTTCTTTAACGTTTCCGCATTAATTTTCCTCTAATAAGATACAGGTCACACAAATTTTGATTATTTAAATTCATTGCCCAAGGACGCGGTAAAATTATCTCGATAAGGTTGGCAACCATATTCAAATGGTTTCGGTTGGGTCATTTGCGTTATAAAGGGAAATCCGCCCTATCGGCGTTACGTATCGAATATCGCCGCGTAAAATTTAACGAGCGTGAAAATCGTTTATACATTCTACCAATATATTCAAGCATAGATATTGGTCTAGATACAGATTATTATTAATTTATAAACTAGCATCTACATATATATAAACAGTATACCTACAATATTTAATATGTACGAATTAATACATTAATATTAGTACGTGACAACTTTTTAAATTTTCATTGAAAAAATGACTGAATAATACAATACTTAATATTTTTAATACATATTTTTTTTCACACATTTTTACATTATTATAAATATGTAATTATAACCTCATAAATAGTTCTATTATTGGCTAAGTGAGAAAAATCGCTGAATGAAATGAAAATATTAAAACGAAAAATAATACAAAATTTTTTTAAATTCTATTAGAGACCTAAGTCATCTGATATACCTTGTAAATAGTTAAAAAGTAAATATTTTTAAATATATCGTACACCATTTTACAACGTGTAAAATTGAGATTTTATAAAAATTGCGTTTTTTAATAAACCAAAGAGAGAAAAATAAACATTAAATAATATCTACTTTTATTACAGTCGTGAGACACCAAAGGAAATATTACATAATATCAATCAAATGTTGTGTTGTTATGTCTGTGCCGATCACCAAGCAAAATTACGTGAACTCGGGAATTTGATATTTTATCTTTTTCCTTGTGTATAAATAAATAACGATACTGATTGAAAGAAAATTCCCAGCAAGATCAAAATAAACAAGTAATGTATACGATTATATTCACTGTATTATATTATATTATCATCATCTCTTGTCAATCACCTGCTAGGTGAAGGCCTTCCCATGATTCATTCCTGTGTCTTCCGCAGGATATTGAAAAAAAGCAAACTTGGATGCTGCTTATCTTCGTAACTGTCAACATTTCACCCAAAGTGTGAAGAATATTTTCGATTCAAAATTGAATGAAGAAGACTCCCCCGAAGTTTTTTCTACTTGCCATGAAATTCTTTATACTGTTCACGGATAAGTAGTTTAATGTATGTGGGTGTTAGTCATAAGCCATGATAAATTCGTAAACGCAAGGAACTTATCTAAAAAATTATTTTATAATGCAGCTTCTTTGTTTTTTACTGACACAATATTAACACTGTAAGCACAGCAGCACAATAAACGTCAACCAACAATACCTTCATATAAATATTTCTATCGAGATAAGATTGCATCTGCGCTGTGGGTCCTCCCGGGACCGACGGTTTTATCCTTTTGTACCAACACAATGTGGTGTTTTGTATAGGCGTTGCGATCAGACAGCTCTGCGCGTGCGCGACACGATGATGGCGCTGAACAATGGGTGCATCCGATCAGCTGAGCGATATGTCATCGATACGTATGAATGAAGATTGATTGGGCTGAATCATTTTTTCTCTTCACAATCGGAAGCCTATTCTAGTGTCAACATTCCGATGCATCCATCCATTCATAGGCCTACTGTGGATTCGGTTAAAATTTAATGAATACGATAATGTCGAAATATTTATATTGTGATATTTTCGTAAAAAAAAACATCTCAGTGACACTTAACACACTATGAGTAGGTACGTTTTCAGTCTAGTTTTAATGAACGTTTGTTTCTGATACACTATTGTAATATATCTTAATTTTTTTTAAATAAACAACTTTTAATTACAAAATAATATGAATTGCTAGATCAACAAAACATATTTCTAGATGAGCAATGTTCTTAGATTTTCACGGTCACCGAGAATCTTCTGGGGTTTTATGCCGTGTTTTTACGCCCTTCAGATGAAATGATTATATGCAAATAATAAAATGAAAACATTTTATTATTTGCATATAATCATTTCAACAACGTTCGAAACAGGCTTCATTATTTGGTATTAAAGAAAGGAAGTCGAAGCTCCTGACGGGACACCAAATACTCAATAGGGGTAAATAATATGGACCACCCATTGCATAATAGGACCAAGAACTACGAGTAAAGTGAAACTAAACATTGTGAAAAATATTTTTATAAATTTAATTTCAATACATATTAAATAAATTAAAATAATGAATGAATAAATATTACTGTAGTATTTTCGAAATTTTGTAGTATCATTATTAATATAATTAATAAAAATGAACTTTGTTTTCACCACTTTTGTATTGAAAAATATCAAAATGTTTCAGAGCCCATGACCCTTTCGTTAGAATACAATTGTAAACTAACAAATTAAAAATCAAAAATCGCTTTTTAATTACCGTTTGGTAATTAAAAAGCGTTAAGTTATAAATATATAGCATTTTTTTAAAACTTTAAATTATTATGTAAAATATGTCGAACTGTTCAACTATCCATCCCTCTTGTTGATAATACATCCACATTCCATCATGAGTTCCGAGCTTACAATGATATCAAAATTAATTTTGTCTGATTATCAATATTAAAATATCAAATAAACAATATTCTACGAGGTTTGTATTATATGTAGATGATTATTTCCAATTAATTGAAATTATTTTTCTATGTGAAATATATAGAATACAGGTTAATTATTACCATGTTTTTCTAATATTACGTTGCAATTTGTTTTATTTCAAAAATATAGGTAATATTCATAACATAAAACAAATATGGAACATTTTATTTGGAGTTTATTTATAACCAGATACAAAAACCCTTCCCCTTACAATGCCCTTCTAAATAATATATAGACCCTTCTGAATAACTACGTTACAAAATAGCATTATTATTCCAAAGTTTTATTTCGTTTCCTGCTTCGCAGCAAAGAAGAATGGTTACCGCAGGGTGGACTTCCCAATTATGTAACCTACAGCGGGCTGTTAATAAAATGAAATTGTGTGGTCTCCTGGTACTATATGCTCTATTATGTTTTTTTTCTACGGATGCTACAACAATACTGCGCGTATTCCGAGGTAAGGCTATAGATTTATAATGACAGGCGCCTACCGCCGCAAGTAGATTTTTTTGCGTTATTTATCGGACACAATTAATAGGATTTTGCGGTGCCGGGTTTAAAATTACTACATTTTAAAAGGATTTTCGGCCTTTTCGAATTCTTCACATGATTTATCGCCAGTTGTAAATTGATTTAATATACGTTTAAAAATAACCTTAAACACTCTATTAGGCGAATTCACAATCGTTGACGCCAACTGGTTTTAGATGATAAAAAAAAATAACCGAAATATAATGCTATTTAAATACCATCGATTAATATAATTTAGCTAATCGCGAAATATGGCGTAATTAAATCACTAACTTAACATAATGCTTTTTTCACGCGGGGATAGACAGAGAGGATGAGGCGCCATACTCTTCTGTCTTCCACATAAATTTCATCTCATCCACGTTTATATATATTATCGATTGTTGAGGCCTCCAATAAGACTATCTTCCAGTATCACTGCAAAGAATAATACATATCGTATATAAGCGCACAATTTATACAAGAAAAAACATTATAAGGAATCTTTATCTAGCAAGTTTTTGATACGTTAATATTTATAACAATACAGATACCAACAGAATTAATTAAATTTTGAATAATCAAGAACAATTTTGTAAAATATTTTGTTGTTTAAAAATATTTATTTTAAATACAAAAAAAATAAATTATATCTTACTAAAAAAATATGCAGCCAAAAATGAATTGAATGTTATCAAATTTAAAAAAACATATACATATACTTTTTTCTTCTACCTTATTGTTCTTCAAATATAAGTAATAAAATAAAGTTTTCGGAATAATATGTTTTTCTGAACTGTTTGGGAATTTTTTAAATATAAAATTGACCATAAATTTTCTATAAGATTGCTTTCTGGAGACTTGGGAGGCTCTTCAAAAATTTCGCTTGCGTAATGGCACGTTTAAAACATAATATAGTGGTTAAGGGTTAATTTAAAAAAATAAACGAAGACCGTTATTTCAATAAACAAAAACTCGTAAAAGTCTGTTAGCAAATTTACGGTTTTCGTTTAATTTTTTTGACCTCGCCCCCAGGTATTTTAAGCAACGTCTTATTCTTCGCAATAATTATTAAAAAATACGAGAAAGATTCTAAAGAGCGGTATAAATCACAGCGGATAATACATTCCTCAGGCTCTCGTCTTAATCTCTTTTTGAACGACTTCATTTATTAAAGAGTTTTATGTTTGCGTTTTGAGAGGGTGGTTTTTTCAAACATATCATTACCGAGTGCAGAGCGCGGCTGCCCGGCCCGAAGAACCGTCCCTCGTTTTGGCAAAATTGAACAGATTGCACACATCGGGACATCAGTAAGTAAGAGGAAGAAAAAACAGTTTTTTAATTTATTTAATAAATGGTAAAAATACAATTCTTATATATTTACATATCAAATTAACATTTTTTTAATACTTTGTAGTCATGTAGACCTCATCAGTGAAGAGAAGCTCTTGAGTCTGATGAGGGAGAACCAGTTATTATTATTACATATAGGTACATATGCGAGTTCTATAATAATATGGTAATAATGGTAATTTGATAATGAAGTATTGAAGTAATTTGTGATTGATGATTGAATGTATTTTTTATACAATTCGAGTATCGAAATAATATTTTATTTGAACATATTTTTAAATTTACCGTTTATTACAGCAACATTAGTTTTCAAAAAAATATATAATTTTGTTTTTTAACATTTAAAATATTAATGGGATAAACATAATCGGCCATATTCTGAAAATAGCAATATTGGCATCTTACGATTGTTATCCCAACACTTGATAGAAGAGAATCAAACAAAACAGATTTAGGCGTAGGTATACGTCGATGTTCGATGTTCGTCATACTCAAATAAGGAGATTTTAATATGTTTACATATCTCTCTCAAATTAAATATCTTTATTTGTATCCGATGTCTGCAATGCCTTTATCAAATTGATTTCACCGGTGCCTTCTTATCCAGGCGGTTTGGTCTGACAGAGCTTCAAACGGATTTCCGAAGTACCTACCTATCGCAAACTCAACCTCACAATTCTCATGTTTTGAATAAATTTTGTATAAATTGAATAACATTTGAATAAATTGAATAAACAAAAAAAAACAGATTTAGGTGTAGGTATACGTCGATGTTCGATGTTCGTCATACTCAAATAAGGAGATTTGAATATGTTTACATATCTCTCTCAAATTAAATATCTTTACTTGCGGTATCCGATGTCTGCAATGCCTTTAGAAAAGTGATTTCACCGGTGTCTTCTTATCCAGGCGGTTTGGTCTGACAGAGCTTCAAACGGATTTCCGAAGTACCTACCTATCGCAAACTCAACCTCACAATTCTCATGTTTCGACTAAAATTACATGAAATAAGTACTAATGCTGTATTTAAAGCTTATAGAAAAAAAGATTAATTCATACGCACTTACGTAAAATTATGGCAAAATTGTCGTATGTTAGGATAACAATCTTAAGGTCCAAATATCGCTTTTTCAGAATAATGGCCGAATATAAGATAAGGAAATTGAAGCAATAAGGTATGAAGAGGTGAGGATTATAAAATTTTAGAAATTAGATAGAGTACGTTTTAAACATATTTGTTAAATAATAAAAGCATTTTTGATTGCAATTCGTAAATGGTATTGTACTCGTCGTATTTGCCGTAACATTCTACACAGATTTGTCATACATAAAATAATATCACGTGACTCAGTGACTGAATTACCGTTGTGATTGGTTGAGAAAACAAATATCTAATTTCACATTGCACTGCGTGATGAATTGTGTCGAACCAAATATTTTAATTTTTCAATATTTTTATTAATTAATTTTATTGTTATTATAACTTTATTTCGCGTCATTGTCACTGTCGTTTAATCTACACACTTCAAAAATAAATTAAATACAAGTGCCAGGTGAATAGTTCAAATACTCATTTGCGAGGCTATCAACAGCAGTACATGAAACCGTAGACAAGTAAATAATATTCACAGATAATCGCATTGTTATCGGAGTATTAGCTGATACTTGTCGATCGAGGACATTCGATTCAACATTCAACTAACAAATTCTGACTCTCGACGCCCCACAAGTGCTCAAGTTAAAAATCTAACGAGGACGGCATACCCGCTGCGACATTAGGCTAGCCAGATAGTAGTACTAGCGGAGCGTCACGCACTCTTTAATTGTTGGCTGCACACGTTTCCACCATAGTGGGTGGTGTAACGTTACATTAGTCTCGATGGAATCCATTGACACTTTTCTCGATCTCTGTACGTAATGGTACATAATGGCCAAATATAAAGATATATCCATAAATAAAAAAATCTACAACAGATTGTTAGTTAACTTCGTAAAAACCACTACCAGATTTTAGGTCTACCGGTTTCGAGACGTACCCGTCTCCTCGTCAGGACCAACACTACACCACTACATTCACAACACTACACACCTCAACCATAGTATTGTTACACTTCCACCAATAATTGATCACATGCGTGTTAGTCTTGTCAGGGACAAACATGCACTGATTAGCCTAATGAACCATCAGGGATCTACCGAAAGAGAGTGAGAGGGGGCGGGGTCTAAAGTGGGTGTTACCCCATCTTTACAAACAAAAAAATTACAATTTGTTATATTGATTAATGCATAATAATGTGCACAGGATGCATAAATTGACTTTACTAACAAATACTTCGACATGTAAATTTTTTGTTGCAACTTTTTACTTGAGTCTCACAAAATTTTTTACCGTCTTGTATTTTATTTGTATCTTACACACAAATAAGGTTCAATGCACAGGTTACTGTGTCCTGAAGTTGACTGAGCGCACCAATTCGTAATTCGCTGGGGACTTAAGTGGAGCGGGTGAGTCTGATGGAATCTAAAGGAATGATCCATCTGTCTTCAACATTTTGAACCGATTATAAAGACGTGGTCAAAATTTTATTTTTAATGAGATAGAATACCTACTCGATACAAAATACCTTAAAAACAATAAATTATTTATTTCAAATATATCCCAATTAAAAGTGTCTTCGGCCTACCCTAGCTAAATGCAACAAATATCAGTGCGATTATGTATAGAATAAATAGTTTGTGTTATAGGGGCCAGGTGTTTGTTAAAAAATAGATGTCGTGTAGAAGTGACTGTTATAATTATATGTGGTGTATCTGCAAGAATATCAGCATCCACAAAACATAATATATGTACATGTACGAAACATTCTTGTGATGGAAGAAAAATAACCGACATTATTAGGATGCTGACTTATTCTAAAGAACTCCGGGTTTATTATATGGGATGGAACATGCAACTTAAAACAATCATCATATTTTGAGTACTCAAATTTTTCAAGAACCCAATACTGGATTCAATACAAGAGTTCATTTAAGCCAGCCATTTGATAGATCGTAAGCCCTATAAACACTTACAGACTTCTATAACTACTTTCAAAGACAGAGACAGAGGCATGTATAATATATCTTAATGCAAATTCATGTCAGAAAAATAAAGAGATTAAAAAATTCACTGAGTAACCTGTGTAGCAGTACTGCGAGATCGGATATTTTTAACCTTCGGGTACCGGAAGATCGAAAATAGGATAGGAGGCCGGAGTGGGGTACGAATGGCACCCCAGTCAAATTTGAGTTTTAGTGAAGTATAATGGTTTGAAAATATTCTTTAATATTTTTAATTACATTTCTTATACAATACAAACAAGATTCTACTAAATTTATCGTCATTTTATGAGAAACCGTAGAATTTTGACTCTCTCGTGACTCACGAGTATCCGACTGATAGAAGATGAGCAAGCTGAATGAAGTAAGCGTATGGAATATTGACGATTGTATACTGAAAAACAATATTTTCTACTTTAGACTCTCACTTACTACCAGGCGCGTGCAGTGGGAACAAGAAGCATGACTTTTAATTATCCGTATTTTTGGGGAAAAGATATCGAAATTAAATATTTATCTGGCAAAATGTTATAAAATGTTAAAATCTGAATAAAATGTTAATTATTGTGATAGGAATATTACAAGATATATTCTCTTATTTCGGTTCTTTTTCAAAATATATGCTTAGAAAAATGTCATGCTTCTTATTTCCGCTGCACGCCCCTGATTAATTACCTGGATACTTATGATGATTGCAAAGAATACTAACTCGATCATTAATAATTATTAAATAATTTTAAAAATAATATTAATTGGGCTAAGTTGTACCCCGTTTCGGAACGGATTTGTTAATTGAGAATGAATTGTTTTTTTTGTTTTCTAGAATTTTAATTTAATGTGCGCGCTGTTTTCTTTGTTGACGCGGTTATCTGGAAGTGCGCCGATGGGGCGCGAGCGCCGAGGCGATATTGCCGTAACGAACGCAACAATCCAATAAGGACTGCAGTAAAGCAGTTCGTCAGGTAGGAATTTCTACATTTACACATAAAGTTATATTGTAAATTGCGGTTTTAGAATCGGCCGATAACCGCCGCGAAAGTCTTCGCAGAGTCCGCGCTGCGAAGTGCAATCTGCGCGGTGGGAATGCGCGGACGATGTGCTGAATCATTGTTTCCGAGTAACGCGATATATAATACACATTGTCCGTTGCCTTGCTGATTTAGATTATGAGGAATTGCGGTCGCACGGATGGAACAAACGCACGTGGACTTTCTTAGAATAGTTTTGGCTAGACTAACAGCGGATTGGGTGAATCTTAGGCTGTGCATGATTCACTACGTGAAACAAAGCACATATGAAGGGTATAAAAGCAAAGGCAAAAATATCCCTCTGAGGTGTTATTGAAAACTATCACTACTCAAGAAAATTTCCCTGGAATTCAGGATACATACATCTTATTGGAAGAATTAACAAAATCGTTAATTTTTCTTTTACATAAGTATATAAATAAAATTTACCTTTAAATAAGGATATTGCTGTATTTGCCACCAAATAGTGGACATTGATGCTTTTGATATTTACGTAATTGAATATCGCTGTCTTTGATATGATGTTTCAGTCAAAAATTGACATCAATTCTTACTTTAGTACGAAGCGGCCGTCTGTCTCATGACACAATCATGGGTTGATTAGTTGAAAAGCTGCTGCTGCTGAAGATATTGCTGTCTTTGCTTTTAATATTGATAAAGAAACACGATTTTGGAAGGGACAGAGTAATTTTATCAGTGTAATATCGAATTAAGTACTTGCTTAATTAATAATCCTTGGTGGCTAAATTCAAATTTTTTTTTTTTTGATATTACTAACTTTGCTTTATACCCCTTATATATTTGGTTCTAACTAGTGATTGAAGCAGAATTGCATTATTTTTTAAAATATTTTATTCTTGATTAGTATTGGTAACTACTAAAGTGACACAAAATGACGTCTTTCGAAATGCTTTAATTTAGTGATGGGTAAAACCTTTATTTTACCGTGATTGCTTCATTGTTTAACCGTGGTTTGAGATTTGTGCCCGATTGTATCGATGATTGGTAACTAATTTTTTGTAATTCGACGAGCAGCCATTGGTAAACTAGAGAATAAATAGTTAAATCTCATTTACCAATAATAATAACAATCGAATAAAAATCTACAAAATACATCTTGTAATGAAACCGAGAAATAACAAAAGAAATAGTGTCATGGAATCAAAAGAAGACATTTTTTGTTGTACATAAGGTTTCAAAATATAATTTCATAGTAAGTATAATATAATCTTTTCAATTTAAATAATATATTATTTTTTAACATCATTTAAAAGTAGATTGAAGGATCTTGGTCCAATATGTCTGTCTTTCTCTCACTATTTTTAAGAATAGTATTATCAGTGTAACATTTAAAGGACTACGTTGACTTTATATTTAGGTTGTAATTCTATCACATAGTATTCTATCTATGTTTTTAAATATTAATTTTAATTAATTAATCTCATTGTCTCTGTAAGATATGCAACAATACAAAAAAGTAGAATACACATAGAAATACAAATAAAATGAAACGGTTTGATCGAACAATATAAAATATTCACCCTCTCATTAATTTAATATGGAATATATTAAGTATTTTCCTTTTGTAAATTTAAGCGAATTTTCAAATTAGAATTGAATGTAAAAAGTAAAATTTATCTGGCATATTAAAGCATAGTTTGTGGTATTAAAGATAATCTGGTATTTTCAAAGAATAATATATTTAATACGCAATCTTTAATTAAAAGTAAATAAGATTTTATCATCTGAATGACGTCGATTATCAATACTTCCGTGAAACTAGTCACACGATATTCGTATTTTTTAGGATTTACCCAAATGTCGGAAAATACTGTAAATATACACGAAAATTATTGGGTAACCTTAATTATGATTATACTAGCTGGATTAGTTAATTATTGCCAAATAAAAATCGACCGAAACTATTATTTTTATTTCACGATTTTGGCAGATTTTATCTTTACGCGTTGTAGAGATGAAAAATTTTGCCGATATACGGTCGAATATTTTTATTAGTCGGTTGATAAGATTAAAAAATAATTGAAATATACGTCAATAGTATGTTCAAATATGTGGGTCGCTTATGTAATTGTGATTATCGCGTAATTATCGCGACCACATATGATTTTATGAAAATAATTTAAATGAAGCCTACAGTGAGGAAAATTCACTAGCAACTAGTAACCCATTGAACGTGAAATGGGGATATCGTATATTTAACAGTTTATAATATATTTCAACTTGTATGATTTTCTAGAAATGAGCTCCGCGCCATAATACTTAACCAATCATGGTGAAATTTGGCATAAATTTACCTGTAAAAGTAAGGACCAAGCGACCACTTCCATACTTACGTTATAGTATCAAACGTGATTTTTTTTTGTAGATGAACACTATAGTACGTATTTTTTTTGTGGATATTATGATATTTCAGTTCGGGGGATTTAGGCATATAACAGGTGTTATACGTGTACAAAAAAAAGAAAAAAGCTTGCCAGTTAGAAAACCTAACCCTAGGCCCATTTGGACCAATGTTATTACATTTTTTACTAAGTATGTCAAAAGTGTTAATTGTGAGTATCCATATTCTATTAAATTCTATATTAATTATAAATATCTGTATTTATTTTTAAATGCTTTTATTAAGCTTCCCATGTATGTTTGTTTATATTAAATCTTCAAATTTAAAAATCAAAACATCAATAACTTCTCGACTAGCCCTAAAATTTTCAGTATTTGTGTATTTCCTATGACAGTGCAACGTTAATTCGTTTACAACATAATTTTTTTGATACTTTGAGAGACATAATTAATGTTTATATTTTATACAGAAAAATAAGGAAATTAAAACACAAACAATAGTATTTTGACAATAGTATTATTATCATTAATAAAAAAAAATTTAGTCAAATGAGTCTGTTTTTACGATATTTTTGTCACCGATTGCTAAAATTCCAGTAAATAATTATCTATCTGATAATGTCTAGTTTTTACTCCCTTTATATATTAACTCGTGGCGTCTGCTTGTCTTCTTGTCTGACGAAAAAACTTTGGATCCATTTTAAACCCCTTTCCCGTGATCCAATCCAGCTGAAATTTTGCAAGCAGACTCGTGGCGACGATCAAGAAGATCTATCAAATTTTAGTTAAAAAAAAAAAAATTTCTTTAAATTTTGAATGGTTTTTTCATACAACTTGTTAAGTTGTATGAAAATATTTCAACGCGTCTGGTAGACGTGAAACCTGATTATAGTATAATTTTGGATTTTCGGAAATTTTTTATTGCTCCCTTTCGTAGCGTCGCCCGACCGAAGCCCAATGCGTAAGTTAAGCGAAAAAAAATGTTTCAACTAATAAATGAGAAAGGGAGTATAATAAAAACTTGGTTTTTATGGGTTACTTTTTTTTATTATTAAAATGAATCTTGTAATCCTTAGCAAACTTGTAAAAGCGCCTTAATTTTTTTTTTAAATTGTTAACGAACAGTAGTAATTTTGGAAGGAATTATTCTAAGTACTTGTTAAATATTTGAAAAAACTCAGCCAGTATAATGTACAATTAATTAGTGCGCAAACAAAAATGTGTATTTTAATTGCAATATAATGATTGTAACCCGCGCGAAAGCTGCCAGCTCCAGGGGTTTGAAATGTTGAACAATATTGTTTATGTTCAGATGTTGAGATATTTTGCTTTGCGCCGAAGGTGTGCAGGAAGGTTGAAACAATAGAAATGGTTTCCAATTACAATACTGGACTTTCCCTTCGTCGCCTCCACCCCTTCTCTACCATGCGCGATATAATACCGCGATTAACTGGCAAACGCATTAAACGCAACACATGCGGCCGTCAAGAATGTTGGATTTGAATAGGTGGAAAAAAAACAATTGAGTTTATAAAGAACAATATTTTACGAAAATGAAAATATAGCAATATTATTTAGAAGTAACATATCTATAAGAAATTAAATTACATTTTTCTTAGAGTTTGTACTGGATGTTTTACTAGACTTTTGTCTGCAGTAAAGAAGTTTTTCATGCCGTTTACTTGAACATTTAAAAGAACATTATAGCATAATAAATGTGTTGAATATCTAAAAAACCACTATTAATGTATTTTACTTTTTGTGTTAAGTTCATCTAGATAACGTTGCTTCTGACTGATCTACATATATACTCGAGCAAATCTTACTTAATTATATTTCGTTTTGTGAAAGATTTATAATAAGCGTTAAGCGTTGTACAGTAAATTTCATAGTATTTAGAGTTTTGTTAATTTTGTAAAAAAGTTTTTAATGATAATATTTTGTACAAGAATTTATGTTTAAATTTGAAAAAGTAAGTTTAGGTGATACACGAAAAAAGAAGAAAAATACAAAAAGATATATGAAAATAAGCTACTATCGTATAGATATAATGTTTAATAGAAAGTGTAAAATAAGAAGTATTATATTATATTTATTTTAATTTTAAATAATGTTTTGACCGAACGAGTGAAATAAATGTCTCGCGTTGATATGATAGTGTTGGCAGTATACAAAACATCAAACACTCAACAAAGTTTAAGGAAATGTTCTAACTATTATAGGCGCTTTATTAATAATAAAGCTTCCGCGAATGGGACGCTCTACAACGGTAATGCTTTTCCGAAAGGGACGCTCTATCAATAATAATGCTTTCCAGAATGGGACGATCTTTATAGCGCAATGCGTCTCTGAGTGGGATGTTTCGCACATGTAAGGGATGTGAATGTACTTACGATATTGCTCTCTGACGTCGCTGCCCCTGGCCATGACGGTACCGTTGGGATATATCCTGAGGTAGCCCTGCGAACACTGGCTGTAGAGGCGGACGGACCGCACCATTGATGGCACAGCACCACAGATCACCACCTGGATCAAATTATACCTCGTGTGATTAATGAACTCCTCCGACCGTCTCCTGGACAGCACCAGCAATCATCACTCATCCAAAAGTATAGCGCTGAACATGCATACGTGGTCAAGTAGAACTCATCGAGTGTTTCTAAAATAAAGCTTTTTTCAAATTGAAATACTTGAATTTCGTATTTATCTGATCAATAATCCTTGAATTACTCGTAATTATGTATGTGCATTTTCATTTTAACGTAGATAATGTTTTTTTTTATATACTCAAAGCTTCATGAACTTCGGGTTCACCATAATGCGTATTATTATTTTTTTTAAATAGAGTTGCGAATAAAGAATACGTGTCACATCAATATTCTTACTATTTTCAAACTAAGCTAAACGCTTGTGCTGTGAAAATAGGACTATTAGGAAATCATAAATTTATTCATAAATAAAATTACCTTCTTACACAATTTTTTTTATGGGGTAGACAAGCAGAATTAAACACTATAAAAATATTTTATTACGCATAAAAAAATTGTAAGTTTTCTAATGTTTCGTAAGGTAATAAATTTGAAATAGTCTGTTATCAATCAATCTACAATAGCGCTACTTCGCAGAAATACGAGTATACTGTATTTCCGCGGACAAATGCAAGAATTTGACACACAGTATACTGTACATTTTTCCTATGTACAGTATACTGTGTGTATACAGATCAATTTACAGTATAATCTGAGCAACGAAAAATATTTCATTACCATCGGGATGCGAGCCCAGCACTCGATTCGAGGAACTGCGTTACGAAAATTTCGCCATGAAAATCGTTTGAGATTTAAAAATATTGAGACATATAGCTACATGTGTAGTATTTTGTGAGTCAGTTATTCCATTTTCAAATATCTACAAATTTTAAATTAAAAAAAACAATTGAGGAAAATACGCTTGGTGATGCCAGAATAAACCGATGAATTTCTTTGTTAAATCTGGAATATCTTTGAAACTAAAAATAAATTTTATAGTTTATGGAGAAGCTTATATATTTTATGGAGAAGCTGCAATTTCAGAATGATGAAAGATGAATCAAATATAAAAATATATAGAATAAATCTATAAACAATACCGAAAAAATATTTGGATAGTACCAGGATTTGGAAAATCTCTTAATAAGATCAATTTCGCCATCGTAACCATTCCAAAATGGGTTGGAATTCTTGTGATAATCATTTAATTTTTCCATACATTGATTTTTTGTGTGCATTTTCCAATTTAATTAATCTTATTCTTTCTTAAAACTATGTTCTTTCATTACGATATTACGATAAATGGGTTCATTTGAAAAATAAACAAATTGTCAAGTCGTAAAATTGAATTTTAGAAATATAAAATGCGAACTAGTGCGTGTAACGAGAAACAGGGGTAGCGAGGTGAGCGAATGCAGATCATAAATCTGCCAATTAATTCGGTGACATTTACACATCTTAATTCCGCCACCCCACGTTTTAACTTTGCATACCGAACATCCTCTTGTGTGCCTTTAGGGTGCCATTACCGCGGACAAGACGGGAGGCCCTAATTACAACGCATGCGACAGACATAATTTATATTAATTTGTCGACCAACATGATGCGCTGGAGGGATGCACATTTGCATAATATGACGTGCAGTCTTGAGCCCTCGAGCCTGAAGGCTCTACATACGAGTGGAATACGAGTAGCACTGGAATACTTAAGTGAGTGGTCTCACAGCCGCACCTGGTTGCGAAGACTTTTTAATGATTGTATCTTGGTTACATTTTGACAGTGGCGTGACCATAAAAATTGGGCCCGCTGCTGCTAATTGGAAAAAAAGGACCACCTCTCTATGTATCAAGCATTAAAATCCCTAATACCTAACCCTAACCCTAGATTATAATAAATGACAAATACTTCATCATACGGTATTCATGTATGAAAATAAGTTAACAAATATTTTAGGCATACGGTACGGTTGGTAAGCTGAAAATCATTTAAACACCGAATTACTTTGCTAGATTTTAAAGTACACTATAAATGCTAGCTCAAAAGTATTTTCAGGTAAGATGTATTATAGATATATTACAGAGACGAAGCAATTTATAGGGGATGGGTATGGAAGTGTTTGAATGCGATCACTTAAGTCAGTCACATGGGGGACTTAAGTAATCACTTTACACAATGTAATGTTCACCAATTCCACCCATGATTTACCATCATATCTATCAAATTTTTGGATGTTGTATGTATGTTATTTATATACTTTGTTCCACTTTAATTTACGCTTGTCATATTTGGTTGAAACTTGTCATTCCCATGAACCAGTAAATAGATCTCGACGCTGTTAATGAGATAAATATCTATTTTTAGATTAGAGTATGAAGCAATATTCTTTTATTTGTGTTCTTGAAAAAAAAATTAACATACTCAAAAATATTGTGTACTTTCGGGCGTTCATATATACTCAAAACTGAAAAATAAATCTTTTTTCTTTTCTGCTGGTCTGGTCCTTAACTCGACGTCTTATTGGGGTAGTATTTTACTGCTGCTACTTCGATAATGTTTTCATAAATTTTCATTATACACATTACATACGTACTATTTTATAAATATTTCAATTCCACTTCGTGATGTGGTGGATGTTAAATATTGTTAGCCTATACTTATTAGAAAACTCGCCAAGTATCGATATCAACATTTTTGTCACAATGCAAAACATAAGCGTAGTTACGCCACTGTTTTTTGGAACTGCTGCTTATATTTTATGTTCTAAAATTACAATATTTACATATCTCTTAAGAAGGCACAGATTTTAACCGTATGCTTTGCAAAAATGCTGATTTAAATATTTATTGGTAAGTAGATACATGATTGACAAATTATGAGAAATTGATTTCATTTACAAAAATTGTAGGATGTGGGTATTAGATTTTTTGGAATTGTATATATATTTTATTAGCTAACGGAAAAACTTTTACTATTTTTTTACAATGTTTCCATAATATCTACATATTAACATATTGTGTACTTACTACATAATATTAGATAAATGTAATTATCTTTTGAAAGTCAGATTATTTTGAACGTTGTTTTTTCGGTTTAAAACAGATTTGATTTTCACCAAGTATTATTATAGGTACACAGAAAATGATATTTTTCTTTAGAAAAATAATAATTGATATTAATTTAATAGACGAATTTATTGTTTAAATAGATATAACAATATGCTTTATGATTAAGTAGGCTAGTGTGGTATGAGGCTCACCGAACATCTAAAATCGTGGAGAGTATTATATTTCTTGTTTCTCTGGCAATATTGAAAATGGTTTTCAATTAAAAAAATGTACCTACTACAACAGCGCTTGTAAAACAATGCGATTAGAATTTATTAGAAATGCTCTTTCTTTTCATCTTTTTTTTAAAGCTTCGTCCCTGTGGAATATTTTTACCATTACTAAAATAAATGATTATTTATTTTTTAAGAATCTGCAATATTTTTAAGTAATTTTGACTGCACCAAAGTAAATTTAAAAATATATTTCTTTGTTTCCAATAATAAAGTATACAAAATACATAATTATACATATTTAATTTAATATAAATTTACAGTTAGTACAATAATAAAATTAATTCAGTTTTTTGCGCTTTTTTAGCGTAATAAACTAAATTTATGTATAAAAAAACTAATAAGCAAATTTAGTAAACCAAAAATCCATTTGTATATATTATGATATAAAAATATAATTTAAAATAAAATATATTTTCTGAATATATGGGATATCGATGTTCTTCTTATTTTTAAACTAATCAAAGCGTTTGTTTGAAAATTTTGATAGACTTGTCTGTCTTCTGGAATTGAATCCTCGACCGCGCCAGGTCATATTAGCGATATCTTACCGCTAGGTCAACGGCTCGTATATAATTTATTAGTCAATATTTGCATAACTTTAAAAAAATGTCTTGTTTGTTTAGTCTGAGTTGTACCATCAGCTTAGTTTGAAGAGAAGTAAAATGTGATGTGATATGCGCTATTCCGCATACATATCGTTATTGTGAATAATTTATATTATTTACTATAGATGCAACAGATATTTATAATGTATATGCAAATTATGTAGTTAATGAATATTTTTATATGTAGCCATCACAAGTATCATCATTATTTGTATTTTAATACCATAATTAAACAATGATAAATAAATACGTTAATCAATTAGAAAGATATTCAGAAAATAACGTTACCTTCGGGATACGAATACGCAGTTGATATCGCAGTTCCATGGCACGGAAAAATTTCAGCTTTTTTCTTTTACATTTCTTCGATACATGGATTTTTTCCGTGTACCTTTCTAATTTCGTTTAAATAATTTGTTTCAAATATCATAGAACTAACATCTATAAAAATTCAACCCACGATCAAATGATTTAAAAAAAAAACGTAATTAAGTTTTTAACAGCTTTGTCAAATTTAATTATTTTTAATAAATCTATTAATATTCCGGAAATATTATTACATTACTAAATTAAATGAAACATAAGTACTATTTAAAACCCACGTAAATTAAATTCACAACGCGCATAAAAAATGGATCAATAAATTTAATTTGATTTATGAGAGAAATATTTTTTATATGTAATGATAATAATTATTGCACAACATTCTCCGGCATATTATAATATATTTAAAATATACATTGAAATACACTTTAACACTACAAGAGTCTACATTCGTTCAGGCCATTGCGGTCGGCCATGAGAGATCATTGCGGTGGTCTCGAGTACATGTATTCCTCTTGAGGTTTACCTTCGAGTGATGAAAACGCTGTCGGGTTCACCGTGGGTCCCGTGGGTCAGATAACACTTTGTCATCGCGGGAATAAATGAGTACGCGTCACGTTTTAATATGAACAAAAATATCTCTAAGCTTATCCAAAAATGATTTTGCTCTCAAGATAACATTGAAGAAATTAAAAAAATATTTTTTTCTTTTTTTATGTCACAATAATAAACCAAACAAATCAAAAATACTCTACAACAGGGTTTCTCAAAACAGGTTCTGCAAAAATATTTCAACTCAGAGTTTAGAGTATAGAATTATTTTAGGCAATGTGATTCTTCTAGAGCAGAACGCATAGCTGATATCTATACTAATCTTACTTATATATAAAAAGGTAAAGTTTGGATGTAGTACTCTAACTACTTATCCGATTTCAAAAATTCTTTCACCAATATCTAGAATGGACTTTCAAGGTGGACTTTGGCTGTACAAAAATTTATAAAATATGAAAAAAAGTTACTAAAAATCTACGCGTGCAAAATCACGCGGTAATGCTAGTTTATAATAATTTAAAACATAGTTTTATTTTTATATTGATTAACTTACCGTACTAACTAACTTAACGTAACATTTTTTCTCCACATTGGTAGACAGAGAAAATGGAGTGCCACGTTTTTCTGACATATAACTTTTGCCTTATCCACATTCATAGATCTTCTCTTGCTACCTTGTCGTAGATCCTTCTAAAAGGACCATTTTACAGTACTTGGTTTACCTGTCATCCACAGTCATTTTGTATTTCTAGTACTATCAACACTCATATATATTTCCAATTATTCGTTGAATATGATATTCATGAAAACATTTTATCATTAATAAATTCTTCCTTTCAAATCATTATTGTTTTATTTTAAGTCTTATTAAAATTGGGGCGGCGGGTATTGTTTTCAAAATGTGGATATGGGTGGTTCCGTGGCAAAATAACTTTGTGAACTCCTGTTCTAGAGCATTTAAAAAAACTGTTCATTCTTTTCCAGTGTACGAACAGTTTTCTAGGTAAATTCTAGATGATTGCTGTAATACTTCACAATACGTAAAGGAAACACAGTAACTGAAGAATCTATGCTATAATCCAATGACATCGTTAATATCACCAAACAATAGTTTGGTGATATTAATTGGTGATATTAAAGATGTCATTGGATTATATGGATATTAAAGATTGTAAATTTTCTCATGCATCGTATATGATAATGAAGAGGAAAGAAGAAACATCTATACAAAATGGATAAATAGGCATGACTTATTTTTTCACATAATATTTTTTACGTAATTTTTACGAAATTTCTATTAAGAATTAAGAGTATGTAATCAAGATATGAAAGACCTATAAACGCGAAATATTTGAGAAACGCGCTAGCCGCTCTATCGGCAAATGGACAGTACAGTTCAACTCTAAAAAATTATATTACATGAATTTTTTTTTATTAAAAAAACGTATATTAAAAAGTAAATGTACTGAAGAGTAACAAATAAATTTTTGTTTCACTCTCCAAATAAAAGGTGGGTGTTTATGATATTGATAAATATAGATTATAGAATTTGATTGTTGACGGAGGGAAAGCGCCCACGCTTTTATTTGGAGAGTTAGGCAAAAACTTTTAAAATTTATTTTTAACTTTGTAGTAGGTACATTTAAATTTAAGCGTGTTTTTTTGAAGTAATATAATTTTCTACATTTAGTCTTAATACTATTAAGCATACAAAATCACTTCGGTAGGAAACTGGCGCGATCTTTTGATAAGTTAATTAATTAATTTCCCATATAAAACTTTGATTAATTCTTTATGATGGACTGATTGATAAATTAGTAAATTTGATTTATTCTTATATTATCACGGAGAATACGACTGTATACAAATTTTTAGCTCGATTAAACATTGGAAAACGGGTGAAATATCGTTTATATGATTCCGTCCAGACAAAAACATAACAGGTGAAACTTATGTAACGTGATAAATAGAGCGTGAAAAGTGACTCAAAGAAATGCAAGGTGACCGAATGAAAAGTTAACAGTGAAATAATCGTGCAAAAATACACTGAATTAATTCTGCTGTGTTATTAAATTAAATATGATAAAGAGACAGAATCAAATGTGGAAGCATGCGAGCCACTGTTTAGCAATCTCCGGTAGAACCTCGATAACATAACATAAAAACATCAAAGCTAATCGTTAAAATTAATACTATTCCTACATTTTTTATAATATATTAAATCAGTATATAATATTATTTGGCACGTACGACCACTCAAGCGACACTAAAAAACATGTTAATTAGATTCTTGTTATCAAAATTAGTAGTATCATTTGTATTTAATATTGTCTTTTGGAGAATTAAATTCGCATGAATAAAATTTATCACCACGTATTATATTGTGATTGACATTCCACAAACGTGAGCATGAATATTATATTCATGCAAATTACATGGCACGAGCTTCACTCATCTATGTATAGACTTACGTAATAAAACCGAATTTGGCAAAATGAATTAATATAAAATACATATAAAAAAACAGGTATCAAATATTGCAAAACTTGATCCACGGCGTTTGATATATTATGTCGTCACATATATATTTCGTATTTTTAGTTATATTAGGTCCTTACATATGAAATTGACGTTTTGCCGTACTGGCAAATTTGATCTCAAATATCTTCTCTTTGGTTAGGAATTCCAAATCCAAATTTATACAACTATTTACTCATGTATTTGTGTTTTGAAAATTATAATTCATTTGTTTTTTCCTCAATTGTTTTTTTCTTTGCGTCACTCAGTTTACAAAATGAAAAACTTGAAATATCGCGTTATTTACGAGTACGAGTTCCACCGTGGCACCAGTACTGCAGAAAAGGCTCGAAGGATTAATGATGTGTATGGCGACGGTGCCGCAAAAGAAAACACAGTGCGTTTTTGGTTCCAACGTTTTCGTTCTGGAAATTTCGACCTGCAGAACAAGCCCCGTGGACGGCCGGAGACCAAAGTTGATAATGAAGAATTGAAGGCTATTGTGGAAGCGGATCCATCGCAAACCACATCCGAGTTAGCTGCAGGCTGCGGTGTTAGTGATAAAACTGTTTTAATCCACTTGAAGCAAATTGGTAAGGTGAAAAAGCTTGAAAGGTGGGTACCTCACGAATTGAGTGAAGCAAATCAACAAACGCGCGTTGACTGCTGCGTTGCATTACTCAACCGGCACAATAATGAAGGGATTTTAAATCGAATCATTACCTGTGATGAAAAGTGGATCCTGTACGATAATCAGAAGCGCTCATCGCAATGGCTGAACCCTGCCTGAACCCTGGCTGAAACCAGCCAAACCATGCCCCAAGCGAAAATTGACTCCAAAAAAGTTACTTGTGAGCGTTTGGTGGAATAGTGCTGGTGTCGTTCACTACAGCTTTCTTAAATCTGGCCAGACGATTACGGCAGATGTCTATTGTCAGCAACTGCAAACCATGATGGAAAAGCTAGCTGCTAAACAACCGAGGCTGGTTAATCGCTCTAGGCCACTGCTGCTTCATGATAACGCTAGACCACACACTGCACAACAGACGGCTACCAAATTAGAGGAGCTTCAATTGGAATGTCCAAGACATCCACCGTACTCTCCGGACCTTGCCCCAACAGATTACCATTTTTTTCGAAATTTGGATAACTTCTTGCAAAGGAAAAAATTCAACTCCGATGGGGCAGTCCAAACCGCCTTCAAAGATTTTATTGATTCCCGTCCGAATGGTTTTTTTAGTAAAGGGATCGATGAACTACCTATGAGATGGCAAAAGTGCATAGATAGCAATGGTACATACTTTGATTAAATAAATATATTATAATAAAAAAAAATCGGCTTTATGTTCCTCCCATACTAAACGTCAATTTCATATGTAAGGACCTAATATTTAAATAGATTTTGGAGACTACTTTCAGAAATGAATTTTCGTGTGTTTTATTTCATTTTAAAGCTCTGTCTATACCTTTGAAAAAAAAACATTCCATATAAATATTAATTATTCACAGAACACATATATATTAAAAAAATTGATCGTATAAATTAAAAAAAAATCCGTACTTATAAGTACCTACGCATAAAAAATACGAATATATTCAATATTAAAGTGATATTTAAAAAAGATTGAAGTGAAAAAATCAATTA
The DNA here is from genome assembly GCA_016648135.1 of Agrypnia vestita. NCBI lineage: Eukaryota > Metazoa > Arthropoda > Insecta > Trichoptera > Phryganeidae > Agrypnia > Agrypnia vestita. Next base: position 145,060 of record JADDOH010024203.1, read on the forward strand.
ATATAAATTATAAATGTAATTCATGTTTTCCATATAAACAGCTTTGTCTCTGCGAGGCTTATAATTTATTATTAATGATTATCCTTCTGTGGACAAAATCCAGTAATTATTTTCTTAGAACAAACTTATATATATATAAAATACTGTTAAAAAATAAGTACAATTGAAATGAAAATTACTCCACTTAAGAAATGAAAAGTATTTAATAAATAATTAATTAAATTCTCCGTAAAAAAATTTTTTCTTAACCTACAAATGACAATTTGCAAAGTATACTTAAATTAAAGGAAGAAAAAGTTTTATATACTTTATAATGTTTAAATTTTTATAATATATTAAAAAATAATAATTTCAATTAAATAAATAATGCATGGGAAATTTTAGAAATATACAAAGTAAAAAATAAATAAACTTACCATCAGGAGGCACAATATCTTCGCTGACACGGCAAGCTGTGGTAACCTGTAATCAAATAAAGAGTTGTTATAATATTATACAGGTAATAAACGAATATGTATTTATTAATAAATAGATATCAAATAATTGATAAAAGTTTATTTACTTTTGTCAACCAATTGATGGATGTTCCAACAATTATTACTTGTGTCATTAATAATATAGAGTAGGAGCCAGCGACCTCCAGAATTACGTTATAGTATCAAACCTGAAATATTTTCTGTAGATGTTGTAGATGACACTACAGTACGTAAGAAGGTTTGGATATTATGACCTTTGAGTTCGGGGGATTATGGCAGATTACAGGTAATACAGTTTTAAAAAAAAGTCAAACGGTAAAATATAAGGTATCGGATAAAATTATTGGCCCGAATAAAATATATAAAATACAGATTTGTTGCTATAACGTAAATGATACGATTACAAAACGTCTGGCGGAAGAAATGATCCTCGAAAAGCGTCTGGCAATGATTAATATGAGTCTAAAGTTCTGCCCAGTTAAACATATTAAAGTCAGGATTTTATTTTTATGTTTTTCTTACACATGTTTTGTACCTGTGTTAACTGTTATCTGCCAAAATCCCCCGAACTCAAATGTCATAATCAAATCCAAATCTTCTTACCTACATGTAGAGAAAATATTTCAGGTTTGATATTACAACGTAAATCTGGCGGTCGCTGGCTCTCAGTCAAATATAATTGATGATTGGGAAAATTTTCTTTACAAATTAAATTACACAAATTCACTTTGTTTAATATTTTTGGTAATATTCAACATATTGATAATAAAGAAAAGTGATTAGTAGTGATGGTATTTTAACCGGTGATACACTAAACGGTATTTGAGATTTGCATCTGACTGCGTCGATGATTGCAACTGATTTTTTGAAATTCGACGGACAGCCATCGGTACTAGACAACAATTATATCATTGTTAACAATCATCGATCCAATCAGATACAAATTCCAAATAACCGAAAATAACCAGTTAAAATAACGGTTTAACCATCTGACTTGGAGGCTTTAGAAATTAAGAAGTCTATAAATATCAATGAAACTATAATTAATAACCAGAAGAATTTCACCTATTAGTCCTATCTAAAATATGTTTCTATTTACCACATTACCTGTTCTTTCCCTTCTTTATTACCCTCTCACCCAGTCACCAACCCACATTAACACTTGATACTAATTTAAGATATTAATTAAACATACATTTATATTGCAATGGTTATGGTAATACCCCAATGCCAAAAAAATATGATAGCTTTTATTTTGTAATGTTTAGTTAAGTGTTTTTTTACCCTGAAGAAGAAACGGTGGTTCCGAAAAAGGTTGGTATTACCAAAAATAAAGTGTTTAAAAACAAATTAATTTGTTTTAAATTTAATTTGCAATCAATAACCACAAGGAATAGCTGATTAAATAGTAAAAATATCTAGAAATTTTTGCATTTCAAAATAAGAATCAGAATAATTTCGGGTTGGTATGATTGCGTGTACAAACTTATAGGTAGACATCTTTCCATTTAAGAAAGACAACGTTTACGGTATAAACATCATCAAAATAAAACATTGTGCCTCGTACGCACGGCTTACATATACTAATTCGATTGTCTTTCTTAAATGGAAAGAGGTATACATAATCTTTATTGGATTGGTGCGTAAAATGCGTAGCCTTCATAGAATTTTTAAGTAAATATATGTACTCATTTGCATATTCCACTTCATCGAAAGAGGTATAAATATTCTATTTTTATAAAAGTTTTTTTACACTTGAAGTAGTGAAATATCCAAAATCAGACTATTGGTAGATACTATATAAATGTCGTTTTTAAATTTATATGCTTTATCGTTTAGGTACCAAACACTTGAAATTTTTAATTAATTAATTAAAAACAACCGAAGGAATTCATAAATATTTCTAATGAATGATTGAAGCGTCGTCTGTGAATCTTTAGAATGATAAGAGGATTAAAAGATTCGAGTTGATCGGCCCATTTATTAAAAAAGCGATACGGGGATTAGTAGATACGGTTAATCCATAAAAATGTACAAAGAATTTATTATTTTAAGAAAATATTATGTTGACAACATTAAATTTAATCTTCAATTGTAGCAACGTAAAAGACTGAAAATGTAGCAAGGGGTTTTTATTAAGTCTACTTACATACGCATATAGTTATCTTTATTTGAATTCATTCCCATGATAGGGTTGAAGGAAAAACACGGTAGCACTTGCTTAATGGTTCATGCTTGTTTAACTATAAACCCGCTAGATAACTGACATTGTTTGGAGTTGTGTCTTTTAGTAGTAGTAGTAGGTAGTCTACAGGTAGTCTAAGCTCTTTTGAATTAATAAATTCGTAGTCCTGACTAGAAGATATTCTGTTTCATTTAATTTTTGTAGTTTTTGATATGTTTCGTTATATTTCGTAATATTCCTATCACAATAATTAACATTTAATTCAGATTTTAGTATTTTATAATATTCCGCCAGGTAAATATTTAATTTCAATTTTTTTCCAAATATGTATACCTATCTTTAAATAAAAGTCATGCTTCGTATTCTTACGGTACGCCCCTGATATATACACATGTATATATGTTTAGTATTTGTGCATATACATTTTTGTGTGTACGTGTGCATATATACAATGAAAACCTCAAAAATAAATACAATGAATAATATTATATAATTAAATGAAATATACATGAATAAGATTTGGCGTAAATATTAACAATGAAATTATCACTGAGCAGATACTGGTAGCGACGTTAATTCACAAAAATAATGACTAAAACTCTATTAAAATAAGAACATTTTTACGACTAGTATTGTTTTTTTATAATATTTTAAGTATTTTAAGATGGTATATTGAATGAAATAGACGATATCAAGGGCATCCAAATTATTAGAATGAACTCTTTTACGCAAAAATATTAGATCAGCCACTTTGCACGTCTATTGCATCGTTGTCTAACGTGTTCAAATATTTGTGCATCTAAAAGTGGAGACCTACAATTGGCCATCTATGTTATATAAATATTGTCATGCTTTTTGTTGTGTTTCCGTGAATATTAAATAAATATATAAATAAAATTAAGTCAATTAAATTAAATCTCGTAAAATTACATGTTCAGAACATGATAAATCGATAATAGCACATATTTAAAAGTGTTATAAATAATTTTGTCACCATTACTGCAGGAGTATGATATTTCAGAGGCGATGAATTTTTTGAAACTATTATAAGTATTAAAATATCAAAAAACACGGACGTTGATTTATATCCTGGGTCTATTTTCCAGTGTTCAAAATTGTGAGTGTTCAAAAAAATTCACGAAATTTTCAGAAAAGAAAAGATGATTATATTATAAACATTTTTATCATTATTCAAATATGACCTCTCAAAAACCTTAATAATCTAGAAGTACACATAATAAAATATTAAATATTTATTTATGTTGTCAACCTGTACAATAATGACTTTAAATATAAATTAATCATTGTAAAACGTATGCAGAGATATTTACATTTAATCATTTTCATCAGATTATAAGAATTATTACCGGATTTATAAAACTGATTGAATATTTTTTATCAGATTTTGGAATGAAAGAGTGAGAATGACCTCTGGAAAAAAATCTATTCTTATTAACAATACCAAAAAAATCTACTCTTTCCTTTAGGTTTATCAGAATTCGGCTTGAGTACAAATGTTCCTGAAGATTCACAGGTTAACGGGTTATTTAAAAATGTTTCTCATAATTTTTATTACTTATTTTTACATTGCTAAAACACACTTATTTAAAAAATTTAGAAATGATTTTATTGTTTATAATATTCGCAATAAAAAGGTAAACGGTTTAAAATTAATAATTCTTTAGAAATCCTACAAATATTAATTCTGAATTTATAATCCGATACCATTATTCGCTATTCACAGATGTCGCTAAAGATCTGATATTATTTAAATTCAAATCTCACCTCATCACAGTTCACGTAATGCATTTAAGCCGAGACAATAATTGAAGGTATTTATTGTTCAACTTGAATAAATGAGTTTTTCTTTAGAAATATGACTCCACAAAAGATGGATATGTGTTGTCTTCTTAAAGTATACATTTTGTCATTATTCTACATGAAAGATTTTAGAATAAGCACATATATTTTGAACATATTATATTTTATTTTAGATAAATTAATAAAACAATTAATTATTCACGACGTATACCATACAAATGTTTTAGCTTAGATTATCGATTGCGAACTTTTTTCCGCCAGTGGGTCAAATAATTAATTTCTTTGAAAAAATTGTACCGTGTTTATTCTATTTCAAATTGACGTCTTACACTGGAGACACACATACTTTTACAACATTAAAAACATTTTTTCACTATTTTTTTTTTAATAAAACCGTTTTTACGAAACCATTTTTCTTCATCCATATCGATAAAAGATATTGAAATACCCACGTAATCTGTTCGGATGCGGCAACCGCGAGTCACCAGACACTGACACAATTGGGAAGTGCACACCCCCTTTTTCACCATTAGCTCTGGCTTAATTTGTGTATTGTAAAATATATGGATGCAAAACCGTCGCTATCCATAATGGCTCCATATGCTCCACATTTTCAAATCGGTCGAAAGTATTTTTATATTTAATTTTGAGTAAAAAAAATTCTAATCATCTTAAATATAAGAAATTAACGACGTATCAAAGAGTTCGCATAATTATGTACAACGTATAAATTGAAAAAAATAAAGTCTCTCAAGAAATCACAAATAAATGTGTAATAATTATTTGAAACAAAAAATTAGAGATCATTTTTACCTTGAACCCAAATAAATAAATGATAATTTATCTAATTGCATTTTTTTAATTTGTAATACATACGTAATTCACTTTTGATAATAATAGATTGAAATTATTATTATTATTATTACCACGCACACATACGTATTATTGCGAATATAACAACAGCAATCAGTTTCGTGTTTATTTGAATAATCAATTTGCGAAATAAATCTCACAGATACCTGGACTGTGCTCCATCAATTATCGCGTCTTAAATAAATATTTTATTATTATTTTGTCCAAAACTGAATATTATATAATTTTAAAATTACAATGTCATATTTTGTTATTAAGCAACAATCGGTGCAAATTATGCCAAAATATTCGACAATTAATGGACATATGCAAAAAAACCCTTTTTATTATTATTAATGAAAAGTACAATATAGTGTTTTAAAAATAGGTTTTTAGTCAACAGTTTATAGAACACAGAATTTTTAGCTAACACATTTCTAATTATTGTTATAGTTAATTTAATTTATTGTAAGGTAAAACATACATAGCAGAATGTTGCCGTCATGTTGCGCTCTCTCCTATGATCGAAAGCTGCAATCGGTCATCAAACAGCCACCAGTGAGTTGAATTGAACAAAACAGCAAAATCAATCGTAAACCAAACTAATTAGAACGGCATGCCGGGCCTAGAATGATACCACTGCCCTTTGACACGGAATCTCCAATTTCGCATCAAAACACACTGACACACAAACAAAAAACTCATCAACGAGGTTCAGAGAGCACATTATTCTCTCGCACATCACAATAAACGAAGCTATGTCAATGAAACTCGATTAATTTGGTCGAAAGCGTCCACTTTTCATAATGAAAACAATTAAAAAACATTCCCGATGCAACTGACGAAATTTAGTATCTATCGTTGCGCGAGCGAATGAATCGAATCGAATCAACGCAGAAAGGTCATGTCGAACTGCCGTCTCTCGAGCACGTCTCGGAGAACTAACGTTCCACACACTCTCGAAGAATTATTTATTATTTCTGGGAGTCGGGTTTCCGACCGTGTTCAAGAACTCGCGGTGCGCCGCCGAACACCTCTGCTCGACAGTAGCTGAGCGCGTACTAAGATAAAAGCGTTTCGTGATATGAAACTTATGGACGGATAAAACACACGTTGACTAGGCCCACACACACTCGCGCCGCGTCAGTGTGTGTTTATGTACACAATGAAATATATTTAATATTTAATGAATAGTTCGCTAGATTAAGTATTGATTTCGCATACACGTTGTTCCGAGCTGTCTCGGCGCTGGCGAGCGCCGTGCGAGGCTTCGGAAGGATTGGATTCCGGCATTTTATAGTGTTATGTGTTGACGAAAGTGCGCTCGAGTGTTTACCTCCACACATAGTATACGAGGAATTTTATCGAATTCACAATTTATAAATAATCACAATAATTCCTTATCAAGTGGCCGCATATCACGATATACTCGGCTTAACACGGGATTTTATTCCGGCTTAGCCAGTGCGATACGAAACGCGCCCACTTCAAGCACATCAACTACTTCACACTTCTTCTTTTTCTAATTTAATTTTAATTTAACTTATCAACAATTTATCTAATTTTGAGGAAAGGAGAAAACACGTATTTTGGAGATTAAGAATTGATTTTTAGTAAATCAAAAGTAATAAACAATCTATCACTATCGGCTGATGTGAATGCTCATCTTTGTGTTAATTTTTAAACTTTGAATACGTGGGGTACAATTTAGATTATTTCACTTCCTGCAGTTCTTGGATTTTTTCTTTATGATGCGGATATAGCCGTTATTTCTGAATTAATCTGCGTAGTAAAATACTTTTCTTTAAAATAAAGATGCGAACACGGATTATGCGTTGCATTAATATTCTTACTGTTTTCAAATTAAGCTAACGCTTGTGCTACGAAACTAGGGCCTTTATGGTGTCCTGGAAAGGGGCTCTTACCATCGACTACTGGATCACTAAGCGAGAATCATAGTCAACTACACCATCAAGCTACTCGATTGATTTTGTTGATAGGTTTTCATGTTATAAAGCAATAGCTATGTTGTATTGGTATGTTAATGTACCCTACTGTTATTCATTAATAAAAGGCGAATCCATCTAACATGAACCGTAAATAGAAAGTAAACCATAAATGAAATTCAGGAGAGCACCAGGTCTTGAAACGGTTTCGGGAAAGGTAAATTTCGGAGACATTAACATATTATTACACACTGTGCAAGGATTGCGCGCGATTCGAAACTGTGCCGCTTAAAATAGATGACAAAATAAAACGTGTGTTGTAATCTTAAGAAAACATATTTTATTTGGGCCAAAAAGACGTACTGAAATAGCCATTGCTAAGGTTGTTGATTTTCATTTTAATACATAATGGATTATAAAGTTGTTGTGTAAGAAATATATAAGAATGATTGATATGATACGCATACTTACGCACAGCACCAAAAATAACATCGCGAAAAATTTATTTTGTACTAGATAATATAGATTCTAGAAAAAAAAACGTACGTGAAAGAGCCTGAAATACTTAAATAGCCGTGATATGTCAAATATATAATAACACAGTTTATATAAATATAAAAGATTTATAAAGGACATTTAAAGCAGTTATAATATTTATTAATCGTAGTCTATGATTATTAATAAATTTAGATTGGTAGTTATTTGTGCATTTTACTAAAGTGCAACGAGGCAATTAAGAGTAACAACTGCGTGTTATTATCAAAATTGTGTCAGTTTTGATGTGTGATAAAAAAATTACTCGCTCATTAGAAATTTATTTTACTCCTTTTAATTTAATTTGATTGTTATTTTTATTTGACTCTACGCTGTTCATTTATTTGTAAAAAGAATGAGAAAAATGGAGTCTTTCAACTGAAGCAATAGTTTATTTATTTTCAGGTCTACCTTCTAGAGGACCCGGCCTTCTACAGGGTTGTAATAAAAGTGTGTATAATAATAAAATAACATAAAGCATTACAAATTACTCATTATACTAGGAATCACCACGCAGGATAAGTTTAAAATTTCGAAATTCGTCTGTCAAACATATTTTGGAAATGCAAATTCGTTTCTAGAATATATATTCACTCCTAGAATGCATATTCTCTCCAGATAGCTGAAACAATCGAAGACTTGATTTGTTTATGTTTTCTGAGGTACGTTTCGACCACATGAGTAATCCTAGATAGGATAAATAGTAAATAGGATCTGAAATCTGTCTGCATGACGAAAAAAGTATAGAGAAATCGTGGCTAAATTTTGTAATGAGCTGAAAAACGCTCTGTGACCTTCTTAATATCGCTGGCAATGTTTTATCATTACAGATCCCAAAGAATAGATCTGGTAATCTTAGGCCCTATTATACGTACACAATTTTCATTTACATAAATATATTTATTAAATTAAAACCTAATTTTTTTTACAGTTTCTAAAACTTTTGAGATCGGATTATTATGAGAAGATATCGTCAGACCTATTATTAAACAAAACAAAAATTGTCATTTTTAAATACCACTATGTCAAGAAAATAGACAGGGACAGTTTAACTATAAAAAAAAAAGAATGACCCATCTATCGCCTTGTTACAAGTCCGCCATTTTATTATTCTTTGGGATATTCGTGTATTCTATTTATTTATTTTATTGTAGATACCTTGAACTATTTACATTTACCTGCCTATATACTTCTCCCGCTTCTTAATAAGTTTTTTGCCAAATAATTTAATGAATATTTTTATAATGTAAATTATTATATATATATTATATGCCAAATATAAATTAGGTGCCCATAAGTTATTATAATATTGAAATTACAGTAATATAGTCCTACATAAAGTTAAAAAATACTATGGATACATTTGTTTTGTGATTGATTGTAAAAAAATTCTATTCATATTTAAACACACAAAATCATATCAGCAAGTTGCCGCGAGAAGGTGTGTTTCTGTTAAAAAATATATCTATTAAAAACCCGTTTCCAGCACGTGGCGACTTTACGCTTAACACTATATAAATATTTGTTAAACCTTCTTAAACCACTATCTTTCATTTGATAAATGGGAAGGTAAATAAACCTTTCTCTTATAAAGCACTTAAAGGGTTATTCACGTGTAGAAAAAACTTGTAAAAAACATCCGTTATTTCCCGTTATTAAGTAATAAGGTAAGTAGTGTAAATAGAGTAAAAATATTAAATGAAAACTACCAGACATATTATTTTTAATAAATTGATTTTCGGCGTGCATTATAAATAAAACATCCCTTAACAATATTTTTATTCGTAGGTATGTTCTGAGAACACGGGTACTGGATTTTGTCCCCAGGTCATATTGTTGACATTAAATTTATTTCTTCCATACGTATATTACGCAAGCAATACCGAAAGTAGTATGCAAATATATTGAGCTATATTTTTATTGATCTTTCCGTACAAAAGAAACGATCGTCAGTCACTATTACTGATAAACATAAATGTTACTGATTCAGTTACTAGTTAAGTTTATGGCCGTTTTAGCGTGAATATAATAAGTTTGATGGTTTTACTGATTCCCCGATATAATGAAGAGGTTGTCGACTTCTGTATGTATTGGGTTCCGATCGTGTATGTACAATAAATTCAATTGAAACCATAGAAAACCAATGACCGCAAGAAAAGGCACGTACGAGGTCGAATCAAAAAGGCTCACGACTGAATGTGATGCGTATTTAAAGAAAATTGAAATGCGAGAAATGATTTAAATTGATTAAAAATCTCAGAAGACTTAATCTATTGCCTTTTATTTAATATGAATCCTGAGTTTTTATCCCGCTTATGTCCGATATCTACGATTAACATTTCGGACCTTATAGATATGATTCATCTTCAGATTTGATACTAAATATATGCGTATTTTTTGAATACATTATTCTCTATGCAACAATGTCCGTCACTAATTCTACCAGATGATGAGGTAAAAAAATGCCCTGATGTTTTTTATACTATTATGGACCCTGTGATGAGATCCGAAACGTTGACCAGAAAGGTCATACAAACACGGTGGAATAGCACAAAATATTCAAACCAGAAGATTCTGAACGAATGTCAAAACCTATGAACACAAAGTATAAAAACAAAAAATGCACAATTCTATGCATAATGTTCGTCACTAACGCTACTAGGCCGCTAGATGGCGTTGTTCTCACAGCCTTAACTCATGGCGAAAATAAATATTAAAAGTATCATTTTTGACGGGTTATAGCTACTACTATTATAATACTGTATCATAAATAAATAACAAATTTTCAATGTCCATTGGGTCAGATTTTTGGGATACTATGTATAAAATAGTCGTTTTTAGAGAGAAAAATTATTTAAATATTAGATGTTTATTTATATACTTATATACATATAAAAATATAGGATGATAGTGAACATGAAAAATCAGTAAAATTACTAGATGTTATCTAAAATACAAATAAACGAAAATAGAATTCATCAATCCTTATGATCCACTGGGGTCAAGAGATTTTAGGAAGAGCAAATGCGCACTGGTTCATAAGATTTATTAACTTGTGGGGAGTTCAGATGTCAATGGGACGTCATGGGAAGGTTTTCATCCGACTATGGACACGTGGGTTGATAATGATGAAATAAATAAATTATGTACAAAAAATCGTTTGTTTTCACTCTGCAACACGGTATTTTTAATATTGATATATAAATATTGGTGCTTCATTCATATTAACTGTCGTTCAGAGATTTTTCACTTTATTATTTTATTTATTTGCTTACTAGGAAATAAATTAAATTTAAAGGGCGTGTTAAAAAGTTGCGATAAGACGTTTCTTATAATAAGACCTTTCTACATCCCACAAAGATTCTAATTATTAAAATAAATCACTACATTCCACAAAGTTTCTGGAGAGAAAAAATGGTAGTGGAGAGAAAAAATAATATTTCATTTTATTGGATGACAATTTATAATATCTGGTAACTAGTAATAAATTGAAAAATTGTGTACCTCGTTATTTTTAATCAAAGACTTATTTTAATTTTTGCATTGTAAATTTAAATAAAATGTAAATGGGGTAACTGCAGGTGCATTAAAATTCCATCAAATTTGAGCCATTGAATTGTGTAATACAAGTACTTTGAAATGAAAAGAAATATAGAAATATTTTAAAGTTGTATGATTAAATTTGCATGGAAAAACACATGCACAACTCAGCATCGCTGACAAATATGTAACATAATACTCGAGGGTTATTGTAAGATAATTAACCCGAAATGAGCTAAGATACACCAATCTAGACAATTTTCGATAACACTGGTGCCTTCGAACGAATGCGAGACAGAGCGAGAATCATTTAAAAACACGAAAATGAAAAATCAGTCTGAGTGCATTTTGAAAGCATTAATTCATATGTTCGGTATGAAACTGCGGTCATTTTATAATATTTTATTTGTAAGCAACTGGCTTCATATTATTGACTTTTCAGAAATAAGAAATGACCTTTAAGATTTTAAAGGATTTGCTAATAAATGCTACGCAAATGCAACAGCGCTTCGTATTTCTGTGCATTCTCCTAATTTATTATTAGATTCTAGTTGTTTTTCATCGGATATCCGCAAGAAAATTTCTTATAAAAATAAAAGTTAGGTCAATATTCTATATTAATATACGAAACGACCATCCTAGAAAACTCGTATTCACTTGTAAACTTGTATTCGTATTATTAGGTTTGATTAAATGTATAATAGATATGTGATTATGTAAAAATCGTACGATCGCCTGTTTGGATTATTTTTAACTTATTTATATAATTCTGAATAATTTATCCTTGAACTTTTGTTGACGTCCAATAAAAGTAGTCATATAAATTAAAAAGTAGAAATATAAAATTCTCACTCAATAAACATTTAAAAGCAGGAAAAGGTTTGAAAAATGGAAAAATCAGAAATGATTTTGATTAAACATTACATTAGATGTCTATAAATCAATTCCCAAATGAATTGTTTTTTTTTCTGGAAAGTGTTTGTACCCTTTGTTTGTAAGCTTGTTTGTACGCTTGTTTTTAAACAAACAGAGTAAACATATTTCCTATTATAGCATTTATTAATAGTAAACACATATTTAAAAATTATATTAGATTAAAATTTCGTAATATATCGCATTAAAATAATCGATTATCAATAATCATTTTAAATTACTTGTTTAATATTTGACCCGAGAGTAATATGTGCGAGTGGGACAGGAAATAAATAAGTGGCAAGCATGATCGATAGTGAGAAATTATGGGTGAGAATTAATTTAAAAATCGTGACAAATGGTTACAACCTTGAATTCTTTTTAAATTCCAACGCAGACTATAATTTATTTCCTAACGCGTTTCCTCTTATAGTGATCACGAATGTAAACAAAGCATATTTTACCTGTCTCTTTACAATGTGGGAGTGTTAAATAAATAAATAAAATTGTACTTTATCTATAAATGTGTTAGGTTTATAAAACTGATAAACTTATCACAGTAATCGATAAGATCCCACTTTCAAAACAGTGCCATGGATTGGCCTAGCTTCGGCCAGATAGTGGACACTTTGCGGTCACTTGTGGATGTTGCGCGGCCATGGTCAGTATTTCCAAAATTAATAAAAAAATATCAATTGATTAAATTTTACACGGTAAATATGTTAACATATTTTCGGCTGCTAGGCTTTTATCGGTTGGATATAAATAAAGTGATTTGTATCTTTGCTAAATACACAGAGTGAAATCAAAAGGTTTAAAAATCTGGCTAAATTTAACGCAATTAATTAATATATACGAATTATTGAGTTATTGATGATGTATTATCCTTAGAAATATTTTTCCCGAAGAACTTGTAAGTAACGCATATTTCGGTTACTAATTTTAGTATCTTTACCAGTAGTTTACTGGCTTTTTCCTTCCACGAAGTGAGAAGTGAGGAATGTTATTATTATGGATGTGCAATAATTAATGTGTGTAACTCTGAGGTGAGCACGTACTGGAGATATTGTCCAGAAAGACCGCAGCATTAACATGTTATACTGGTAGTGAAGAATGCATTGTCCCCCGAGAAAATTCTTCACATAGAGCTTTAACATTAACTTAATGTTAAAACACATTTTACACATATGACATCGATTCGATGTAAAATAACTGTAACCTAAGGTGAATGACTTTTTTTGTAAAAAAAAAGACAATTATAACAAGGACTGGCAAGTCAGAAGCATCGCCTAAAATATATAAATTAGACTAATTATTTTTAATTATCTTAAGCCACACGGCTCCAAATCTTCAGTGCAGTGTACGTAATGAAATTCAAACTTTTTACTAACAATTTTGATGATAACTCTTTATATCTTATTGTTTTAAAGAAAAAGTACTAATATTTTTATGAATAAAGTCACAAACTTCAAAATATGACGAAGAAGAGGAAGCGGCTGCTAGTTTCTTTTATATTATCCTATTTATGTGAGAGCGACGACAGTATCAATCTCATGATCAAATTAAGTAGTCGATTTCGACAAGTAATATGACTGGAGATACGTTATCGATGGAGTTGTTTATGAATGAAAAGATACTGAACATCGTTATATACAATATAATGGTGTCGCGCCGTGCGCATCATAACCGCGCTGAATAAATGAATTAAAGTTATCTAAACATTCTATTTTTAAGAATTAAAAACACTAACTTCTTATTCTATTTTATCACTGATCTTGATTCAATATTTTGTCACTTACCGTCGTCCAATAGTTGTAGAAGAACTTAACCAACAAACCATTAATGTTTTCAATAGTTACACGTTTGAGTTGTTTAGATCATTCTAAAATAACTTTTCTAATTATTATCCATAGGTAGGTCAAATATCGTATAGAAATACTACACTTATTGATGAACACAAGAATATATTGGGTTCAAAAGAATTATACAATGCATTTCATAATGATTATGGATAGAAACACTTTCACTCAAACCTTCCAGGAAAACCATATAAATAATACAGTATTTAGGGCTGGTTATTACAGATATTTGCGTTACTCACATTTTTATGCATATGGTGAAACACTGAAACACCAATTGGATATTTATGTAAATATGTAAGAAGAATTAATATTGGAGAAGATATGTAAGAAATGGATAAAATGAATGGAGTAATGTTACTGTGTTGTTGTGGTGACTCCTGATGCACGACGTTTCACATTAACTGGTGGAAAATTAATATATGCTTTACATTGCTTTGGATTGATTTATTTTTAATCTACTTATCTTTCACATCGATCGAAAATTACAAATATCGGTATTCGATATCAATCTTGATTATTAAACCTCGTAACAATCTTTATGGAATTTCGCAAACCCTTACACAACACACCGAAAATAAAATGAAGGTTGAGTGAGTAGTTTAGTATTTTAATAAATTATTTTTTAGTTTTACTATAGACTATACGATGTTAGATGCGTTATCTAGTCTATTTTAATGTAACTAAATTAGGAAATTGATTATTATTATTGAATTGTGAGTACCTACAAAGCGCGTGTATTTTGTACATTGAGTGGTGAATTGTTCATAAAACAAATATTTTGAAAAAAAGAGACTTTAAATATTCATCTGTCAGAATGTTTTTGTTTATAATCATTTTTATAGCACCGTTTTAGCCTGAAAGACGCTTCAAGGGCGCTTTACAGATGTGACATCTGAAGAAATGAGTTTTTAGCCTCTTCTTGAAAGATTTCTGATTTTCCAAGGATCTCAAAACTGGAGGCAGCTGATTTCACATAGCTGGGTTCACAATGCTGAAGGAAAGCACGTTCCGCAAACTTGGTGGCTCCAGGTCTCCTCGGTAATGCCGGCTTGCAGAGTGCCTCCGATTTAGCTGACCGCGCTGTGAGCCGCCTTCCAGCGATATTGTCCGGGATACAGAGGTCCATAAAATATCGTTGTGCATTTCTTTGAAAACTTTTGAGAAGTGAGGTAATTTAATCCCTCACCATACATAATGATGAAAGCGCAAGTGGTCCATTGTGACCCGGTACTCTGATTGCCATTAGATAAATTGATTGAAAAGAGAGATTGAAATTTATTATGATTTAGTAAAATCTAAATAATATGAAAATAATTTATGTAATATGAAAATATTTTAAGTGCGTTTTTTAATTTGCGAATAAGAATCTTAAAGTCCATTGTAGGTCTAGCGTAAAATATCCAACAAACAAAAAGAAAATGCAAGCATGACGTGAATAAAAAGATATTATCCTATTATTTTTTTCAAATACAAATTTATATATTTTTTAAATTCTCACGTACCACCTATGATTTCTATTTATAAAGGAAAAGTTTGCCGTTAATCCCTATACTATAATTAAGTGCGGAATATAAATACATTTTTTATTACTTTATTGCTCGTGTAAGTATTATAAATTTCTTCTCTCGTTATTACGCGTTTAGTAGGCGGAGACTACCGGAAATTAATATGACTCGCTAATAAATAATTTTTCTAGGCATTTGAAATTATTTTTTTAAATTATCATCATCTCACAGGAAAAACGTAAAATCAATATATATCGGATTTTCCTTGCAATGAATTATCGATTGCATTTCAAAAACATAACATTCCTCTGAGATTGAATAACTTGTAAATGAAATATATAACATTTATTGCGCGTTCGGTATTATGAAATATCGACATTCCATTCCGAAAATAGTTTTTTCTCTACACTTCGTTATTTTTATGCGTCAATTGTTATTCAATAATGTTCAATGACAAACTTACATGCGGTCGTCGTAGCGCTAATATTCTTTCAGAGAATATCTAATACGTAGACATGGTTTCAGTTCTGTAAACATTTGGGTTAGTGTGAGTATTTTTAAGACTAATAATACTCAAAGTATATAGGTATCTGTGAGCGATTTTTGTGGCCATTTTTGTGTCACTCGATGGGTTTGATCTATTAGTAGCCGATTTTTGTGGCCATTTTTGTGTCACTCGATGGGTTTGATCTATTAGTAGCCGATTTTTGTGGCCATTTTTGTGTCACTCGATGGGTTTGATCTATTAGTAGCCGATGTGTACTGCGGAGGAAAGGTATTTTTTTGATGAGTGAAATACTAGTAGGCATTGAATGTTTGGAACAAGTAGATGAGTTTGTGTACTTGGGAAGTATGTTCGATAGAAGAGGGAATGTTGAGAAGGGTATAGAGAGGAGAGTGACTGCCGGGAATAGGGTGAACGGTGCTTTGAATGCAATAATTTCTAATAGAAATATGTCTACCGAGGCAAAACTAGCGGTACATAATGGAGTCCTGGTACCGACACTAATTTATGGAAGTGAAGTCTGGAGCTGGCAGAAGAGGAACGAAAGTAAATTGAATGTAGTGGAGATGAGATTCCTTAGATGTATGTGTGGCAAATCCATGTATGATAGAGTAAAGAATGAAGATATTAGGAATGAATGTAAAGCTGATCGTAGCATAATACATAGAATAAAAATAGGTTCGCTCAAGTGGTTTGGGCATGTTGAGCGAATGAATGAGGAAAAAATGATAAGAAAGATATATAATGCAAGTGTTGAAGGCGCCAGAAAGAGAGGGCGACCACGGAAGACACGGCATGACCAGATTAACCAGATATTGGAAGATGGTCCTGTTGGAAGCATGAACAACCGTCGAGCTTGCATGCGAAGATGTATGAATGTAGATGAAGCGAAAGTTGTATGTCAGGACAGAAGACTATGGCGCTATATCCTCTCTGCCTACCCCCACGGGGAAACGGCGTGATGGTAAGTTAATTAGTTAGTTATCAAAATACACGGTGTCCGTAATATCTAAACTACTCACTTCCACTACAAAAAAAAAACCTACTATAGTATATACTAAATCATGTTCTTCCTTGCATTGTCCTATCTCTAGGCAGGCTGTTGGAGTCGGCTCTTCTCGTTTCCAGGCTATATCTTCTTCGGTTCTGGGTATCGCTTTCATCTAGGCCATTTCTATGTAATATTTTGGAGCATTGAGTCATCCAGGAGTTCTTTGTTCTTCCTTCAGATGACTGTCGATGAAGCTTCATATACATTGTCTGCTTTACTGTGTGATCTGGTGGTCTCCGTCTTATATACCCATACCATCTTAACTGTCGTTCCTCCAGCTTATTATTTATGTCCATGACGCCCAGGCTACTACGGATGTGTGAACTTTTAATGTCTACGTGTCGTAGAAGAAATATTTCCTAATAAAGTTTTTGTGATATTTTTTATGGTTGTATGATAGACGTGATGTATGATAGGTGTAAAGTTAGTAGTAGTAGAATAGAAGTAAATAGCATCTATTTACAGAGATATAATTGTTTATCGAAAAGTATAAAATATTGCTTAAGAAATATTTGTTTTTATATAATATACTAGCTGGTCATACCCGGCGTTGCACGGGTTAAGGATTAAGTAAAAAATAAGTTTGTGAGGCAAACAAAGGTTCCCCTGTTCTCTAAAAAACAATGTTTCCATTTAATGTTAACATAAGTTATTGTAAAATAACTGTAATACTTAGATATATGGTATTGCAGACTTTTTTGTAGATATTAATATCCTCTATAAAACTGTAGTACGTCACTTTGACCTATTGTCAAAAATTTCCGCAGCGTACGCGATATAAGGTTTTTTTTGGTTTTTTTTTCACACGTTGGGTTACATTATGGAAGTTTTCATACGGATTTCTAATTTAGTCTATGTTCATCAGAGATAATGTAGGATTCTAAATGTGAAAGAATTTTTCAAATCGGTCCAGTAGTTTCGGAGCCTATTCAATTCAAACACACAATCAAATCTTTCCTCTTTATAATATCAGTATATATAAATTATCTAAATGTGGAGACCTGTAATTGGCCATCTATATTGTATCAATGTTTTCTATGCTTTTTTTGTGCTGTTGGTCTTCCATAAACATTAAATAAATAAATAAATAATAGATACTAAATAAAAACAAATATTAATGTATATTATAGATATCTCACAGAGACGAAACTGTATTAATTATGGGAAAGTAGGTATAGAAGTCATTTTGGGTGTAACAGGACTTATGACCTGTCTTTTTATTGGTTGGCTTAAGTGATCACTTTACACAATTGTAACATTCACCATTTCCACCCATGATAGAATATACCATGCTTATTCATTTTTTTGGAAGTTGTATATATGTTCAAATTGCATGAAGCTTTCATATATGAGTTGTAAGCGCCTTATCCACGCGGCCTGTACAAAGCCATTTTCATTCCCCTAAATCCCCACAGATGTCGCTAATGAGAAAATCTACAATTGATTTACGGAATTTTAGAAGCAATATACTTTATTAATGTGTAATGAAATTCATCCGAATACTTGCATTACACTAGGATACGCCAGGAAATATTATTTCCAATTTTTGTTAAATTCCTTTTTTTACCAGTATTTACAATTCAGAATATTTTGAGTTTGTTCAAATCTTTCAGAACAGTGCTGGATTTATGTCACAGAGACATTATTAATCAATTAGTGTATATTATAGATATCTCACAGAGACGAAACTGTATTAATTATGGGAAAGTAGGTATAGAAGTCATTTGGGTGTAACAGGACTTATGACCTGTCTTTTTATGGTTGGCTTAAGTGATCACTTTACACAATTGTAACATTCGCCATTTCCACCCATGATAGAATATACCATGCTTATTCATTTTTTTTGGAAGTTGTATATATGTTCAAATTGCATGAAGCTTTCATATATGAGTTGTAAGCGCCTTATCCACGCGGCCTGTACAAAGCCATTTTCATTCCCCTAAATCCCCACAGATGTCGCTAATGAGAAAATCTACAATTGATTTACGGAATTTTAGAAGCAATATACTTTATTAATGTGTAATGAAATTCATCCGAATACTTGCATTACACTAGGATACGCCAGGAAATATTATTTCCAATTTTTGTTAAATTCCTTTTTTACCAGTATTTACAATTCAGAATATTTTGAGTTTGTTCAAATCTTTCAGAACAGTGCTGGATTTATGTCACAGAGACATTATTAATCAATTAGTGTATATTATAGATATCTCACAGAGACGAAACTGTATTAATTATGGGAAAGTAGGTATAGAAGTCATTTTGGGTGTAACAGGACTTATGACCTGTCTTTTTATGGTTGGCTTAAGTGATCACTTTACACAATTGTAACATTCACCATTTCCACCCATGATAGAATATACCATGCTTATTCATTTTTTTGGAAGTTGTATATATGTTCAAATTGCGTGAAGCTTTCATATATGAGTTGTAAGCGCCTTTTCCATGCGGCCTGTACAAAGCCATTTTCATTCCCCTAAATCCCCACAGATGTCGCTAATGAGAAAATCTACAATTGATTTACGGAATTTTGGGAGCAATATACTTTATTGTGTGTAATGAAATTCATCCGAATACTTGCATTACACTAGGATACGCCAGGAAATATTATTTCCAATTTTTGTTAAATTCCTTTTTACCAGTATTTACAATTCAGAATATTTTGAGTTTGTTCAAATCTTTCAGAACAGTGCTGGATTTATGTCACAGAGACATTATTAATCAATTAATGTATATTATAGATATCTCACAGAGACGAAACTGTATTAATTATGGGAAAGTAGGTATAGAAGTCATTTGGGTGTAACAGGACTTATGACCTGTCTTTTTATTGGTTGGCTTAAGTGATCACTTTACACAATTGTAACATTCGCCATTTCCACCCATGATAGAATATACCATGCTTATTCATTTTTTTGGAAGGTGTATATATGTTCAAATTGCGTGAAGCCTTCATATATGAGTTGTAAGCGCCTTTTTCCATGTAGGCAGTACAAAGCCAGTTCATTCCCCTAAATCCCCACAGATGTCGCTAATGAGAAAATATACAATTGATTTACGGAATTTAGGGAGCAATATCACATTTTATTATGTGTAATGAAAATCATCCGAATACTTGCATTACACTAGGATACGCCAGGAAAATTATTTCCAATTTTGTTAAATCCTTTTTGACCAGGATTTAAGATTTATTCAGTTAATATTTTGAGTTTGTTCAAATTCTTTCCAGAACAGTGCTTGGATTTATGTCCGAGACATTATTAATTAGTGTATATTATAGATATCTCACAGAGACGAAACTGTATTAATTATGGGAAAGTAGGTATAGAAGTCATTTGGGTGTAACAGGACTTATGACCTGTCTTTTGGTAGGCTTAAGTGATCACTTTACACAATTGTAACATTCGCCATTTCCACCCATGATAGAATATACCATGCTTATTCATTTTTTTGGAAGTTGTATATATGTTCAAATTGCGTGAAGCTTTCATATATGAGTTGTAAGCGCCTTTTCCATGCGGCCTGTACAAAGCCATTTTCATTCCCCTAAATCCCCACAGATGTCGCTAATGAGAAAATCTACAATTGATTTTACGGAATTTAGGGAGCAATATCCTTTTTATTATGTGTAATGAAATTCATCCGAATACTTGCATTACACTAGTATTCGGATGAATTTCATTACACATAATAAAAAGGATATTGCTCCCTAAATTCCGTAAAATCAATTGTAGATTTTCTCATTAGCGACATCTGTGGGGATTTAGGGGAATGAAAATGGCTTTGTACAGGCCGCATGGAAAAGGCGCTTACAACTCATATATGAAAGCTTCACGCAATTTGAACATATATACAACTTCCAAAAAATGAATAAGCATGGTATATTCTATCATGGGTGGAAATGGCGAATGTTACAATTGTGTAAAGTGATCACTTAAGCCTACCAAAAGACAGGTCATAAGTCCTGTTACACCCAAATGACTTCTATACCTACTTTCCCATAATTAATACAGTTTCGTCTCTGTGAGATATCTATAATATACACTAATTGATTATTACTGTATTTACCGCCGCACGGAACGGGGTTGAATTGAATTTGTACCAGTTACGCGGCGTCTTCCTACGCTTTTTTTTCCACTTTTTTTCTACTGGATGACGAGTTGGTTTAGACTTTAGATGATACTTGACGATATGTCCGAGATACTCAAGCTTTCTTATCTTGATGGCCTGCAGCACTTCTCGGCCTTTCACTCTCGGCTCATACACCGAAAGACTTCATAACATTATCCACCTCAGAAACCTTCATTTTGCGTATATAGAGCCACATCTCAAAGGCTCTGACTTAGTTCTTCGAAGGATTGATTCTTGGTTCAGTGTTGTCTCCACCCCACATAAGAGAATGGCGAAAATTTAAATAGTTAGAGAATAAATTTAATCCAATAATTATAATATTTTTTTGAAATAACATAGACATAAGTTACAGGAAAGGCATCGAACATAAAGCGAAGATGTTAAAAAATAAGTAGTATTTAAAAAATATACATAAACCTTATTTCAAGAGACTTTTGCTCAAAATAAATTGAGTCAAAAGTAAAAACAAATTAAAGGAAGTAATAAATTAAAGATAAATTAAAGAAGTCTTACAGAGACAAGTTCATTTATATATGAGAAAAGTGGATAGAAGTCTCTTATACAATGGCTCAGGACTTACAACCTGCATGAGCTGGCTTAAGAATATACGTTATAAGCTCTGAGCCATCGTTTAAGAGACTTCCATCTAATTTTCTCATATATAAATTAGCTTCGTCTCTGTGAGACTTCTATAATTTATCCTTAATAAATTAATCATCCGTCTGGGGACAAAATTCTTCTTGTTGTATTCTTTGAACATACTTTCATATTAATAAAATTTGTTTGGAAATAATAAATTATAAACACTTTTTTTTTGTAAATAGATATGCGAACATGGAATTCGTGTGTCACTTATTCCTACTATTCCTATTGTACCACAATATTCCTACTATTTTTAAACTAACATTAACAGGTAAAAGTCTTTATTCTGTAGCGTACAATATTGTTTATTTGGTGTATATTGTCAATTTTGGTGAACGAATATTTTCAAGCTCGATACATTCTCACTATATGAGAGCATAATCCAGAATTAGTTCGGCTTGTTGTAATACTGAATAGAGGGTGAAATTGTGATACTCGTAATGGGATCTGGAAATTTATTGATGACAAGAAGGACGGACAGTTAAACTGGTTTCGGACTGTTATACGCAATTTAAGAAATTTTGTTTTACTATTTGACTACCTTTTATTCATGTTTGCCACTGAAAATAGGCAAAATAATCTGTGTAATTTATTTTTTCAAATTTAACAATATTGTAAACTTTATATTCGTTTTTATTCCTGATGGTTACAAGTGTTTCTGATTACACTATCTTTCGGATAGAAAGGAAGTACATTTATGACTGAGCCTTATGGTATGGGCGTTATTCAAGTACTGTTCCCGAATCTGCAGGGGTGGGAATAAAAATGACGGGAACGATGTTGAGTGGACTGTTTATGATGGAGGAATAGGAAGATCCATATACCTGCTGCAATCGCAAAAATCGACGAACTGGCGACATTATTATTAAGAACTTTTCTCACACTTTCAGATAGCTGACGATGTTTCAACGACATGGTGAAAAAAGTACTTCCGGAAATGGCGGTCGACAATTGGTTGTGATTTTAATAAGCGATAAAAACTCTTACTAGTCAAACTGTAGGTACTGAACTAAGGTAAGGTGGGTAGAACGAAGGAGGAGGGGGGTTTAATTCGTGAATGTTATTTTGATTGTTATCTTGTTAACTTTTTCTTAATAGTGTTTAAAGTGTGAGGATTTAATATTATTTATACTGCATACTCTTATTATTATCTTTACTTAAAATTTTCCATTATTTTTCTCTCTACTATATTCATTTTTAAATTTTTGCTTATTGTTAGTTTATTTTTACTGTTTTCTCACATAATTGCATTATGATTATCGCATATTAGTTATTTTTTCTTCTTTTTATATATAGGTACAAAGTATGTACATACTACTTACTATTACTCCTCTCCTACTCACGAGATATATTACTCATGTGGAAGAGAAATACCATTGTAAAAACTGTCACTATCTTTATTGTAAAAAAATGTATTTATCTATTAAATAAAAATAAAAATAATAAAATGTTTCTTCTTTTTTCTCGTTCGTTAGTTGTGCGATGAAATATGGTGACTACACCTTAACCATATTATTGAATTTTTCATCATTAATAATCATTAATGATCATAAGTGTTAATCACATAACTTTATAATACTAGTATAATCATAAACTTATAAAATTGAACCATCACCCACTCTACCTGTTCTTGCCATTTGAATTCTCTTCAGTATCGTATGCGAAGTTTGCTTAATTAACTATGGATCCGTCACGAAGCCTAATTTCCTAATGGAACTTGCTGATTCAAGAACAACTCTAGGGAGATAAATATTAATAAGACTAGTATGAAACTTTACACAAAATCAATATAATTTGTGTGATGGCATCATCTTAAATAATGGAAAATTTAATTATCTTGAGACCGCAAAAAAATTTACGTATCCCCTGTGTATGTAGCTTACAAAATGTAATTAATGTTTTCTTTCATCCACTTTTGCTATTTTATTTGTTTACTGCCTTTTATTTTAATAGTAATAATAAAAAATAATAATTTATATAGCGTCAACTTCATCAAAATTTTACCTCATCTAAAGGGCGCTTTACACAAAAAAAGTTTTAAACTACCTATTATTAAAAATTTAATTGCGAAATTGTGGTAATGGGTTTTCGAAAACCTGCATTTTCAGGCTTTAAAAAAAAGTTTTTGATGCACTGTTCCGTATTATGGAGGGAAGAGAGTTAAGCCTTTGGGCCTACCACCGTGAATGCATGTTCACTAAATTTAGCCTTCTGGCAATTGTCGAACGGTTTTTCAACCCTTCAGTTTGAGACCTAGATCGACGTCAGAATTTGACTATTTCGTTCAAGTTATCCAGAATGCAGAGCTTTTAAGAATTATTGTATTTATTTATTTTCTTTTTGCCTACATATTATTGCAATGGCACGATTTTTGCCTATTGGCAATTTCTTCCAATCAACCACGCAATTTAGCGTAACAGTTGAAATAGGTTTCCGGTATACAATATTACAATAATAAAACTAAATCGATGATAAGGAGGTTAATAGGGGTGGGGACAAGGAAGGGTTAAACTAGGTTTTGGAAAAGGTAAAATTGCTGAAAAGGGTAAAATTATTAGGCGCCATTTATGTGTCGTATTGTAAAAGGTGTTTTTTTTAAAGATATAGAAATTTAAAATGAAATAAAACACACAAAAATCGCGGCAATGACCGCAGTATTGGCTTTATTGGAAAAGTAATGTTGTAAAAGTGTTCGAATACAATTACGATACCCCGATTTTTTAAATAAATTTGCACAGTTTGCTAGCTTTGATCTGCGTAAGTTTATTCATGGTGAAATAGATAAATAAACCGAACACAAATCAGCTGCCAGCTGTCAAATTGGCTGTTACTAGAAAAAGTGTTGCCAATTGGAAAAACAAACGTATACTTAAACACCAACGGCATAAAATTCCAAATGATAACTGAAATATTCTTGTCTTGTACTTCTTTGTGCTGGGTTTCTTCCAATAAAAGATCTTGTTGTAGACGCGTAATTTAAGTAATTTTAATAATACGTTGATAACCATGAACCATAGCGAACGGTCTCGATATAATGCAAAAAAGCCCTTTCACTCGCGCTGCTCGGCCTTATATCCATTTACCCTCTCTGTCATGCTCTGTCCCTTTCGCGCGTCGCGACATACATTCCGCAGATCCATTACAATAACTGAATCCAGCTCATACAGGTGGTAAGCCCTGGGCCACCCTGTAAAAACACAAATAGAACTTTCCCTTATAAACAGCTTCATCTCAGTGAGACTTCTATTTTTTGTGCATGCCCTATCAGGTCCCCCCGACGTTGGCGATCAATCTAGAGAATATCTCTCTGTTAAAAATATGATTGTTTGCATATTATATTTGGGGTATAAAACCAACGGCAGCAAGTAATATAGAACAGAGTAACCCATAAAAATACAGTTTTTATTATACTCCCTTTATAACTTATAATAATCAAACTTTTCTAATGATTCCAATTTGAAAAAACCAATAAAATTTCTAACAATCCGAAATTATATTATAATTATTATTTTTTTTAGCGAAAATTTGACAGATCTTCTTGATCGTCGCCATGAGTCTGCTTGTAAAGTTTCAGCTCGATTAGATCACGGGAAAAGGGTCAAAAATCGATGCAAAGTTTTTTCGACGGCTAGCCGGCAAGCAAGCAAGCAGACGCCACGAGTTAATAAAGGGAGTAAAAAAAATGAATACGGTCATCGAGGATTACTAATTTTTAATGCGCAGAATTTGCGGAAAGGGAACATAGCCTATAAGTTTTGCACGGGAAACATAGCCTATAAGTTTATATGAAGCATGATTTTGAAAGGGATAGATACATAAAATCTAGAATGTGCAGTGACTGCATTCAAAACATTTTTAATTTTTTTTAGATAGTGCTGCTTTTATACTCCACATATCTAGTGAGAATTCCTTTACATTCAAATAAAAAAAATAATTAAATACATGTATAGAGAAACCCACTGATTGGGATCTCGAAATATATATTAGTATAAATTGTCGTTGTTGTAAATAAATATAAATCTGTCATCAATTATCAACACGCTATAGTTGCCGCTGTCATGTAAAAAAAATGTGAAAACGTTAAAAAAAAATGTAAAAAAAGGTAAATAATGTAAAACCTAGATTTTATATTAATTCAATTAAAGTATCTTTGAAAAGGACATACAATGACATGTTTTGTGCAAAAATCATTCTCCGTTTTAATGGAAAGAAAATTTCCATGCGAAATTTGATTATCTATTTACTTCCAATTTTCATCTTAAAATATTTTATTTTTGTTTGTCTTCAATTTGTATACGGCGAAATTTGGATGTCTTTTTTATATTTTAATCAAAATAAATAAAGGGTCCAAATTAAAATTAAGTGACGGAATACCAGGTAGGTACTGATCTGCCCAAACATATTATATTATTGCTCGATTTATAACTAAATTAATTTTCTGAATTAACTTTTAAAACCTTAGTAGACAATTTTTGTGAAATACACATAACAAAACAGCAGTCATTAATATGATGCGTTTTAGCGCAAACATAATTTCCAAAAAACAATAATTTAGAATGTCCATCCATAACTGTAACTGTTAGCTGATCTTATTCCATTTTCAAAATTAGTACGATAGATTGTCATTATTAAATAAAATGAAAACATTTTTCCGTTTTTCATAATAGAATTATTTCAAAATTCTTATTAAAAAAATAAAATATTTATTTTATGCTTTTTAAATAAAATACTCTGAATAAGATGTCTCTGAAAATATTTAGTTTTTTTAAAACATATAAAATTTAATGAAAATTAAAACTAATAAGTGCATCAGTTACTATATGCATATGTAATTGATATTCGTCAAAATATTCTCTACTATCAATATCCGTCACTAACACTACTTGATGGCTCAAATAATAATCAAGAAAATATAATAATGAGTTATTAAAGAAAAAAAAGCATAATTTTATTTGAAGTCTTGAAGACGATACGCTACACGAAATAACGCTGTTCTCACAGCCTTAACTGGCGGTCGAAATATATAACAAAAGTTAAGTCATTTTTGACGGGTTGTAGCTAGTATAGATAATAATCCCCTTCTGAAATGTTACACAGTGACAACAAATAACGGTTAGGCGCTGGAAAATGTTATTGCTTCAAAAAAAAAAGAAAATCTTATAGCCTTTTGAAAGCCGTGAATACTGTTTTTTTTCTTTCATTCTTCCTTTTGAGCTCTAAATATTTCTCCTAACATGAAAAGACTGTTCTTTACGATACTTTAAAAGTGTGTGATGTCTTTATCGTCTTATTATTATATGTATAATAAATAGTCTGTAGTTCTGTGTCGTCCAAAAGTTAATGTTCCGAATCTAATACATCTACAATATAATAAATAATAAATCTACAATATAAAGTGCAGAAAGTATGTTAAAAATGTTACAATTTTATGTTATAATATGATATCATAGGAGGCTTAACTGATTTTTGAGACGCACGAAATGCTACACCCAATTTATATACTATATCTATTAGGCATTGCAATGCCGGTTTTTGATGAAAGTGGCTTTATTCCATTTCTGAATTATCGGTAAATAAATTATTATAATTACCGTTATTTTAGTAAATTTAAAATTATTTTTCTGATTATAATTTTCACCTGCCATATCAATTTTCGATTTTGAGTTTTCTCCGGAAATTCGGTGGAAATATTTACGTTTAGCATTTAATTATCTCATCCAATTCAGCCTACAGCAATCTGCACTAAAATTAGATCCAGACGATAATAGTGACATGTTAAACATAAAATATTTTCATGGGTTATTTTTAATTTCTCATCAAAATAACTAGTCAATAACTGATCAATAATAATAAATTTGTAATGTTTTGTTTTCACTATGTATTTTTTAAATGAGTATTTGGAGGGTAGTTGACTTGGTAGTATTCTTGGCCGTGCTGTAATAATTGGCAATGAAAGTTTTAAACAAAAAAATAGAGTTTTAGTCTTTCTTTCTTATGGTATTCCGGAATAAATATCAAAGCACCTGATACCATAAGAGAAAAAGGGTAAAACTAGCTCTTATTTACGATAGCTTGCCCCATCCCTATAGATATATTACTACAACCCGCAAATAACAGTACCATGTGTAACCGGTTAAAATAAATTTTTTACCATCTCTAAACTCAGCCATAACCTACTGTTAAACCGAGATAAACTTCTTATTTTACCCAATTACCGATAAACTTTCCATTATTTGGTTATTTTAAATTCTCCAACTTAATTAAAACACAGTGAATTTAAAAAATAGACATATTATCTGTTAAAAAAATTTAAGTACTTTTTAGAGGTAGCTTTTTACTCGTTATTTGATCATCTATTATTCTACACAATAAAGATCAACACAGCTTACCTACCAATTAAATACATATTTGAACTGATGGT
This sequence comes from Agrypnia vestita, assembly GCA_016648135.1. Classification (NCBI taxonomy): domain Eukaryota; kingdom Metazoa; phylum Arthropoda; class Insecta; order Trichoptera; family Phryganeidae; genus Agrypnia; species Agrypnia vestita. The sequence goes on from JADDOH010024203.1 coordinate 173,443, forward strand.
GATTTATAATTTTAATTAATATACTTTGCCGGAATCATTATTATGGGAAAAGCGTAAAACTATTGTATCAAGAATACATAATGAGCTTTCCACCGAACCAAGAAAATTAACAAAAAATCACAGGTTCCAAGATCCTGCAGGAACCCCAAATTACGTTGATACTTTATTAGGGTAAACTAATACTGCTACATTCCTGTTATTTTGTATTAACTTTTCCTTAATCTACTGCGGCGTGCGTTGCGTAATTACAAATATGTGCCGGTGTCGCCGATAAGCGATCATTTATCAGCTGCGCGTACGTGTAATATTTTGCAGGGAAAATGGGGTGAATTTAAGGGATGATTTCATGGTTTGCGCACATGTGTTGTAAAGGAAACATTATTTTTATGACAATATACTGAGGAAGTCAAAAATAATGTAGCAATTCAATGAAATTAGGGAATTGTACGTGCTTAAGAAAATGAGTCTCTCCGTGAAACCATAATATACATAGGAATGAATACAAGGTAATGTGAATTTAATTAATAGAAATAAACTTTGTTTTCACCATTTTTTTATTGAAAATATTAAAAATAATATTGGAAATATTGTTTCAAAGCCCATGGCCCCTTCGTCAGGTTACAATCGTATACTAACAAAATTAAATTTAAAAATCGATGAATAGATAATTAAAATAATAAAAAAGTTAAATATGGAAAATGAATAATAATTAAGTACCTACTTAACATGAAAATAAATTTAAAAGATAAATATTTGTAAAAAGGACCTGGTTATTTATAATATTCAATTTACTATTAATACTTTTTCTTATTTCCAAAATTTCTAATTTATCGATCTGTGATTCTGTATAATTTGAATGTAAAATTTGTTAACCCTTATTACTATCAAAAGAAACGACCCATAGCCAATATATGGTTAACAAATCAGAATAATTATTGCTATTTAAACGCCTTAAATGTTTCTTAACTCTAACTTCAAAATTTCTACACGTTTTCCTATATAAAAATAATCACAATCATTACAAATTAATTTATAAACACTCGATTTTTTAAAAAAAAATTATTATCCTTCTTATTTTAAAAGTATTTTTAAAATTTATTATTAGTATAAAAAGCAGGTTGAATAACATTTGAGATATTATTAACTATTGAATTAGAAATTTCATCATTTATACATACAATTTTCCTCCAATGTTTTTCAAAATTAAATATTAAAAGATAAACAAAAGATTTAATTTTTTTTTCTTATACCTATTTTTTATTTAACATAATATCAATTAATTTTTATCATAACCATTATTAATCGCGATCTGTTTCATTTTTTTAATTCAATATTAAAATTATCAACCGATAATAGAATTAATGTACAAAACATAGAGTGAAAAGTTGACAATATTTAAGAATATGGATGGTTAGAAGAATTGTGTCTTGAATTATCTATATCTGTATATGTATCTTTACGAAATATGTTAAAATCATTTTATTATTAACAATTGAAATATTCAAATCCAAGAAATTTATTTCTATTAATTATATTAATAATGTCACCACAAAATTATTTTGCTGTCCCAGTATTTTCTACGCCATCTTTTTACGCCATATCTTCCAACGCCAAGTCCCACGAACGAAGAAGTTCGTCCATTGATTTGACCGGGTACATTTTTAAAATATTGTTAAAGAGCATATTCAAGGATTGTGTCACCATCATCAATTCATTATTATTTTTGAAGCTCTTTCAAAAATGTCTCGTGGATCTTTTGTCGTGTCATGCCATCTTACGGCCCCTTCAAAATTGTACCTACCATTGATGGACAGCACGTCTAATAGTGAGGAACGTACGTTGATCATTCAAGTTTTGATGCCCAATTCTGCCCCCATTTTTGTGCGTCCCGAACTCTATTTTTAGTAGCGTGCGACCTTCCCTTAACACGATTGACCCCAAGGAACTTTAGGGGATAGGGCTAAGGTCGGGCAGTAATTAAATGGAGGTAATAATATACTCGCCGCCTGTAATATCTTTGGTCATCTTATTATTACCTGCGTGTCAGGGACGTGCACTGAATACAATAGAAAAGCTGCGCATTACTATAATTTCTGCAAAATAAATTTAAATGATATAATTTTGAATTTAGTATGCTGGTCCAAACGCAAAAAAAGTTTAATAAAATCATAAAATATGAACTTTATTTGTAAAAAATTGTATAGTTATCCTCTCCATATATTCACATCATCACTGTTGGCTCTCAAATCCCTGGTGGGTCTTGGCCTCCTTACGAGACTTTCTCCACTGATCTCGGTTTTGCGCCAGTTCTCTCCAGTTCTGAATCTCGAAGGCATATATGTCTTAATTTTGGCCTTTTTAAGCTCCTTTGCCCTGTTGGTCGTGAATGGTTGTCGTTCGGTCATTCTCTCCCCATGACTCAGCCACGGAAGTCTTTTCTATTTTATATATTTTTTGTCACTAAGCTTCTTAATAGAGCTTATTGGTGTAGCGCCTAGTCGAAAGAGATCCATTTATCGGTTTAAAGCCTATAAATTTTTCTTTCAAAAAAGTTTTGGACAGCAGCCTGGATTCTATGTGATTTTGGAGGTAAAAATTGCGCTTACTATGCGCTTCTGATGCATTTTGCAGTTTTATTTTTGTCTGCTATCAGAGAGTCAAGGTACACGTGAATCTTAAGTGAAAAAAAATATTGATTGTATTATTTGTATAAATCTACTTATATTATTTGATTAATTACACCTACATGTTTCGGAAATACCTTTCCATCGAAATATTACGAATATACGAAAGGTATTTCTGAAACATGTAGATGTAATTAATCAAATAATATAAGTAGATTTATACAAAAAAAAAATTAGTGTTGGGATTTAAAGGGTGAATCCAAAAACCATGGATTTGGTCTTCCGCTGATTTACTATAAGACACATAATTTTGGTGGAATTTTCAACATTTTCAAAGGCACCTAAGGCGTCAAGAATTTTCGCAATTACGCATTTCTCTTATTGAAATACACACACAAATACACAAACAATATAAAAATAAGACTTAAAATAATTAACTATCTTTTTTAAAAGGTTTCATATAAATTAATGTTCAAAGTACATTATAGATGTCTCACAGAGACGAAACTGTATTTTTATGGGAAAGTAGGTATAGAAGTCTTTGGGTGTACATAGGACCTATCGTACGGCTGGCTTAAGCGATCACTTTACACAATGTAACGTTCGCCATTTCCACCCATGATAGAATAATTTTAAATTATACGTCACGTTTCACATATGAGTTGTAACAATCCTCACCGCGGTCGGCACCAAAGCTTTTTCATTCCACATAAATAGTTTTTAATGGGAAAAATATGGGACAGAAAATAATACAAAATTTATTTCTGGAAAAGGAAATCTGTTCATGTACTTTAACAGCATCGATATTAGCAGCATTACCTATGTCTACATTTAGTGTACGCCACTGATACTATTGCGTTAAGAGATTTTCATGAAACGTGGCTCGGGTGGACTTAGAATAAATAATTACCCAGACAACACTGCAGACAATTAGAGGGCAATATTCGGGTTCAGGAATATTTTAGTATTTGGGGATGTTTAAGGTTTATTTCTTGGGGTGCCTCGACTGTATCCACCTGCGGTTGGGGCACGCGCTTTCGTCTGACAGAGGTTAATTTGTAAAATAGTGAGCGTGTAGCAAGTTTCATTTGTCGTAAGTTTGTTGAATTTAATTAAAGCGGTTCCCTTCCTGGCTTACAATTCCACGCTCACACTCTTTGGTTACATTACTAATGATACTGTTTTTCAATTAAAAGTAAGACACGTGAATATTGTGGGATCGCAATACGTAAAAGTAAGTCATGTATATGTTATCTGTGTGGGAGCACTGGATAGAACAAGAAGACGCGTGGGGGTCTAAAAGTTGTGAACAATTGTCAAACTAAAATGACATTTAAACTTTTCTTATATTAGGCATCTAAATTAACATATAACTAATTTTACTTATTCTAGTATTTCGCCTATATTTGATATATATTTTGAATGGCAGTGATATATTACTGTTTTATTTTATTATTTACTGTTTTAATAAACAGACGTCAACAGATCATTATTGACCATGATAAATGGTCCTAGAGTGATATTAAGTACAAAGTATGAATATTTTATGAACATTTTGAATATGACATAAATACACAATATATTGTTGTATCGTAATAATATTATAAATAATATTTAACCTTATGATAAAATAAATTTTAAGTCTGCGGAAATCAATAAATACAATTTAGGTATGAGTTCTAAATTAATAAGTTTTACGGCGAGTCCGCGGGATTTTATATTCTGTATATACCTACGTATAATTATGTACCTACGTATGACTATGTATTTTATATTCTGGTAAATTTATTGATTTAAATTAATAATAAATAATTTTAGTTATTATTATTTTATTTATAAAAAATTCAAAATAATTTTCAGTTTTTTAATGATTTTCTTTAATGCGATCCTTTTCGGATGCATGATTTTCGGGATGTCTTGTTCGGCATTTTTCAGATCAAAATGAATAATTATTTATGTAAGAATATCCGTTTTTAGGTAATGATAATGAAGTTTAAAATATTAATGAGCTATAAAAAAGAATAATTCTCTAACCAACAATGTCTTTCACTAACGCTATCGAGGCGGCGCTACACTAAGCTGGATGGCCCTGTTCTCACAGCTTCAACTTGAAATATATACTAATGGTACGTCTTTTTTATAGGCTGGTTATTTATCATTTTTCATAATTTATGTTTGTTTTGCGTTTTTGCTTTGCGACCCGTACAGCTTTAGTTTGTTTCATATTACTATGAGACAAGGTGAGTTGTTATTATTACATTTAATGAAACACTAAATGTAATAATTCGTGATTATTTTTTCCTATTTATATTCCCGTTTTCAACACTCATTAATTCAACTCATTTATTCATTCATTACCATTATTTTACTAAATAATATTAATATTATACTTAAATATTGTTTGTTGCTTACTATAATATATTTTCTTAGCTTTTAAATATTCTCTTATCCAACATTGTACTTAAACATCTGTGAATCTTTATAACTGGTTTATGCGATGTCACTGTGCTCTAACATTATAATGGTTGAAAATGTTAAGATTCCTTAGTAAATAAATAAATGAATATTTAAATACATCTACGTAAATTACAGCAATGAACTTATACGGTTTTCTATAAATCTTTTTTTAACACAGAAGTCTAGCTTGCTTTTACCATTTAATATAAGCAAAAACTGAATTCTTCGAGAGAATAAATACTTAGATTATATCATTTTCTTCTTCTTCTTGTATGGTATACGTGTTTAAATTAAGGACACATAGTATTCATCATTTATCAAAAGTTTAAGCTAAAAACAGTCCTTGGCATCTTGTTATCAATGACAACGGGTTCTCTACTTCCACTCCACGACTTTATGGTTCACTTCCGGATGTTTCGCAACCATGACAGTTTCTTTCTACTCGACTGCATGTTTACCTTCTGGTTTCCCTTGAAAAATTGTTTATTAGAGGTGATATTATGATCCACCAATTATTGACCAAAATACAAAATTTTACGTTAGCGATATATTACATTATTTAACGTTTTTTGCAGAGGTTTGCTAGAATTGAGTTGTTACTAATAGTAATTTAGTACTCGCAGAATACCTACTAAGATTTTCCTCGCTGTTCAGCATTTCATTATCGTTGCATTTTTTTGAGGTATAGGGTTCATAATTGGCCTTAATATATAGAAAAGAATATGACATAGGTGGAAGCTAACCATACAAAAGTTTAAATAGTTTTATGACATGAAAATGCATTTAAATACAATCCAAAGTATGGGATGCATTATTAAAAATCTGAGCGTCATGAAGATAGGTCAAAAAATTGTATGATATCAATGGATAGAGTACAGGTGGTGAAGCGGTTAATGAAGGGCGTTCGCTATATATTCCAAATATAGATATGGCCCGACCAACAGGTGTAAGATTTATGTGGCGGAATTCGCACGCGCGGTCAACTTTGGGACGTCGTATGACAAAAAATGTATTTTACGAAACAAAATAATTGTGAGGCTTTATTGAAGGTTGCGCCAATTAATTAAAAAAAATCTAATTATGTTGCATGACATGACAAAGCGTAGTTATCATAAGTATAAAAAATGATTTGAAGACTAATCACTTCAAAACAATGTTCTTATCTCCAACAACAATTGAGGTTTCAATAACCCATTCTACTCCAGCAAGGTTTGATGGTTGGTTAGTAATTATTACAAATTCCTCAAAATTAGCTCGTTCTAAATGGTAATAAATTTCACACAATTACAGCCGGCAGCAATTTGTTTCCCACAACAATGTGTCAAATATAATATCTTAATTTATCGAGGGTTTGCCTGCAAAACTAATAGGGATGAAGAAAATCGCGATAGACAATTGCTATGAACATTTGAACAATAGCATCGCTCGAGTAGCAATTTATTTTAGTTAATAAATTCGTAATTTTGTTGCCCACACAATTACTATGGATGTCTAGATTAAACATATACTGTAGCTTTTGGGAAAATTTATGATTAGATGTCACTACTAATTAATATTTTGTGTGTTGATTAAATATGTGTATTAAAATGTTACCAATAATTTTTTTTATTTATTTATGTCTTTATTGAGTTATTAATACATGATTTTAATTTGCATTCACTTAATATATAATAATTATTTATTTTTCATCTGTGATGTGACATCTGTATTCTTTCTTGAACATATTGATTTCTTTAAGATGAAATATTATGATGGAATGACGAAGTTATTTATATGAGAAAAGTGTATGGAAGTCTCTTTTACTTTGGCCTAGGGCTTACAACAGGTATGAGCTGGCTTATACGATCACTCTACATAACGCAACGTTCACCGATTTCATCTTAAGAATGTTGTACATATGTTCCGATTCTGTAAACCTTCAGTATATTTGATTGGTCTATACTAGAGACATCTGTAGTCTTTTGTCATGAAACAGATATGTATGTATGTATTCACAAATGTTGCATTTGTAATGATACCTCTGTATTTTAATTTTGATTTGACTCTGTTTTTTCATATATCTAGTAGATCATTGTATTAATTTACTCCTTTGTATTATGTCCATATATACATCTGTGTTATATACAATATTATTTTAAAATTAATGTATTTAGGCATTTCTATAATTAAATTTTTTAATTCGAAAATCATTGTTATGCTTAAGCCCTTGTTACGGTGAGCCAATTTAAATCTGTTACCATCAGTTTAAAAGTATATATTTCTCCTTAAAATGATTTTCATCGTTTGTTTTATTGAATTTGCAATTTTTTCATCCTTACTTTCATCCTTACTTTCATCCTTCCTTTTCATCCTTCTTTTTCATCCTTCCTTTTTATAAGTATGGAATTGAGAGCAATATTGAAAATGAGGAGCAATTATTAACTTATTATTGCTCTAACCGCTGGTCTAGACGAGATTCTTACTCTCTTGGTGATCCAGTTGCCGAAGATTCGAGCCTCATTCCAGGAGACCAGAAATTATACTTACGAATACTACCAGCTGTAATGCTTCCTTTTAGACAGAAAGGAAGTATTACTATTCTGTCGTAACAAAATAAATATAAATAAGTAAATATTACATATTCCGTCGTAACCATAATAATACACGAAATCGCACACGCCGAGCGAGGCGGCCGGAGCCAGGGCGCGAAGGTTATACACACAGGCTTACGAGTCACACACACTATGATAGTATCCCTGTCAACCGCCCTCGCGGGGCCTCCGAGCAGGAGACGGAAGGCGTGCCGCGACGGGCCGCGCTGCCATACTCTTGGAGCGACTGTACCGGCGCGTGAACCCCCCCGCACCCTCTTCCGCTAGCCTTCGGTCCTAATATAGGATAGCCCCGCGCCCGCCGGACAGTCTTCACCAGTCATCATCCGGGAACCGAGCTCTGAGGTGCGTCAGCTACGCCGCCCGCCCTAAGCAAATTACGGCCGCCATTTGCATAAAAGTTACGGTGTCGGAATTGTTCGTTGTTAATTTTCAAATGTGAGCCAATAACATACCTCTCGCCGTGTTACAAAGCTAAACAGTGTGTTCAAACGATTTAAACGCAAATAATATACTTCCCGCCGTGTTATAAAGTTAAACAGTGTGTTCAACTAGTTTAAACGCATATAGTAACGAGTTCGTCGTGTGAGACAATGTCGGTCTCGCAATAAATACATAATAATAATCGTTCTCTATGTTTTATAAACGACTAAGGGTGAAGTAGACCAAAGTTAAAAAAGTTCATCGCAAGCGCCTCGAGCGCCCTTTTCTAAAAATATAATACATTACTATTGGCGTCATGAACATTCCCCGCCAACAAGGGGTATAATAAAAACAATCGTTTTCGTGCCCTATTAAACAACGCCTGTTCTTTTAACTTTTAATAAAAATACCGTGCTCTTGGACTTCATAAGATTCAGCCGTCATTGGCGTCTTCTTCATTAAAATCGTCATCAACTTCGGCCCCTCCGCTCGGGCATTCCGACCGATCAGCTGACGGAAGACAACCGTCCGCCGCCTCCTACAGCTGGTCAGGGCTGCCACCCTTACTAAAGGTGGTCGATCCACTCCATACTCCGAAGAAAAATTACAGGTTTCGAGTGTTTGTTTATATCTATACATAATTTACAGGAGCCAATTATGGCTAATCTCTAACATTCGCAAACTATTTACAAAAAGTTATCAAAAGGATAACCAAGTGACATTAATCGAACTCAAGTGATGTAACTTTTAAAATAGGAAACATAAAGTCTGTTCCAATCCCTGTTCATACTTACCCATACATCCCATGAGCCTCTACTGGGCCGACCTCTGGAAGCTTAACTATATGTAAATTAATATTCTGTAGTGGACCCGACTGTGATTAAACTTCGTTATAAAGGAGCATCCATTTTGACTTTAGTAGCCACCAGGGTCATACTTGATAATTCGGCGCTGTGTTTTTCTTAAACCTTTTTACTATTGTATTTCATTGTCCCGTATGAAACCACGTTTATAAATTGTATAACATACTGTAGAATTTGTGCCTTATGAACTATTCTCTGTGTACTGAATTGACTGGATACCATCTCATTGTAATAAACCTCATGTAAAACCATACAGGCCCTGTTTTTTTATTTTACTTTCTCCATACTATTCCCCAACCAATCTGAAAGAAAGTAAAGGGAATGGACCACAACCACTGAAGCTTAGAATCCTGGTAAGATAACCCTGAGCGTTGGTTGGTCAGTTAGATCGTGTAGAAGCAATTCTGCATATGAGAGAACAAGTACGTTCTCGGCAACCGCGTTCAGGGGTTTATTGGTAAATTCACATTTCACAGCATATAGCTTAAACTGGGACATATTTATATATCAAAATTCTAAGAATTTTGAGATGTTGCATATTTCATGTTAACATATCTTTATTTAAACATGTGTGGTTGGATAACCTCTAATAATAAATTAGTTTTTTCTTTTGTTGTTTCCATTGGGATTCAAAATTGTTACTAAGAAGTGCAATGGAACCAGTCATGTAAGTTCAATAAGTTTAATCAGGAGATGCATCCCTTTCTTGCTTTCCATTTCTTTCGAAACTTCGCCTGTTATATGCAAATTTATATTTCTTTTCTCTCATTATATGCCCAAGGTACTCATGTTTGCACTTCTTGATTGAGATTAGCACTTTTTTGTCATCGTCTCGTACATTGTCCACCCAGAAATTTTTCAGTAACTTTCTGTAGCACCATTTTTCGAAAACCTTTGTCTTTTTCTGTGGTTCTTCGATTCTGGTCTACAAATAACTTTTCTGACATTGGGCACCAAAAATGACACCGATAATCATGTAATCTCATCACCCCAGATTAATATTGGAAGAAACGTTAAAAATTTTATACGTGAAAATAGAAATAAAAGTTTGAACGAGTTTTTTCGTAATAACCGTGAATTTTTAAAATTTCAATTTCTTATCCTGTATTAGTAGTTAGGTACAAAATAATCATATCAATAATTAACACATATTATAGATGTCTCATAGAGATAAAGCCATTTTTTTGTATGGGAATGTAGATATGAAAGTCTTTTTTGGGTGTTCATAGGATTTACGACCTATAGTACGGTTGTTTTAAATGTTCACTTAATACGAGGTAACGTTCCCAATTCCACCCATGAAAGACTATGACATCTCTCAAATTTTTGGACACCTTGTTCAATATGTGAGTTGTATTTTTATTATTATAATTTATTGAATAAAAATTATTCGTTCATAATATTTATTTCATAAAAATTTAATTAATAAAAATATAAAAAACGCAAAAACTTGTACGGATTCAATGTGACTTATTTGGCTTTTATAAAAGGGAGACCAAATCACAGAAGCATATTCTAAAGTAGAACGCACAAGTGAACAGCAAAGAGTTTTGATAGTGTAAATATTGGTGAAATCGGAAGACATTCTGTTGACAAAGCCTGAGAGGTTTAAGGATTTATTTACCACACAATCTATTTGTTCATTAAATGTAAGTTTATTGTCCAGAATAACTCCAAGGTCTTTAATAGACTTGACTACATCCAAATTAATATTTTCTTTTTTGTAGTCAAAAGAGATAAGCGTTTTTGAAAAATGTCCTTAGGTTTTCACGGCCGTTCAGAATCTTCTGTGTATGGTTTTCTGGGATATTCTGCCTTGTATATGTGACCTCTTTAGCCAACGTTTACTTTACACCAATTGGCAAAGGAGTCAATATGAGATTGAAGGAGTAGGCAGTCTTTGGTAGTGTTAATTATTTTAAGTGTCTTATTACCATCAGAAAAGAGCCAAAAGTGGATATATGTGAATATTTGTCTTTTATTTATATAATTTTCATGTATTTTCACGAAGATAAATTCTTGAACATTAATATTTTGTAATTTTATTCGCTCTGATGTCAATATTTAAATGATATTGAATAACAAATAAATAAATAAATGCATAAATTTTTTCTGAGATAAAAAAATATGTGGTGCCAAGGTAAACAGAAACGAGGAAATATATTTAAAAAACGAGTTTTTCGTGAATTTTGTTAAGAATGTGTCGACGAATCTAAAAAGTAGGAACATATTTAAAACTATGAATCACGAAGCTTATATTATATTTTACATCGTGGTAACGAATCCTGTTTCAGTTATTTCTTTTCTTTCGCAGAATTTACGACAAAACAACGTTTAAAGGTTTATTTCACGTATTTTGTTTACGAATTTATTCAGAAATACTCACAATACAAAAGTAAATATTTCAATACAACCTTTCGAGGTTTCCTAAAAAGAATTAAGAACACTCTCAAATTTCTAGTATCGTAAACGACTATTGTGAAATTATTTGATATTTCCATAAAAATTTAAGAAAAAGACTAAACATTAAAATGGTTCAATGCTGAAAAAAACAACTTCCACCTGGTGGAGGATAAATACCTTTTTATTGTCGATGGACTGTATTAGCTACGTTTTAATATTTTACTTTTATTTTTTTTATTATTATAAAACTAGCTGTAACCCATCGAAAATGTCGGTACTTTTACATGCCGGTTCCTAAAGAATAAGTATTTACTTATTTATAGCCGACACCCATGAAATAGTAATAATGACTTTTATCAAAATATTTAAACATTTTTTTTATATTTCCCCTGCCGGCAGTTAAATTTAATCCCTGGCGATTGTGCTGAGCGGAGCATGGAATAGTTCACGTCTTTGCTAAGTCCAAGTATGTACTTATAGGTTTTTTTGGTGGTCAACGGAAAGGCGGCGGTAGCAACACGCGTTAGGCAGCCGGGTCGGGTTTGCTGGCCCGGGGTTCAAACTCCATGTCCGGCCGTTTAATTTGTTTTTCAAGCCGTGAAATTGAACGAAATTACGAACGTTACACGAAGTTACGGACGGATGGAAGGACAGACGGACAGACAACGAAATTATTATATTTAATTATTTTATATTTTATCAATGTTAGCCTGCGATTACATATGTTTTCTTTACTTTTATTGCAAGATTATGAATAAAAGCATGATCTCAGTATCAATATAATTAATTATTTATTAGTGTAATATAGTTTGAACGTTTTTATATTAAGAGGGATAATTATTCGAAGGTACTCGTATTAGCTTCTTTAGTAATGATGAAGATTTAGATAGAAAGAACATTAAGTTATCAAATTGACAATAAAACTATAAATACATAAATATAAGCCTTTCCAATAGTGATGCCTAAATTTTTATGCAGATTTCTATGGGTTCTTTAAGTAAGATTCCAAGGATCATAATTATATAAATTTTAAAATAAGATGCTTTTTTGTTAATATTTCAATAAATGCTGTATAATATACTAATGATTGACATGAATCAAAATTATGTTAAAAATACAAGTATTAGACCTATGAACTTTAGAGCGAGAATATTTTTTTGAATTTCATATGGAATGAATTATTGTATAAAAAGCCTTGGCCTTGTCAATTATATAACAAACGCAACTTGAAATAATTGTGTATCCATATCTGGAAGAACATTTTAACCATAATGATTCGCGGTTAATAATAATCGATCATTTTGAAAGTAATTCCATGACATTATCATAATTATGAATGAAAAAATTATAAATTATACGCTTCAATGTAATTTTTTAGTTACAAACCTCTTTTAAATTAATTGATTATCTATAGAAGCAGTTTCAAGGATATATTATATATTGTTTAGACATGGACAGATATTGTCTGTTTTAAATTAGGTGAAAAACATTAAGATTATTACGTCTACGTGAGTTTAATAACATAATTATATTTTGCTACTTATATTTCGAGAGAAACAGAATCTTTCATCGACAGAAAAACTGACTACTATTTAAATACATTTTTTTTATTGGATTAAGTTCAAAACCATTTTAGTTAGGTACAGACCAGGTGTAAGTGTGGTTGTATCGGGAATATTAAGAGAAGAGGCGAAGATTTAGCATTTATTTTAATTTCAGAACTTTCAAAATTATTCATTTTATTACCCTCATGCGCGACGAGATGGAGATGTTTAAAAGTACATGGACAAAAAGACTGTTTACAATCTGTGAGATGGTTCGCAAATTTTAACTAAACTGTACCACGTGTAATCGGTAAAAATAACGGTTTGAATAAGTGGTTTTAATATGTTGGGGGATGGTTGTATGTGAAATGGTGACAGCGAGTAACACCCAAACCAGTCATACTCAACCTGCGGCCCGCCAAACTTTTATATGCGGCCCGAAACACATTTATTATCAGAAACGTGGTTAAAAAAATCTGACATCGTAAGTTTTGAATATTTTGAAGTATCCGCAAACAAAAAACAAACTTCTATCATTTTAAAACCGGAAACTGGTTTGGACTATAGTTTAAGAACGAATTTGTTATTTCAACCATAAATAGTTTCAACCACAGAATGTAAGTATTGTCCAAGTTGTGTTCCAGTGTGTCGAATGCTTTTTTGAAATCTATAAATATTATACCTAATTTTTTTTACCATTAAAATCTTTGTATTGTAGTTTGTATGGTAATTTATTTTTATTTGTATTTTTAATGCACGGTTTCTTACTACAATGTGGTCTGTGCAATTCTGGACATTGTTTCTTTTTATAATTTCGTCCCTCGTTACGTCTGTAATAGGAGTTGGAGGGAGGGAGAGAATAGGAGAATAAGGAGTTGGAATCCTCTGTGTATAGTTTTCTGGGATATTCTGCCGTATATATGTGACCTTTCTGGCCAACTTTTCGGATCCCATTGCAGGGATCCCTGCAATGGGATCCGAAACGTTGGCCAGAGAGGTCACATATACACTGCAGAATATCCCAGAAAACTATATACAGAAGATTCTGAACGGCCGTGAAAACCTAAGGACATTTTTGAGTTGGAATCTGTACTCATAAATCATGTTTTCGTATGCGTTTATTATTTATTGTTTTTGTCAAGAACCTAAAAAATAAGGACTTGGATATACGTTAGTTTTGAGTTTTTTTTTTCATTATTATATATTTTAAGTATTTTATTTTATTTTTATTTTTATTTTCATTTATTGGTTTTCTTACAGCCATATAATTAATCAATCTTGAAAAAAAACAATAATTGATGTACAGAGTTTTGGGCCAATTACAAGAAAACGCATATATATACAATCGATAAAAAAAATAAGAAAAAACATGTCCAATAGTGAGTTTGTGTGAGTGTGTGTATTTGTGTGTTTATTTATTTATTTTAAAACAATCTTAAAAATTTTCCACTGAATTTAAAAATTTACTTTAACATACATTAATAGCGAATGGAGAGGGTGGAGGGGAATGTGGGACGGGAGTAGAAGGGAAGATATAATGTACAAATTAGTTTGGGTGCGGTAGTGTAGCTATTGTTTGTTTTATGTTTCTTATTGTTGCGTTGAAAATGTCAATGTGGTGATAGTTTGTGTTAAATGAATTTGTGGATCTGTACATAAAGGAGTTTTGTTTTGAGTTGGTCTTACAAAAGGGGAGATGAAAAGTAGGTGAATGTCTGTTATTGCGAGTTGGGATGTGGTAAGATATTCGTTGAAGAAGTTCCGGACTATCAACTAGATTGTGTGTTATTTTGAATAGCATCACCGCGTCAGGAGGTCTAGGTATACAGATAAGATAAAATAAATTTAATATAGGGAAATTAGCTGTTGTTAGAACTAGTATTGGCTAGTATGCCGATAAGCGATAAGTATTATAATAATTCTGTTACCTATAGTTAAAAATATATTTGTTGATTAATCAAGTGGCGGCGTCCTAATCTTGAATATACTTTTTCTCTATATAATTTTTTTCCCGAGGAAAAAAAAGATTGAGTACCGCTGACCCAAACCGACCATATTGGTACAAATGGAAAGTGTTTTAATTCAGATTGCGGCCAGTTGATAAGTACCTCGCCCACCCACAGCCTTTCACGAGTGTTTCGTGAAAAAAAAAACAAAGCTACCATATGCGTCTACCAAAATACGGAGGTCAAACTGTCGAGATTTTTGACATTGACCTAAAACATTATTGTTCCGACAAGATGACAATTTGAAATGATTGTGCTAAATTGAATCTAAATATTGTGCTCTTGAGTTTGGAAGCGGAGGTCAATAGTCGAATCGTTGAATTTGTTTTTTATTAATATCGTAATGAAAAACATTTAATGTAGGTATTATTTTAAGTCGGTAATTTAAATTCGAATTATTTTATTTGAATAAACATGCAATAAAATACATTTTAATTTTAAATAAGTATTTCATATGTATGAATCAGATCTCTTGTAAAATAAAGAGTTAAGAAATATTATGTGTTTCCTTAAAAAAGGCACACTTTTTTTTTAATTTCATTAAAAAAAAGAAATGTGAACACGGAATACGTGTTGCATCAGTATACTTACTTTTTATTATTCTTAATTTTCAGACTAAGCTTAGTGTCTGTGCTATGAAAATAGGACTAACTTTCTGGTGTCCTGGATGGGGCTCGAACCACCGACAACCACAGTTCACCAGGCAAGCGTTATGACCACTATACCAGCAAGCTACTGAAGCTTTGTGTAAGAGAATTATGTGTTCTGATTTATATACCTATAGGATATAATAACTATTAATTACATTATTGAGCAAATATATAAAAATAAATCTGGAATCAAAACACGTCTATGTATTTTTGACGGGTTATACCTACCGAGTATTATTACTGACTTAGCTAATTTGTCGTCAAATTTTGCATGTCACAACAAGACATAAATGTGATTGAAAACAATCTACAACCTTGCAGAGACGGAATTAAACACGAATTTTATATTCACGTTTACGTGAAATCATTTTATCGTTTGTGTACGATATTTTCTATATTTTTCATTAAACATTTTTCAGACCCGTATTTAAGTGATATGATTTATGTCAAATTTGGTTGATGGTAAAAGTTGAGTGCTGAAAAAATCTTGTCGAATAAATTATTAAAAAATAGAGAAACTTCTTTCTAGATATAAAATATAATGTGTAAATTATCATTTAAATCGAGAAATTAATAATTATTAATTAACACGATGATCACGTTTCAACATCCAAATGTTGGAATGCTCATATTATCCTTGATAATTATTGTTATTTTGGTGTTTAATTCATGTTTTATCGTGAAGATATTCGTGTTGTGGTTTGCAATCTAAAAATTGCACACATGTATATCTTTATTATACATATATATGTTACAGTGAACTTGTATTTCTACTGAGTATATATTTTCACTAGTAGAAATATATTTTACCCTGTCGGGCAGTGAAAAATGTCAATCGATGAATTTACAGATTCACTGCGCAGTATCGGTGAAACTATATTTTGTCCACAAACGCACGCATTTCTCAAAGCTAAGGTTAGGTTAGGTCAATAATGTCCGGTATATATTGATGAATGATGCAGTAACTTTTTCACGCAATAACTTAAATCTTAAATAGTTATTCTAAGACGTTAATCTCAATCCGGAATTAGAAATCTGTCATGATCTGTCAAATTCAATTTTAACGACAGTTCCTTTCACTAGTAAGATATCAGTTAAAATTTTATTCACTAGTTGGTGAAAATCTGCTTGGATATTTTCATATTTTCAATTTCACTAAAATGCCAGTGAAAAAATAGACTCACTAGAAATACAGATTCACTGTAACGTATACAATACAATGATACCTGATTATATCTTAAACTTAAAAGTACTTTTGTTGAGAAATCGTCCTGTATGTATTAATTTGTCTTCGGATGTTTGTACAAATCTGCAGTCTATACGGATAGTTGCTTCAGGATAGGATTGCCAACAAACCCAACTGTCTTCCTTTAGGAGTGATAACCCTTCTTTCAAATGTCTCGTCTTACATTCTTTTTCTATTTCCATACCATATTTTATTATTTTTGTTTAATCTTAATTAGGGTGAAAATTTTCGTGAACTTCAAATGTCTTGTTGACAAGTTTGTTTGAATTGTTCTAATCTAATGGTGTACTCGCCTGGTAACCAAAAGTTCCCCGTTCATTTTTCATTCCAGATCACTAAGTTAATTTTATTTTTTTATTTCAATTGCTTTGATTTTTTTAGAATAAAGCGTATTAATACGGCGCACTACTATATTCGTTACACGCATAAATATTTTTAATATTTAAAAAAATTATGTGTTTTCGAGTTACCTAATGACTTTTTTACAGATCCAAGGGCAGGGGTGGAGGCGACCTAAGTTCGGCCCAGGAATACGAATTATTGTATTTGGTAATATTTTTTAAAAAGTACATACAAATATTTTTGCGATTTGTATTATTAATGATAATACCTCTGATAATTACAATTGAATTTAAAATAGCTTCTTTATCATCTTACTTACTTATTTACCATCACGCCGTTTCCCAGTGAGGGTAAGCAGAAAGGGTAGAGCGCCACACGCTTCTGTCTTGACATACAACTCTCGCCTCGACCACATTCATGCATCTTCACATGTAAGCTCAATGGTTGTTGAGGCTTCTAACGGGACCATCTTCCGGTATCTGGTTAATCTGGTCTTGCCACGTCTTCCGTGGTCGCTCTCTCTTTCTGGTACCGTCAAACTGGCGTTATATATCTTTCATACCATTCTTTCCTCATTCATTCGCTTAACATGCTCGAACCACCTGAGCAACCATTTTTTAATTCTATTAATTATGCTAAGATCAGCTTTAACTTCATTCTTAGTATCTTCATGCTTTACTCTATCATAAATGGGTTTGCCACATATACGTCTAAGGGATCTCATCTCCATTGCAATCATTCTACGTTCGTTCCTCTTCTGCCAGCTCCAGGCTTCACTTCCATACATCAGTGATGGTACCAGAATTAACCTCGTCTCTTCTATCGAACAAGTAGATGAGCCTGTTTACTTCCCAAGTACACAGACTCATCTACTTGTTCCAAACATTCATTGTCTACTAGTATTTCACGAGTCGGCGTCGTCTTACTTTCCTCCTTCTCAAATACCATCACTATTAACTCGTTTACATTCATATTGACTGTTGATATAAAGGCAAAAGATTTTTGTTGTTGTCACTTAACTAAATATAACTTAAAATAAGTTAATAAATTATTGTTCAGTCTACCGAGATTTCTCCCGAATCGATTTAACGAGCACATACACCTCCCACACATCTTATGTATAAATTGATTTCGTCAGGTTTGGTTTTTTTTCGTTTGTTTAGAAAAGTCTTATAAAAACTGCCTTATCTCAGCGTTTCTTGGAAAATAAATCATTTTAGGCTGTCTTTATACCCATTGTTTAAGTTGGTACTACACCCTCACCTTTCCTTTGTATCAAGCTTGTACTTACCGATAATTTACCGCAGTTGGCAACCCTAAGCGTGAACAGAGCGAGAGCGAGGATAGTTTTTTGTTGCAAATAGAAGGGAACACAGATATATTGCTTTTAGTGCGCGAATTAATTGAATCAGTTTCGTAAACAAGACCAAAGTACGGAGATTTCACGGTAAGGTAAATGTAAAGATTTGAGAAATCCAGTCAAAGAGATATTTTATAATAACTTATAATATTTACAGCAATATTAAAAAAATGTGCTAACTATAATCAAATATTTATTATACATACTGATGATGACTAAAAAGTTTCAGTAGAAACTAAATTTAAATATATCTGGACTCGAAATGGTCGCTGTTACATAAGGAAAACAAAGACATCTAACTCTTGGATTGTTACAAATGAAAAGCAAATAAATAATATATCAAGGAAGTGTTAAAAAGATTTCTCGCAAGTGAAACGGAATATTCCAGCAAGTGAAAAATGCATGTTACCCAGCGATAATAAAGTGTTCATACACGAGTGATATATTGCGAAATAGTTTAGATAAGGAATAAATAATAGAGGAGGTGACAGCTCTTGGACTCGGGTACAGGATGGATGACAAAATCATTAATGTGGTGTTTTACGCTTACGATGCTACTGTACTGGCCGAAAACGAAGATGGCTTACAAATAATAATTTCCAAGTTCCATCTTGCATGCAGGAGGTACAACATGATCATTTCAGTGGAGAAAACTAAGTTTTTTACAATATATGTACAATCTGGTCGTAGACAATAAACCCATAGAACAGGTTATAAAATTTAAGTACATCGGGGTGGATATGTATCTAGCTAGAGCGATCTGTATAACTAAGTCAAAGAGCAGACAATCAAAGCAGCGGTTAATTCCGGATGCTTAAGAGACACTGTATGGGCCAATAAGCATATGCTTGTGAAAAGCAAAGTCAGAATATATATATATATATATATGCATATGACGTATCATGTCATACGGTATCGAAGCAAGAGCGGACACGGTGAGAACTAAACACCTTCTAAGAACTACCGAGATGAAGACTCTAAGACCCTTGCGGGTCAGACCCTCAGGGACAGAGTAACCAATGCGGAAATACATTGTACGATGGAGCAGGCAGAGAAGGCGTTTCCGGAGGGACCATGTCGAGAGAACGGACCAGATGAGACTTCCCAGGGGCGCCGACCGCCAGGGAGATCACCAAATAGATAATCAGAGAGCTGGACGACCTCGTCACAAGATCAGTACTGACCCGTCAATACAGATCAAGGATCTAATAAAAGAGGAAGAAAACTGCACGATGACTGAAATATATAAATACAATAATAAAAACATAATGCATTAAACTTGCGGGCACGAACAAGCGATCGTTGGGGTTTAAGACCCACGTTTTTATTTTTAATGAGATATTTAATGACTGATAAATACAGACTATACAATACATTCACTGAAAGGTTAGTCACATTTAAAAATAAAATGAATTGCCGTATAATACTATATGTATCAAGGACTTCAAATTTAATTAATTTTTTACAAACTTAAATAGATCTTGAACTTATTTTATCTTATGTCTTTTCTTTGTCATTTTTATCGACATTTGAAAGAAAATTGAAACACTTGTGTGAAGAGTCAATTTCTTTAGAAATATACCAATATACCTATTACCATTTTGTTCTGAAGTATATATATTTAAGTACCTATCCACATAAAACAAAAAATTTCATGTCTATTATCAGAAATTTGAGTAATAAGTAATTATTAAAATAATTGCATTTTTTCGTAGAACCGTCTGATGTACATCTTTCGCGCCTATTATACAACGGATTTTACACACTATTTGTGTTATCAAACATAATAATTTCATTGTCTGTCTGTCTGCTGGAAAAGTCCGTAAATTGTTGGAATTAAAAATTTAGATAATTAGAGTGCGACGCGCAATCAGCGCGCGGCATATGGTCCGCAGCCATGCAAGGTAAGCCGTTATTATTTCCCGTGATATATCATGGGTGTACGGCTATATTATATTGTTTAATTAATTTTCTGGTTAAGTATTATATCAATATCGAAGCCGTACATGAGCACTGGAAGTGTGCATTGAAATATCACTTTTGACGCTGCGGAACACAACAGAATCCCATGATTAGTGGCCGTACGTGAGCATTGAAAGTGTGCATTGAAATAACACTTTTCGTTATTGACACTGAAAGATTACACAGTCCACGATTAATAGCAGTACGTGAGCATTGGATGTGTGCATTGAAATAACACGTTATTGATACACTGGAAAATTACAAAGACCACGCTTAGTAGTTATACGTGAGCACTGAAAGTGTGCATTGAAATAACCTTTTTCGATATTAATACATTGGAAGATTACAGAGTCCACGATTAGTAGCCGTACATGAGCATTGAAAGTGTGCATTGAAACAAGACTTTTCGTTATTGATACAGTGAAAGATTACAGAGTCCACGATTAGCAACTAAACGTGAGCAATGGAAGTGTGCAATGAATGAGCACTATTCTTTTTTGACACCGAGCAAAATTGAGTCCACGATTAGCAGCCATGTGTGAGAACTGGAAGTGTACATTGTAAGAACAATTAATTATCGTTATTGACAAAGTGGAAAATACAATATCAAATACAATAACTTTAAAATTTATTGGGTGTAATTTTTTTAAAATTATGGATTGCATACGACTGGCGGATTTATCTAAAAATTTTCGTCTGTAAGATGTAAAATAATTTTCAAAATCACGCGAATTTATGCGACGGTGACTTTTGGCCGACTGAATTAACTCTTGGGTGCGCAAAAAAGTTTCACCTCAAAAATACATTTCAAAATTTTATTATATAATACATTCATCTCAGTATGGTATCATGTACGTATGTATACAGTACACAGCGATATTGAACGACACCGTGAGACTTGTCTCAATACATAATTCATGCCGAATATTGAAGCGCCGAGCTGTTAGGAACAAGCTATCCGAGAGCTTACATGGCAATCAATTAACATAATCGTTCATTCGTCCATATTAAACTATGTTAATAAATTGTATTCTAATGATAAGGTACACCGTCTCTAGGTTATAATCTAATTTGAATACAACCTCTTATTCAAATAATTATAATGTTTTATTGAATGTGGTGGTTGAATTGAAATATCATTTACCCACGATTATTGTTATAGCTTAATACGCATTTCAAAGCGTCCCTGTGAAAAAGGTCTATATGCAAAAACAAATAAATAACCAGATATATTATAGATGTATCATAGATGTATCATAGATGTATCACGAAATTATATTTTTTATGGAAGTCTAGGGGTGTTTATAGGGCTTACGATCTACCACACGGCTGGCTTAAGTGATCATTTTACACAATGTAACGTTCTAACCACGATAAAATACCACATCTATCAAATTTTTGGAATATATATATATATATATATATATTATATATATATATATATATATATATGCTCCTTAGCGCGACCGGCATCCAAAGCTTTTTCATCCCCCTTAATTAACCACAGATAGCTTTTTGGTCTTATGGTTAAGACTCTCGTCTCGTGATCTTATAAGGTCGCGGGTTCGAACTTTATTCCAGACCAGCAAGTTAGTCCTGTTTTCATAGCACAAGCGTTTAGCTTAGTTTGAAAATAGTAAGAATATTGATGTGACACGTATTCCGTGTTTACATCACTATTAAAAAAAAGAGATATTCATTTATGATTTGAGTTTTTACTTTTATGTAAATACCTACTTCCCCATAAAAAAATATAATTTCATCTTTATGAGACATCTATAATATATCATTATTAATGATGTCCCTGGGACAAAATTCAGTACTGTGTTCTGAAAAATTTGAACAAACTCAAAATGTTCTAAATAACCACATTTTCATTTTTTTGTTATATCCTAATATTCACTTGCTAATTATAGACATTCATTTTATGTTTTCTTTGTTAATAATTATTACTTTAATTATTACTATCGGATCTGTATTGTTATGGGTCATCGCGGGAGGCAAATGAAAATAATGGAAATTAATTAGCGATTTATTTATTAGTTATTAATTAATTATTAAATGGACAAAGTCACTTAACACGAACTAAACTAAACGCTATTCTTTAAATTACACTGTTTAGCAATACATCACTTGATATGAACACTTAACTATCGCTGGGAACAGTTTATGCATTATTTAAATCGCCAGTTAGGTACTCGATTATTTCGCTCAATATCTGTCGCATCGCAATTTCACGACTGGGCACACCTGGCTGTCGTCTCGCAACTAAGCACTGAACAATCTGTCAAAATAAACTCTCCGCAGCGGCCTAAATCCGCGCTATTTATATGTGATCACGTTGGTTTTGAACCCTCGAGAAAATTGTAAATGTTTTGATTTAGTACAGATCATATTGTTTATTTTTTTTGTTTGTTTGTTTGTTTGTTAATTAGTAAAATATTTTTTATCTTTTGTCATTAATTGTGACATTATTTCTTAACTTTATAAATTGCACATCTCCATTATTCTCAGAATAACAACATTGCTTTAATATCCTTAAAAAGACAACCTCCTTATTTTCGTATGCGTAAAGATTCTATGAAAATTGTCAAGACATCAAATGTAATTACGTCAAAATTTTTCAATTTTTAAAATGATCTCCGAATTCCGAGGTCATAATACAATAAGATTAAATTATATTATTATTGATAATTACTCTTTGCGTTCTCAAGCGCATAAACAATGGCAAGTATTGACATTGAAAAGATGAGTGTTCAAAAAACATACATTTGTTTGAATAATGAAAACAACGTTGTTTTTTTAAACAAATTCTTATTAAGATACAACTTATTTGTTATGTTAGACATATGTACCTCCTGCACGGATTTAAGAATTTTTGTGAAAATAAAGTGATTTGTGTTTTATTTTAATAATGTCACCACAAAGTTTAAACCTTCATTCAGACAAAAAATATTCTTCTAAAAATTGATACCTCTGTATATTTTAAATTTTTTAATAATTTATATTCATTAACAAAAATTTTAAGATGTCATCTAAATAGATGATCTATATGTCACACAGCATAAAGCAAACATATGTATTATATATACGTCTGAACGTATGAAATCTGTCCATACCGCCTGGCAAAATAACTAAATAAACATAAAAATCTGATGTTACTTTATATGGGAGTGTTACAGGAGGAACTTGCAAATTAAACACGTAGATTTTTACAGTCTAGTTATCCGTACAACGCGACTAGCTACGGATGCGGTAGTATTGCGTGTGTCCGCGCGGCCCGCCGTGCGGCTGTCGGCTCGCGAAGTGCGGGTGGGAGAGAGCTAGCTTCCTGTCTCACAAAAACAATAAATAATACTTTTTTTTTCTTTTCTTTGAGACATCGATTCATATCAGCATTATAGTGTTAGCACAATACATATTGTATGTACGATTACTGCATTATCGTGAATTATAAACTCAATGTCTTAAATTAAGATTGAAAAAGCAATTATACACGAAATACATAAAGTCACTACGCCATGGCTAATTGAATTGCAAAATCCAACATTATGTACAAAAAAAATCAAAATGATATGTAAAAATTATTGTACGATATCATAGCTTTATTTAAAATGCAAAGAAATGTATATATTAAAAATATCGTTTGTTTTTTTAAATAAAATATGAATAATTTTATATTTAAAATATTTTTTTTGATGATGAAATGAATTTAAATTTTTGGATGATGACAATGAATTTGAATTTTTCATAATTTAAATTTACGCTTAAAATTAAAGGTTCATAGTCCATATTACGTTTGTTCGACAAATTTAGGTATTTAGTGTGATATGACTCCAGCAAAATTTCTAGAATCGTATCTCTACACATCTATGTGGTTCGTGTAAAATATATTTTTTTTCAATACTTAAACTTATACATTTTTTTCATATATTTGACTTTATGTTTGCTTTATCCCATTGTTACCTGCCTACCATTCCCGTGTCGAAACAATATTATTATATAGGTACTTAATGAAAACGAGCTCTTTATAATATTAGGTCCTTACATATGAAATTGAGGTTTTGCCGTACTGGCAAATTTGATCTCAAATATCTTCTCTTTGGCTAGGAATTCCAAATCCAAATTTATACAGCTATTTACTCATGTATTTGTGTTTAGAAAATTATAATTCATTTGTTTTTTCCTCAATTGTTTTTTTCTTTGCGTCACTCAGTTTACAAAATGAAAAACTTGAAATATCGCGTTATTTACGAGTACGAGTTCCACCGTGGCACCAGTGCTGCAGAAACGGCTCGAAGGATTAATGATGTGTATGGCGACGGTGCCGCAAAAGAAAACACAGTGCGTTTTTGGTTCCAACGTTTTCGTTCTGGAAATTTCGACCTGCAGAACAAGCCCCGTGGACGGCCGGAGACCAAAGTTGATAATGAAGAATTGAAGGCTATTGTGGAAGCGGATCCATCGCAAACCACATCCGAGTTAGCTGCAGGCTGCGGTGTTAGTGATAAAACTGTTTTAATCCACTTGAAGCAAATTGGTAAGGTGAAAAAGCTTGAAAGGTGGGTACCTCACGAATTGAGTGAAGCAAATCAACAAACGCGCGTTGACTGCTGCGTTGCATTACTCAACCGGCACAATAATGAAGGGATTTTAAATCGAATCATTACCTGTGATGAAAAGTGGATCCTGTACGATAATCGGAAGCGCTCATCGCAATGGCTGAACCCTGCCGAACCAGCCAAACCATGCCCCAAGCGAAAATTGACTCCAAAAAAGTTACTTGTGAGCGTTTGGTGGACTAGTGCTGGTGTCGTTCACTACAGCTTTCTTAAATCTGGCCAGACGATTACGGCAGATGTCTATTGTCAGCAACTGCAAACCATGATGGAAAAGCTAGCTGCTAAACAACCGAGGCTGGTTAATCGCTCTAGGCCACTGCTGCTTCATGATAACGCTAGACCACACACTGCACAACAGACGGCTACCAAATTAGAGGAGCTTCAATTGGAATGTCTAAGACATCCACCGTACTCTCCGGACCTTGCCCCAACAGATTACCATTTTTTTCGAAATTTGGATAACTTCTTGCAAAGGAAAAAATTCAACTCCGATGGGGCAGTCCAAACCGCCTTCAAAGATTTTATTGATTCCCGTCCGAATGGTTTTTTTAGTAAAGTGATCGATGAAATACCTATGAGATGGCAAAAGTGCATAGATAGCAATGGTACATACTTTGATTAAATAAATATATTGTAATAAAAAAAAATCGGCTTTATGTTCCTCCCATACTAAACGTCAATTTCATATGTAAGGACCTAATATAAAAGTATAAATCTGACAAATTTAATAAAATCGGTGATCGAACTATACAAAAAGTGTTGATTCGAAAACTTTGTTTTATTGAATTTTTCTATAAGAAGTGTTGCATTTTGATCTATAAATACACATACGAATACTTACGAAATGTATGTCAAACATTCTAATGTTGGCTGAATGAATAATTCATACATAATTTCATTGCATTTTATCTTATAAATGTAGTTATGCAACCAGTGAGGTGCAATTTATTTTAAATGTACAAGAAAAATACTGTATTACTATAGCTAGACCGCATTCAAAAGAATGTGGGTTACAATGCAAAAAATGAAAACGAAATAAGTTTTTCTAGTAAGTAAGTAACCTTTTTAAATTCAAAAATATATATTTATTTGGAATATAATATTGAGGCTTGTAATACGGGCTTGCCAGGCAACTTTCACCCGCTTTCTTCTTACCGGACAAAGCTAGGGAATGGTCTTTTGATTGTGGTTGACCTGTAGCAGACAATAATATGAAAATAATTTTTTTCGCAAAAAACAAAAATTAGTAGTAATTATTATTAAGAATACCAACATCTGATTATCACCTTGAAAATAATTAAAAAACTTTCGGCTATGTTTGGGGGACGTCCAACGATATTATATTCAAGATAACACTTGGCGCTGTAGTACCAGTGGAGCGCTTTGCCTGATCGTGCGTTTTTAGTCTTTGTAGTTCCTGGTCCTTTCTGCTGCGGTGCGTGGGATGTCGTTAGATTTGCTTCAAAGAGATCTATCCACAGACACTTTTAATGTAAGCTTATCGTTTATTTGTTCGTAAATCTTCATTCGTAGATTTTTAGTAACTTTTAGTCATATTTTATCAATCTAAGTATTAACCTTAACCTTAACATACAGATATACGTCGTTGCGTCGTCGTCGTTTTTATAGAACTTTTAGAGTTCTACAACTCTTTCTATAAATTATTTAAATATCTCTTTAATGCAGCTTCGTAAGAAACACATCGCTCGACCATTTTTTTTGTCTACTTTAGTCGTAAAATTGTTGTAGCCGGGTCACGCGATCGGGGATCCCCTCGCTATTCTGACTTAGTTGTTGTTGCTGCACTTCTCATGGGCTTTGCGATGGGAAAAAAGCCCTATTTCTCTCGCATATATCACATAGGAAGGGGTCAGGTTGCATCTCTCTGTTCCGCCAGGAAGATGACTCAACATGTACGAGGCCAGCCTGGAGCTCCCAGTCCGCAAGGACCGCCCCCTCCGCTGGCAATCTCATCGCTGCGAGACTTTAGTAGGAGGCGAAGCTGTGCGCATGACTTTGTTTAGAGTGAGAAAGACGTTGCACGCCATCAGACTCACCGGCCACCCCGCCGCACATGGGTCCGGTGGCACACCGAGGCGAGACGACCGGTGTACAGAGGTGTATTAAAAGTAGTAAAATAGGTCACCACGAAAAGCCTTTTTTAACGGGATAATAATATATAGCTCACCCAGAAAGTCGGTGAAAAATTTTTTAAAATCGAATAAATAGTTTCGGAGATTACCTCATACATCCAAACTTACAAACCTTACCTCTATATATATTAGTATAGATAAACTTGTTTTGTTTTTGTTTTTTTAGCTTCATTATCTGTTTATTTCATTGTTTTTCTCCAAAATTAAAAATCGAAATAACAACAACTTCTTGACTAGGTAGAACTCTCTAGAATCTAGAAGCTAACTTTCAGCTTTTGTGTATTTCCCATGACAATGCAATATTAATTTATTTTTATATTTTGAAAGACATAATTAATTTTAATATTTCATAAACAGAAAATAACGAAAAAACAACACAATTAATCGTATTTAATGTGTAGGATGATGGACGGATTGCCACCATTTAAGAAATACTAATTTCCTTCCCAATCTCTGCCGATAATGATTGATAATATTCTGACACTCGAGATACACCAGGCCAACGCTAGCTATAATTCACAGTGGACAAATTATACTTACAGCTTTCCTGGATCGTCGAGTGCCGATTCAATCCTCAATTCTTCTGGCTTTGTCGAATCCGGAACAGATCGATCTGTCTCTTCCGGAAGGCTAATTTGAACTGATTCTTCGTCAGGTTTGGATGCCACACGAAGAAGAATGTCGGTTCTCACCGAAAAAAGGACATCAACACGTTTTTCAACTGTCACTGGGCGGATTTTTAAAAATTTGAATCCTGGCTAGCGGTTGGCGCAGAACACATCGGGTGCCAGACCCGACCAATCAAAATCATTGCGCGGCCCGCGCGTGGCGGTCACGAAACATAATGTTACAAGTTAAGTTGTCAAACGGGTGTCATTATAATTAAAATAATATATTAATTGTAATAATGTTGAAAAATATATGTAGTTTCTGCGGAAGGGATTCCGCGGATTAGTTTTTACATTCTCATCAGAACGTTACAACCTTGCGTGTACTAAAACTGATAGCACGCAGTTGATTTTAATGCTTTCGTGCATTTAAATTAAACAACACAAGACGTCACACTGATGCATTTGATATGAACTACGCATATGTCTGTCTTTTCAATGTTTTGCTTAGGTAGGTACCTACTTGCAAACGGTTCAAAGTAGATGTAATGTTATTTTATCATCTGCCAAAATAACAAATTTATTTTTTAACAGTGACGTTAGCTTCGTGTCAGTGCGCCATATGAATATTCCTTTGGTAAGTTTTACGTATATTTTTTGTCATAACTTTGTTTCGTGCATTTGTATGCATTTTCAATGTGTGAAAATATAATTACTTCAATATCCGACGTTAAAAGTAAGTTTTATATGACATAAAATATAATTTATTGTGATGTTTGCTCACAATTGATTTGATAAGACTTTTTTTCATAGCGTTGTTGTGATTGATTTTTTTAGTAGATTTTTTTATTAGGTTTAAAAATTTCTATAATTTTTTTCCGTCTTCGTTTCATTGGGAAGAGCATTAAAAAATGATAAGTACTATTTAATAGGGGAAATGATGTCGGGTTGTGTAAATTTAATTAAATTAAATTTAAATAACGAAAGATTTCCAGCTGATTTCGGTCTATTACTAAAATATCCAATAGTATTTTTATTAAAGTACATGTTGTGAACTTTTGTTGTTTTGAATTTTTGATAATTTATATAATTTGATTAAGATTAAGAATATTAAAAATTTTGAAAAGATCCCATATTGAAGGTTACTTCAAAATCACTTTGATAATTACTCTCTAACTATTTCCACTGGTAGTTATATTAGAATTATTATATTTTGTTTTCATTCATCGTTAACAAATGTGGTCCGTATTACACGGGCTTGCTCTAATACAACATACCTAAGTAGAAAGCTATACATACAGATTACAAATGCACCGATAATAAGCCTCATAGATACAGAGAGAATGTTAAATCATTTTATGACAATAACGCGTCACAGAATTCACTTTATAGAATGAATTTACAAATTAGAAATGAGAATCAACATAGAAAATAAAATTGAAAGATGTGTTATAAATTAAAACGTTACATAAGGAATAGATTACCACTGATTACCATACAAATGTAGAGTACGCGGGTATCAAGGCCAATCAAATCTATCACGTGACACGCGGCATTCCTCGGCGTCATCGTGTGTTGTGAATTTAAGCGAATTAATTTAGGTAAGCATTAAAATTTTGCTTTCAAACTGATTCGATTTTTTGGTCATGGCACTTTAAGGATGTATTGCGTATCGGTACACGTCATTAATTGAATGAACAATATCTATGCGAGAAAGAAACAAAGCTATGTTCGTTTCGTGCTAGACAGTATTGTAAGAATAAGAACTTGACGCATACCTACTGTCGATTATGTACAGTGTTGTTTAAAATAAATGTTAATTTTAAAAATTCTTAAAAATTATTACTAAACCATTTTTAAAACTTTTCACAACTTATTGGTGGCTATCCATTATATTAATATGATAAAAATTTTGTACTGTTCAATATTAACTAATAATTAATAAGATTTGATTAATATAATTTCATTCCCTATCCATAATTAATCACTCTAAGAGTAGTGAGTGATAATGTGTATATTTTTTTATAAACAGAACAACAGACATTTGACCCCGATAAATAATCGTGACATTATAGTACAAAGTAAGATTTTTTTTAAATATAGTGTAAAATATTTTTAAAAACGGTATCGCATCAATATTTTTACTATTATCAAATTAAGACAGGCGCTTGTGCTATGAAAATAGATCTAACTTGCTGGTAGCCTAGAAGGAGGCTCGAACAACCGGCCACTGGATCACTATGCGATAGTTATAACCACAACACCAAGATAACATGATTAATGGATATACTTATATGATATAGAGAAATTAAAAATAATGTTAATAACATTAAGAGTGCTGTAATATTATTAACATTACAAATTTAATAATAATTTACTTTGGCTTGACATACCGCACACCACTGCTTTTAAATGTTATTTAAAACTAGTTTAAAGATATAAAAAATGTACAGACGTGATACGTGTCTGTCAATGTTGGCTAAACGTGGTCTAATAAACGTTGCTAAATTCAATAAAATAATAATTATCGGGTAACATAAATACAATAAATTAATTAATTATGAATGCTTACTTAGACAATTTAGATAAAGACATTTCATAAAAATTATACTATAAAAACTTTCAATATTATTGTGTGTAAAAAAATGAATTACGTACTGTCAGAATCCCTCATAATATGTCGAAGAAAATAACACTATAGAACACTCTAGAACACCCTAGAACACTCTAGAATTATCTACTATATTTGGAAAACGTCTGTAACCGTCTGAAAGCAACGGGAACATCATCGGAAACATTAGAAATGTATGGACTAATCTAGGAGATTCGAAAAACCAACATGTTTCGTATAAAAGGCGGAACCAGCGCCAAGGCGCATTATGTTTATTTTGGCGTTTGAACCAGTGCCGGTGCGATATTAGTGATAATCGGTGTGGCTAGCGCAAGTGTAATAAATTAAGTGAAATACTTACTTAAACACAAGCGATAATAAAGAGTTCATGGACGAGAGGTAAATTGCGAAATAGTGTGAATTAAAGATAATTGCTTAAATTTAATTCGTCTCTAGTGAATTTATGAATGAATTGTAATAAGCAATAAATTGTTATTTTATTTCCAGTGTTTTCATTTGCCTCCCAGAGCCACGTCCCATGACATTACTAATTAACACAAAATATTTTATTATTTTTCTTTTTTCAACAGGCCAATAAGCTCAATTACTGATGTTCTTACAACACAAAAGCTTTCGAGCTTGAATAAATCACGTACATTTACTGTGACCTCACAGGAATTGAACCCAGAACCCTCGGTATGAGAAGCCAGAGTCATGCCCACTAAGCTATTATGTTTTAACATAATAATGAGGACTGCTACAATATCATTGAAAGATTTGGCAGATACTTCGTGGTGCAACATTATAATTTAAAAAATATGTTTTTCTTTACTTTGTAATACACACACAATATTGTGTGTGTGTATTACAAAGTAAAGTAAAACATATTTTTTAAAAGGGCTGCTACATACTAATAATATTTTCGTTATCTGTCTGTTAGTCCGTAACGTCCGTCACTTGCTGGAATTGTGACTTTAGATAATATAGTGTAATAACACGCATTTTTATATTTTTACTAGCTATACGGCTGTGAAAAATCACAGTAATTTTGTGGGCGACTGTTGCGTATCACACTCGAATTTTATAAAATTGTAATTCCAGCCTCATTCCAGCAAGTTACAGACGTTACGGCTAGACAGAAAACGAAATTCTTATATTTAGTTTAAGGTTTAAGCGAATAAAGCCAATTGAAAATTTTCATATTTCAATATTCAAGAATTTTCAGCTTTAAAATTCTGCAATTATTATGTCCCGTGTTTTTTCACGGGTGTACGGTTAGTTATGTGTATTAACAGTGAAATTAGCTCTATGAAGTACGCCATTAATGTTTGAGCCAGTTCGCACGCGTGTAGTGGTGATAAAAATTCTTAGGTAATTTTTACGTATATTTTTTTTGTTTCATGGTTCTTAGTAGTAACAGTGCTTGTATTTCGCTTTTGAATTAAAGATATCGAAAAAACAAAAAATAGCGGGCATTGAAATGTATTTGATGGTAACGGAAAACGTAAACAACGAAGAGGTGTTTCACCACAGGCTACAGGTGCACCTAGGTGCTTTGATCTGGTTCTACTTAACATGCTTGGAACCGACTGAAGATGTTAATTGAAATTTGTGTGTAAAACTGGTGGTGCAAGATTTTTTTCGACATCTGAAGCAAATCACATTATAAAATTCCATCAAAATGATAAAAAACTATTTGTTAAATAAAGATGTAAAAGATTGAATTTTTCAAAAAAAAAAAAATTAAGTTTTCTTTTTCAACCTTGCGCCTGGAGCAACTTCAATTGTTATATGTAGTTACACCTTTGGGCAAAGCCTTTATCAACTGAACTTGCCGCACAGTATTAGATAATTGTACAAGTAACAATTTTTTATTTATTTTTATATATTTTGTACAATAATTTAAAATCATCATCCTATTTTTACAAATTGCATGAATCTAATTTGATTTTAATCATGGAGTATAAAATTGTACAGGGATAAACTATACCCCTTCTTAAGGCGAGGAGATCGGGTGACAGCGGATGTATGTCCTCCCTATTTCCAACGTCTTTTTTGACAATAGACCTTGATTATTTAATTTTTTTTTAATGTTTCAAAGCGCGCCTTTTCAAATAAAAACGACTTTTTTGTAGTAAGGCGCGTCTTATTTACAAGACGTTATACCTTTATTATATTATTTATATTTAGTTTTAGTTTGAGCTTTTTATAATTCAAACAAATCAAACCTACCGGAACTGGCCCAAGAAAAATATGTTTCTGTTTATGTATTTTGGTGGTCTATTAATACACTTTATTTTATATTTATTTAAAATTCCTATTCACACACACTCGCGTTTTTTTTCCATAACATTCATAGAATTTTTCTTCATAATTTTGTATATTTCTATTAAAATAACGTGCACAATATCAAAAAATTGTTGGCAATATTAATATATAAAACATTGCGTATTCTTGAATAAATATTACTAACGCAATATTATTACATTGACTTAAGGGCCTGAGGTTGGACAACAAAGTGTTCACTTTTAATGCCTTCCATTAAAAATGACCTCCAATGAATTGACTTGACTAAGTATTCTTTTGTATTCCAAAGTGATGTACGTTAAAAATTATCTTGGAATATTAACGATTGACCATTTTCAGATTAAGTACCACACATTAATTTTTTTTTAATAATATGAAAATTATCAAAATTAATGACCCTGATGAGTAATAGTCCTAATCTGATATCAGTGTTTAATGTAAAAACCTTAAAACATTTTATGACAATAGGAGAAAGATTACACAAAATATTTTTTTATGATTGAAAAATAAGAAACATCGTGAAAAATAAAAAAAAAAATTGTTACAAATTTAAAGTGCGCGACTTAAAGGGCAAACGAAGTCAAAAATGTGACATGCAATGGTCCTTAGCGTAAGAAAATATTACGAAATGGGTAATGTATTACAAGTTTTAACGAATGTTAAATAAGGGGTGTTTTTAGAGGTATGGTATTGGCATTGGAAAGATAATTTTATGTCATTAATATTAAAATATGGACGTTTGTTTTTAGAATTGGCAACACTTTATTGAGCGACAGTAAATTTGACAGCTGACAGTTGATTAGTACTCAGTTTGCAAATTGTTCACATTTAGTTCGAAAATCGTGGTATAGTAATTATATTTTAATATTAATAGAATTAAATTATTTTTCCAATAAAGCCAATTCCATGGTCATTACCACGATTTTTATGTATAATATTTCATTTTAAGGTTCTATACCTTTAAAAGCACCTTGCACGAGCATTAAAATTTCGCTTTTAAAGTGATTCTGTGCCATTTGGAATATATTGAAGATATTTAAAAATATAAATAATTATGATTAGTATACTATATACATCTAGCTAAAAATAAATAACATAAATAAGACATATTGATTTACTGAGTATAAATAACCTAATCAAAATTACGTATATCATAAAAAAGAATATACTACGTCCGAAAATAAATTAAGAAAAAAATATTGAAAACAGAAAGCTATCAGGGAATCATAAATACTGTTAGTCAAGATTTTTTACCATGTATAGGTTAATTATCAAGGTACATATTTTTTGCGTTAATTTCATCTGTCGGAAATTAAAAACAAAGAAACAATTCACTTTCTAAAATCGGTGAAAATATTTCGCCTGGATTGTTAAATTAAAAAATAAGTAATTACCTATATATTATATATACATAATATAAGCATTTGATTTATAATTCAATCGAGTTTGCACGTCAGTTCCATATTTAAAAACGTAAACAGGTTTAGCCGGCGCGCACACCACTTGCATATTTAAACACACATGCATGCATAGTGTTCTGTATATATTGATTCTGACGTTTACACTATCGGCGTTCACTCGTTTATTGGCGCGTAATAATTTCATTACTCAACCGTTTTAAATTTTTAAGTAATCCGCAGTAGACATCTGTTGGTTAAAGTTAACACTCGTCACGGTTGAACCTGCGATCTAAATTCAAATCGTAAGCTATAATTAACTGCTTCATTATTAATCAATTATTACTTAGCGTGTTGTGTCAAACGAGGTAGTATTTTGACACATAGTCAAATGTTATATTCAATTAAATTTCGAACCAGAGACAAACAATTTACAGACAGTTACGTTCCTAATTTAAACTATTGTCGGAGAGAATTCAATGTCATGGTTAGTTTGAGTAATTTTTTAAATTACGCGGTTATAAATATTTGTTTACGTTACGATTTTCCTTGACTCATCAGTGAAGAGTTGGGTGTTGATGTCGTTGGATGTTTTGAGTGACTTTACGTTGAAAAACATTGACTTTTATGATATTTTATTTAGTGTTTTTTAAGTGTAATTTTTTTACGATACGATGGATTATTCTGCGATTGAATAAGTTTTATTTCCATCTTGTGCAAAATGATTGAAAGACTTAACAAGGTGAGAACTATTATTTATATGTTATATATTTTTAAGTAGGCATTTAATTATTTTTATTTTGACTTTAAAGATGTTAGTTTATTTACGTATTTTTTAATACAAATACTGTAATTGTTATTATTTTTATTGACTTAATGGGATAGTGGATGAAATATTTACACAAGACTATACACGCCCCGAATAAGTTTCAAATATTTCGTAATCATATTGGGTTACTTCGGGAACATTTATATCATTGTGCCCCAGAAAAGAAATGTCCCTAGTTTCTTATCCCGGCTGTAACAAAGTCTTTTTGATATGTACATTTTTTTGTTTGTCTTTCTAATTTTTATTTTATTTATTTTTTATTTATTTTATTTTTATTTAATTATAATTATAAGATTTTGTTTGGACTGTGCCTGTCTCACAAGAAATATCTGTGTTGAGACAGGCATTGTTTACAATATTGTGTAGGTTCAAAACATAGTAAATAGATAATAAAGTGTTTAAAGTAACATAATAGAAAATATATCATATATATGAGGTTATATTGTGTTAGTGTGTTTGTGTAAGTGCGCCTATTTTATCTCTCCCCTTGTTTCGGATCCACTGTTTTATTTTGTATTTTATGTTAGGGTTGTAAATTGTGGTTAGCCTGGATTGTTTCATAAATATTTTTTTTAAATATCATCAGTGTTGGAACAAAATAATTGATTATAATTACTTGGAATTTTATCAAATTTGTATAAACTCTCGGATTTCCATTTCCTTTCCTTTTCATTTCATGTACAAATATTATTTGGCTAACATTTACTATGGTTTAATATTAGTATAAATACAAATTTACGAGTTTAATTATCAGAAGATTGACCATACTCTTATATTTATAACTGGATCGTTATTTTTTTTTGCATATTATTAGATTATATTGTAATTATAATATATAATTTAAACAAGTAGTGTTTACAATAAAATAATATACAATTAAAATGATTATTGTCGTTTGACGTGTCTGAAGTATAATTATTTTATTATATTAAACACGTACCTACCTACAGGGTTTACCGGAGGAAAATTCCCATTTTCTTAATCCCCGAGAGATTCCACAAGCTGAAGCACGCAATTGCATCATTAGAAGTTTCTTGATGTATATACATAATTTGTTATGTAATAAAATGATTACATAACAATGGTTTATCTTGTTCTTCAGAAGTAAATAAAACTATGTAAAGAGTTCCTGAATTGATTTAATATTTCTCATCACCCCAGTATAATTTATCACAAAAACGACGTTCAAAATAACGATACCAGGCGATGCGTTTTTGAAATCAAAAGTTTTTGGGGCGACCAGTATTGATCCCGGTACATCTGGCATAAATGGACTGTCGTTTCAAATTGTCACATCAACTCTCTTAATTTCGAATGTATGTCCGTCTGTCTGTTTTAATTTTAATGATTTGAATGATTTTTTAATATTCAATAAAAGCTACTTTCTTGATACTCCAAAGTTTAACAGGAGATATTGAAAAAAAATTAAGGTCGCTTATCTCCTGTGTGTAAAGAGTACTTCATTTTCAAACTGAAGACTCCTTTGAAGTTGTACTAGCTGTGAGACACCTGGTATAAAAAGATTAACGAAAAATTATTTAGATCAACCAAATGAAATATAAATAGCATTTTAATATTCTAGAAGTCCTCGGTTTAGTCATGTGATGAGGACATTTACATTCGTAAATGAAATTGTATATTTATATATCATTCATATACTTATATGTATATTGGTATACATTTTGAAACTCGTTATTATCATTCGCAAACAGAGATGAAGATTCGGATAAATAAATAAACTGAGAGGCTGAGAACACTTAGCGCGTCTGAGAAAGTAAGATGTTATGTAATAATAATTATAATGAAGGTTATCGAGATTATTATTTTTATTATAGTTCATTCAATCATCGAAATAACAGAATTTTCTTAAAGACTGACATTTCAGT
Organism: Agrypnia vestita; assembly: GCA_016648135.1. Lineage (NCBI taxonomy): Eukaryota > Metazoa > Arthropoda > Insecta > Trichoptera > Phryganeidae > Agrypnia > Agrypnia vestita. The sequence continues at coordinate 210,327 of JADDOH010024203.1, forward strand.
ATTATTAAATATTATTTGTGTAATGTAGCCGCAACCTAAAGTATATCGAGAAAAAAATGAGATTGAGGAAGATTCTAGTTATAAAATGGGAAGAGCGCAGAAGCGCAGAAAATGGGAAGTCCTGGAGGAGGTAATTATTCACAGTGTTACAGTCACGATCCTGAAGCACCAACTGGGCAGGTCATTGTGTACGATTGGCTGATATGGCTTCCAAAACATATTATGTTGGTGCACCTAAAACGTGGTAAAAGAAGACAGGAGCTGATACCCTGGGACAGGGGATGAAATCTGAAAAATCGGGGTCAAGCAAGAGACCGAAACAGACTAAAGTTTCCGAGAAAAGAAGGAGGAAAGAAAATGAGGACGAACCACCCCTCAGAACCTCAAATTATTATATTAAGAATATCCAAATTGTCATAGTTTTTTTTATTTTAATGCCATTTACATTTTACTTTAATGCCATAACTAGGACTCATTAGAATCATTAAAACAGTCTGCTCATATAATCAGTATGTAAAATAAACATGCATTGTCTTTGATTATTAAGGCTACGAACTAGGCTATCTTCCAGTTTTTCTGTAATGTGGACATGCAATTTCCTTCATATATGTCATAAATTTTGCCACTGTTAACACTCTTCATTCATCCTTTCTGTATCAATCTCTATCTAATCAGTTATGTGATCCTTTCTTACTACTCACTATATTAAGATGGAATTACATTCCCTCCCAATTTGTTAATTCTTTTCTGTATCATAAATGCTACGCGTACTCCTAAGAGAATAACAGCATAATGAAATGAAAATCATAAAGTCACAGCTTATAATTCTATAAAAAAAGATTCAAACGCGTAACATTTCATTTACAGTAGAATAATAAATTGGAAAAATAATACTTACGTAACGGTTTTTCAGCACTTCTGTAAATATGATTCATATTTCAACATTCCAATTACAATATTCACAATTATACTACGACAATAAATTGAAAAGAATAATACTTACGTAAGAGTTCTTCAGTTCTTCTGTATACTTGCATACTACTACTAATTATTTTTCTGTAGACGAATCTATTTTTTTTCCTTTTACTAAATATTTTTTCTTACACATGTACATATTTTATGTCATTAATATTTTTCGTCCTTTATCATAATCCAGACATTTTAATGTTAAATGTTCTCCGTTAAGTTAAATTTTATTTTTATTTTTAACAAATAGACCGTCAACAGATCATTATTGACCCTGATAGATGATCCTATAGTGACATTAGAGTACAAAGTATTAATATTTTATGAATATTTTGAATATGATACAATTACACAATATATATATATACTTTTTGATACATATACTCAATGGTAAATTAATACTAAATAATGTCTTAATGATGCAATAAATTGGAAATAATATTCATTGTATTAATGTAAGAATGGGAGTTTATGTATTCATGATATCTTTACGGGAACAATTGTAAGACAATAAAATCATAACCCTGAATATTTACAGTGTATATATATTTTACCATTGATATAATCGTTCGTCTTATTTTATTTACTTTACAGAATTTACAATATTTTATATATTTTCTACCATGGATATAATCATACGTACATAAATATTTCAAAAATATTTTTGCAGAACAAAAATCAGTCAAATTTTGAAGATTTATGACACGAATATTTACGATAGGCATGATGAAAATTTATGGTAGGCATGATGAAAAATATTAATTAATACTTTCGAAACTGATCGAAGAAAATAAATTCAAAATTCGTTGTGTCAGGGAGGACAAGGTATTTTATTTTATTTATTTATGGAAAACTAACAGTACATATAAAAATCAGATTACACATGAATATTAAATAGTATAGAGACCATCTTACAAGTTTTCACATAATTAACATGAATTTTCAATTCTCAAGAATTCGCAATTCATTTGATAGAAAAAAAAACACGCTTTTTACCAATCTTCGGGTAGATGTATTTCGTAGAAATGACATAGGTATGCGTCTCAATAATTTGAAAGCCTTAGAAATAAAAAAAATCATTAAAAATAGATAAAAATATTTACTTAATAAACAACTAGATTTATCGCATAGTCCAGTTCTAGATATATTCCCCTTTCAATTAACTGCACCCACCTATACCCACTCTCTTTCACCCAACCTCTCCGACAGTTGACATTCTGATTCCCTTAATGCTTTTTTGATTGTTTGAAATTCTGTTTTTGTTTAGTTAATACTGAACCCTGTGAGTTGAAACTAGTTGGTTTAAACTCAATAAAGTGGTGTTTTACAAAGAGTTATTTTATTTAAAGATAAAAATTACATATACGAAGTCTGGACAAATGTAAGAAGATGGATTAAAAAAGAGAAAAAAAAAGATTTATGACTGAAGTGAATATCCAAGAGTTTTAAATTCACAAATTGATGAATTGAAGAGATCAAAGAGTTTTGCCGGGAGTTGGTATTACAGTATATCCAGTGTATCTAGACAATCGAAAGATAAAATATAAAACATTTGTATAATATAATAAATGACTGAAATTTTGGACAGCGACGATAATTATAACATTGAGGTAAAACTGACGTTGATACAAACATTTGACGACAATTCCACTTCCTTTATCAAGTTAAATGCTTGTTGTGAATTTCATGCAATGAATAGAGTGAGCATAGGTAAGCGACAGATTTGTTGTATATCGCAAATGGCTGGACCGATCTAAATTTTAAGAATTTATACCTTATCTGTAATCTATTTTAGTGTTTAATTTATCTGATAATTTTCTCTTTTCTAATTTCATAAACGTCTTCATATTTAAAATGTTTTATTTCAACGTGTCTGCTTATAAATGTTCAAAATATGCTTAATAATTTATTAGAATTAGTCAATTTATAAGGATGCTGTCAATTTAAATGCTACGTCTTTCTCTGATAGCAAATCATTAGAGTAAAAAGCCGATTATTCTGATTAACTAAGACGAAGTGTAAAGAAGATTACAAAAACAAAGATGTAATTATTTATTAATGACTCTCAAAATATTGAGTTGTAAACATTCTACCCTGATCATTTTCCATTATTTAATTTAATTTAATGAAAATAATTAAAACACCTCGAATATTTAAAATAAACGATCGAAACATTCGTGAACTCGCATGTAAACAGAATTTGACAGCTAACAATTAAATATGGTTGCGTTATTGAGACTTTGTTTCTTTAAAAAAAACGTCCAAGTATCTACCCGCTTTCATGTTTTATCGATTCTCGGCCATAAACGATTCCGTATTCAAAAGTTTCGAAACTATACTACTATGACAGCCGCATTGAACGTCGAATGAATGAATGTGTTTTTTGTTTTGAAAACAAATATTTTTTAAATAAATAATTTATCAAATATCACTTTTAATCGTTTTTGGCTCGGTGACAAAACAATCTTACTTAATAAACGATCGAAATATTCGTGAACTCGCATGCAAACAGAATCTGAGAGCCGACAAGAATTCAATATGACGTCGTTAGTTCTGGTATCGCATTTCCGCTACATGTTCCGCTACTTGCTTCGTGCGCCACTTCCGTTACTTGTTCTTAAGTATCACTTGTTTTTTGTCTGTTCTGTTCCCTTGAAAACTTGGCTCTTCTCGCTTTGAAGTCTGCCAATCCCTGCCATAGGTCCTACCGTAGTTTACGTAACTTAAGACACAACATCATAGGATTATAGGTCTTTAGAGCTCATTATTAATATGGATGGATACACGATTATGAATTCGATCACAGACGGCTGATGTAACATTGTGGTAAATAATATTAGTCTGACTGGCGGAGGCGTGTGAGGAGAATGTTCTTGAATCAGAGCAGGGAAGACAGGTGTCGGGAAAGCGAGGCACGCGTGTGTCAGATATGCCATCTGATTATATGAAATTCCCTTTAGAGGTATTAATCCAATGAAGTGTAATTAATTACGTTGAAAACGTACTTATCTACTTACGTTCTCGGAATGCCTAATGTGGCTCTCGTCAGTCAATAACCACCGAACAACGTACATATTTAAGTCTAATGCGCGAGTCAAGTAATATCTTAACAAAAAAATCCTAAAAAGTAATATATTTTCTACGCGTTGAAAAATGAAAGTTACATTGGTTTCGTAACCAATTAGAAAAAGACATACAGAAAAATTGAATCATTGAATAAATATTTTAGCTGCTACCGGGATTCGAACCACGGATCTCCACTCTATCCTGGAGTGGCGCGTTATCCAATTTCGCCACAGCAGCCAAGTACGTTCATGTAAAATTTTCAATGCATATACTGTGTTTTTATTTCTTAAGTATCTAAATTTGAAATAAGTAATATCGAATAATAAAATTCATTGGCTTTAATACAAGTCAAAGAAAATGATTAAAACCTTGCAATTTTTTTTGAAAGGTTTTAATCTCTCTATTTGACTTCTATTAAAGCGAACAAATTTCTAAAACACGATATAAGTAATTTTAAAGATAGTCCAACGTTTTACATGAAAACTTTGAAGTCACTTATCTCGCTAACTATTGGTAGCAGGACATTGTTGCTTGAACATTTTCGACTCAACATATTTAAGCTGAGTTTTACACTTAGAATATTATGGACTAGTTCTGTTACATTCTGTATATTATAAATTTATATCTAATAAATGGATGTAAGTTTTTAAAAAACATTTTTAAGATGCGTATGTATATGTATGTAATATATGTATGTCACATCGATATTTTTACTATTTTAAACAAAGCGATATGAAAAAATGGACCAACTTCTTGGTTCCTGGTCTAGGAAAAGTCTCGAATCAGCGACCATTGGCTCATTTGGTGTAGCAGCAAACTTAGCAATAATAATAATATATATTTCCATTATTATAATCTTATAGGTAGTATTGACTTATACTTAACCACAACACATACACTGATGATGGACCCCGCAATGGGATCCGAGACGGTAGTAAACGGCATATTACCCCTGAAAACACAAACCAGAAGATTCTGAACGGCCGTGAGAGCTTAAGAAATTTTTTACCTTACATCGTTCTATTAAACATACTAATCGTCAGTTATTTTCAATATTTATTATTTATCGCTGAATTATTATTCAATGACCTCTTAAATAAACAGACCGTATCCGAATCAATCATTGCGGTTGCTTCTGAACCTCATTGCCATCGAAGGTATCAAAATACGTTATTTTGAAGATGTAGTTAATATTTACCGCCAAATATACGGGTTTTCGCTCCGTAAGAAGCGTAACTTATCATACTAAGAAAAGGATAATACAGCCAGTGGTGTAGCAATATATTTTTTAGGTACCTGAGTTTCTTTTTAATCTAATCTATCTTTGCGTTTTTTATAATATTATATGATTAAATGGATAAGTTGTAAAATAACGCAAGGTGAAAAGTTAACAATTATTTATATTTTTTCACACAGGGCAAACACATTTTAGTGAGACATCTTTAAATAAAATAACTCTTTTTTAACACCACTTTATAGAGTTAACCAACTAGTTTCTGCTCATAGCTGAGCCTTCATCAGGGTTGAATATTACTGTAATATTCAACCCCGATAAAGGCTCATCTGTTAGCTGAAACTAGTTGGTTAAAACTCAATAAAGTGAAGTTGTTTTATTTAAAGTAATTATTTGTATTTTTCATATTCATTTTTTATTTAACTGTTTCATAGTTCCATACATGTGTTGTATGGGCTAATGCATGTTTTACATTAAAAACGTGTTGTATTACAAAATCTTTAGTTTAGTTAAAAGGTTTTCATAGTAAACTTATTGCACTCCAATTTAAAATCCTTTATATTCACTGTATTTTGTATGCTATCGAAGATTTTGTATATCAGACAATTTTGTGTTTTTCTTTTTCTTCTGTTGCTGTCGCCTCCTCTTGTATTGTATGAATGAAAACCGTTATTTTGTCATCCTGTTATCAAAGTATTTGGACAGAACTCCATCTCTGATTTAAATATTTGTACTAAAACATTATTTTAGAATATTTTATTTATTTATATTTTATATTATTTATATTTTATTTTTTGATTTACTGATTCTAATTTAAGATTATTCAATATTTTTGTTCTTGTACTACATTTTAATATTTGTCGTTTGTTTAATATTCCTTCGTTGCTTTTAAATTATATTAATTAAGTCATTATTTATTATTTATTTCTCATATAAAGTGTAATGTGTAATTATATGAAATTCAAAATTTGAACAAAATATTTATACTTTGTACTATAATGTTACTCCAGGACCACATATTAGGGTTAAAAATGACCTGCTGACGGTCTGTAAAATAAAATAAAATAATATATGCTCTAAAAATAATCAATATGCGCAATAATAGTTATTTAAAAGAATATTATAGGTATTTATATAATAAATTATATAAATATTAATATTCAAATGAATTGTGTTTTGAAAGTATACATACAAGTCTCAAAGCGATTAAATTTAAGATTTTTTTACATTACAACTTGTATGTATATGTGGGGTGGAAAAACGTTTGGTGACTATTTTTGGTCATCCAATATTTTTAATCTATATAAAACTTTAATAAAGATTTTTGCATTTTGAAATACTTTTCCGCAAAAATTTTAAATACCTAAGTTTAGTATTTACTTTAAGCATATATAAAAGTATGATATATCTTGATGACTAAAAATTTATTGTTATTTAAGGATTGATAAACATTGCTAGCGCAAAATTCACTGTCGATGTTATTATGTTTTTTTTTGCTGTAGTAGGTAAGAATTAAGAATTGCATTCTCCGTGACTGCATTAAATTTTTTATGGGTATTGCTGCCTTTATTTTTACACCCCATAATTGATAATACGAATTTATGGGGAACAATTTTTACACAAAAAAATTAAAGAAATATTATCGAAAGTAACATAATATAAATATGACATTAAAATTTATTAATCCACCATATCCCAAGTAAACATCTTTCCATTTAAGAAATACAATCGGATTAGTATGCGTAAGCCGTGCTTACGACGCACAATGTTTCGTCGTGTTGGTGTTTATACCCAGAAACAACAACACAACTAAACAATGTTCATTGTACGCACGGCTACATACTAATTTGATTGTATTTCTTAAATTGAAAGACTTATACCGCATCTGAGAACTTATAAGCCACCCACTTACGTGTTTGTTGGCAATCGAAACGGCTGGATTGGAATCAAGCAACCGTGTTACCTTAGTTTTGAAAACAAAATTAAATTCATTTTTTTTTCTCTCCATAATTTTACGCGCCCACGCGGTTAGCTACGCCACTGCCCACAGCGCTTACGGTGAGAGGAAGATAAAATTAACTTCCTCTAAATATGGAGATTTTACGAGGGATGAAAATCCGGATCGGATATAAGAATATACGTAAAAAGCACTTTGCTTTAAATATGTCTTTTACTATTACGTGTCCCAACCATAGTCCTTCCAGTATTGGTTAAATTGGATCGCTCTGAATAAAGAATTTGGCAGCCAGGTCTTGCAATTATAGGAAAAAGTTTCTTTTATCAAAATCAAATCTTCTCTTAGCAAGATTAGAATCTTGTTAAATTATAAGTACTGATATAATTAAGAATTACAAAAATGCGTATTTCATTTATGTAGGACTTTCAATAATATTCTAAATTAAAAATGTTCCTTTTTCAAATGTGAATTTTTTAATTTAAAATATGTTTTATTTTAACTTTGTAATACACACACAACATGAGTTATTAATTCATCAGGTTTAGATAATACCTAATTTAAATATGAAATTTATCAATTTAATCGGGTAGATCAGGGGGGAGAAGTATTTTTTTGGTTAAAAGCTCTAAAATTGGTAAAGTGGACTAAAATGTGACATTATTTATAAGTGTGTTTTTGTAATTAATTTTTTTTAGGATCTCAATGGTTTCCTAACTATTCATTATCCATCCTCTATGAGGAACCGAGTGGAGTGGTTTCAATTTGTGACTATCGAAAGAATGATTAGTGTTAATTATGTGATTGGAAAATTCGAAAAAGTTGTTATTTTTTAGGCAACGGCGAAATTATTTTATTCGTGTAAATAAGTTTCACGTGGTTTGGCCTATATATTTTTATCACAGTCTCCACAAGTAATTTCTTATATCCTCCTTTTTTCCATTGTACCTACCTATTTTTGTTTTTGAATTTAGAAGAATTTTACCAATATTATTATTTTTGTTTTAAAGCGGGTCTAATGTGAATAGGGAAACAATTTGTAATTTTAGTAGAAATCGAACTATTATATAGAATTTTACGCCATAGTGTTTTATCATTAGTGTTAATGTTTTTGCTTGAGTATAAATATGTTTCAGTAAGTTAATTTAAAATAATAATTTGATTTTAATATCCTCCCTATTATTACTAGCAATTTGTTTAATTGTTTTATTTTCGTTATCATAATCAATGGTGTTCAGGGGATGATAAGTTAATTTTTTAGTTTAATTTCCTGCGCAAATTTTAATGACAATCTTATTCAAGATGTTCAAAAAAAAAATGGAATGGGTGATACATTTTAATTGTATCTCGAATCATCTAAACTGAGTAGTAATTAAATGTTACATCAAAGGGATTTTAAATAATGTATTGTTTTATAAATTTAAGTAGGTACGTAAAATTTTTTAACAGAGAGTTTTATTCTTTCTTATTTCATATAACTTGGGTATTAAATATATTAAGCTTATGGCTTGTGAAAAAAATTGTTAAAAAATATACATAATTCTAAGTAAGCGTCAATCGAATAAAAATTAAATATTTTAAAAAGAAAGTAGACTAGCTTCTTGGTCTTGTGGTTAGGACTCTTGCCTCGTGATCCAAAAGTCGCGGGTTCGAACCTCACTCCAGACCGGCAAGTTAGTCCTATTTTCATAGCACAAGCTTTTAGCTTAGTTTGAAAATAGTAAGAATATTGATGTGACACGTATTCCGTGTTCGTTGTGTAACATTTTGATTTGGATATGTAGTCATGGGACGTGGCTGTGGGATGAAAACATTGGAAATTAATCAACGATTAGGTATTAATTATTTTATTAAATTCTCACTCATTCAATTAACATTCATTCAAGTCACTGGAAACGAATTTAATTGAAACACTATTCCTTAATTCACACTATTTCGCTATCAATCACTCGACTTTGGAGGACTTAAGTTTCTCTTATTAGGATATTCCCACATAGGTTCGCACATATTTTCAACGCCAGTTAGGTACTTCGCTTAATTCGTTGTCACTGGTATATATCATACACGCTTGTTTTATTGCTGGTTAATGTACAAGGCTCCTTTGTTCTTCAATGCTCTTCCCGAAAATATTAGGAGTGCAAACACTCTATCACTTTTTAAAAAAATGGTTAAGGGAGTTATGCAGACTGATGGAAGTGATATCCAAATGTCTTTGGTGTCCATTCTGTCATAGTCAGTGTGGACACCCTACTCTTAACTTTTTACACAACACTATTGGAGAGGACATTGTTGTCACCTGCATTTGCACAAATACCCAATTGCCGAAAACAGGTCATAATTTATTGCTCATTAAACTTCATTTCTTATCACTATTTAATATACACAAACATTCATTTAATTCTCTTATATAGGTACATACCTAAATATACTTTTAACTGTGCTATTATATATACATTTTGTTACTATCCATGCATATGATTTTTATATATATTACTCTACTTTCACTATTGCTTTTGTATTTTACAGTATATTCTGTTCTTATTATCCACATTTTATATTTATATACTCAATTAATTAATTAATTAATTTTATAGTTATATAGTATTTTGTTGTATATCTTTATTATTTTTTGTTCTAACTATATTGTTCAGCTGCTCATCTCGGCACAGGTTCTCCCTAGTGAGATGAGCGGCTCCATCTCCTGTCATGTAACAAGATGGAGATAAATAAATAAAAAATAAATAAAATAAATAAATGTCAGGCCGCGGCACTGGTTCCCTACTTTATACGAAACACGTTGGTTTTTCGAACCTCCGAGATAATTATATACTAGGGTGTCCCAAAAAATTAAAGTGATATTTTTTTAATGCATACCCTCTTATTTTGTTTGAATGGTCTCAAAACATTTAAAAATAAAGTTTTGCGTACTTAGGATCACGACAACCCGTGCCGACTTGCAGCGAAACGTGGCTGTGCTTGCACGGTACGGTGCGACGGAAATCCCTCATTGCTTGCTTCTTATTACTTGGTTATTTTATTAGTAATAGCGTTACTTTTGAGTAGTCAACATATCAGTGGAGTTACGAAGTTCTAAAAAGGAGATCTTTTTAATAGGAGACGTAAAACATCAAATCACCGGTTCGAAACTTCCCTCTAATGGACAATTACTGGGAGTTTTGTTCTATAATATTCGTGAAGTGAATTTAAGTGTCAATGGAGTGTATATTTACTGGGAAAAGGCACGTATACCGACTAAGTCATTACCTAACTGTGTTAAGAAACTAGTTTCATTATACCAAGTTTGGAGAGATTTGCAAAAAAATGCGAAAAAAACACAAGAAGTGTTTGAACAACGTCGACAAGAGTTTCTTTCCAACTTAGACAATTTGTTTGACATTGCTCATGCCGATGCGCTTCAGCTAATTAAAATAAATGAAGATAGGATCTTCTTGGAGCGCCAAAGAGAACCAGGTTGGCCTGGTCACTTAGCCAGAGTGGACAAAAAACTTACAGAAAAAGAAGAGAAGGCGCGCCTTAGAAACATTGAGGAGGAAAAGCGACGTGCTAAATATTTTTCATCGTTAGCTCCATTGACATCATCTTATGAACCACCACAAGAAAACTCATCTTCTGATTCTGAAATAATAGATTTACAAGAAAATAGACCCAGCCTAAGTGGTGCTTCCTCTCAGCCCGATAAAACTTGTATGCGGAAAAATTTCATAACTCTGAAGTTGGTTGCCGCATTAGATATTTTTCAGTTAAGTGTGAGAGATTCTGTATTTATAATTGAAGCTACTATTGAGGCACTAGGGCATAACACGGATGACTTTTCTATAAGCAAGTCCTCAATCCATAGAATTCGTACAGAAATGTGAAGAGAGCGGGCGGAAGCTATAAAAGTTAATTTTCAAAACAATATCTCGGATACGGTAACTGACCACTGGGATGGCAAACTATTGCCGGCTCTAGATTCACGTAAATCTAAAGAAGAACGCCTCCCGATAATTATTTCATATGACGACAATGAAAAACTTATCGCTGTGCCAAAATTGGACAGCTCATCAGAAAGCGAACAGGTACAGGCAGTTTGGAATGCCATTATCAACTGTAATCTCGAGGACAGAGTGCAGATTCTCTGTTGTAATACTACTGCTTCAAATACAGGACGTACAAATGGTGCATGTGTGCTTCTCGAACAAAAACTGGATAGAGAAATGCTTATTTTTGCTTGCCGTCATCATGTCTACGAACTAGTATTAAAAAGTGTGTTTGAAGTGAAAATCAGCCAAGTAACTACAAGCCCAGATATTCCGTTGTTTAAAAAGATCCGAGAAAACTGGAAAAATGTCGATGCCGAAAAAATACAAATCTGTACATAAAAGCTATCTTGGTTAAATGTTTCAGAAATTAATAAACTGCTAGAATTCTACCGATTTGAATTGACTTAAGAAATAGCTAGAGATGACTGTCGTGAATTAATTGAGCTTTCAATAATATTTCTCGGTGGAGATACAGAGAAGAAATTTAAGATTCTGCCTCCAGGTGCTATGCACCAAACTCGGTGGATGGCGAGAGCCATTTATTCGTTAAAAATATCATTACTAAGCTCCCAATTCAGAATTTCAAACAAGGATATGGCAGCTCTGTTGGATGTCTGTCTGTTTATCGTGACATCCTACGTCAAATTCTGGCTCCAATGCATTTTAGCAGTAAAAGCACCTTATCAGGACTTATGCTTTTTGAAGTCCATGAAAGCTTACGAAACAATATATAAAAGCATTTCCAAAGCAGCTTTACAGAAGTTTTGCCAGCATTTATGGTATTTGACAGATGAAGTGTCTGTTTTATCTTTATTTAACGATGATTTCGACCAAGAAACTAAAGTAAAAATGGTTGCTAACTTAGATAAAGAAAACCCATCAGCCCACGATAAACGTTACATTGCATCCAAAGAAGAACTTTGTGGCCCACATTTTGGTATGTCTTATATGTAAATTATGCTTCGATTTCCTTCTATAGTTTACCATACGATTGATAACTGTTCCTTCTGTTTTAATTTCAGAGAAAAACATCGATGACTTCGTCTCTGTCAAAAGCAAGTTCCTATTTAATCGACTCAAAATTGATGACAGATTTCTGAAGAAGAGCCCTTCTTTATGGTCAAATGATGATTCGTTCCAACAAGCTAAAAGGAAGCTATTTACACTGAGAGCAGTTAATGATACGGCAAAAAGAGTGGTTAAATTAATGCAAGACTTTCATGGTTTAATCACTGTTGAAGAGGAGCAAAAGCAATTTTTATTACGTTGCGTACAAGAACACAGAAACGTTTATCCTGATTGTAAAAAGCAAACTTTGAAAAGGAAATTTAATGATTAATGTGTCTTTTACTATAAATACATAATAAATATTATAAATGTGTTTTATTTACTGAATATAAATAATGAATTTTACAATGTCCCTATAGCTCTATGCTAACTTTTCAACTTAAACTTTGACGTCAAGTCGGCACGGGTTATCGTTATCCGATCTCAATAATATTTAATATTTAAGTTTTTGGAGTCAAATGAAAAAAAAATGGAGGGTATGCGTTTTGAAATACGAAAAAAAAAATTTCCCCCTTATAGCCTGGGACACCCTATTATATACATTCATAATGTTTAAGAGAATGTTGCGTTGCTACCAGATTGTTACAGATGTTTCCTGAATGTTATAGATAATTCCAGAATGTAGGGCGTTCCAGAGCGTTATGAAATGTTCTATCGTGTTGTTGTCCCCGAGAGGCTCTGACAGTGCGTAATCATTTCGTTACAATATTCTTCAACTAACTTTGCGTAAAAGGTACATAATAATTGTTATTATTAGTCGTAAACCCGCGAAGTCACGGGACAGTTATAATTAATAACGACCCTTCGTGTAACCTGAACCGCGCGCTGATTGACGGTTAACATAGGTTATTCATCACACACGGGCGCCTGGGTCTCATTAGAGGCTAGTTACCACCAGTGTTGTTGTTGTAATTCCAGCCTAATTCTAGCGAGTTACGGACAGACAGACATTCAAAATTACGATAGTTGGTAGTTATAATTGTTTCACTCCTAGTGTCGGGAAGAACAGAACATCCCATCGACAAGTGTAAATGACAACTAAAATTAAATACAGTCGTGTAACGATTTATCTGACAGAGCGTATAAGGGGATGGGGGTAATTTTTTGTACATCTTGGAAATATTGCTGGTAGAGGTGAAGTGTTTATGAACGTAATATTATTGATTGATATTTTTTCCGAATTCAATTTCTTCCGGATTTCTAATTTTTCTACATAGGTTATTCATTATTATGTACTAAATATCTATGTTCCGTCTAAAGAATGGTTTATTTTAAAAACATTTTTGAGAAGTTGTTATTTTTAAGACAGTTTTTTGTCGCGGTTTGGCCAATGTATTTTTACTCCATATCCCCTGTTCAAGCTCGGGAAAAGAGAGAAAAGGAAGGAAAGTAATTTTATGTAAGAAAACTATCTGGTCCGCTTGATTTTTTTGCAACATAATTTCCGATATTTATTAATTAGCTCGTGAACTTTTAAATTGACCCAGGTGCCCACCCTTGTGCGAAGGTAGAGTAATTCACCCCTAAAGTGAGTGAATTACTCTAATAACTGTCTTAAGTGCAATTCTCTATACATTTGAATTAATCTGGCTCCTAAGTTGTATGTCTACATGTTGTGTTTTTATCTATATGTTCATTACTACCTATTCATATTTGTACTTATTCCTGTACATATGTAACTTAAAATTCCCACTTAATGGATGATAATTATGTTCCGATTGTCATTTCTCCCTGCGCTTTGGAGGCACAGAAGAGGTTTTGTGTGGACGCCTCGTACCATTCGCATTCCCATGAGTGTAGGCGGGGCGGTAAGAACGGCCACATTAGCATTAAAAAAATGCCGAACATGGGTGGCGGGACAGGACTGATATGCGAGCTATTTCTCATAGAACGGCCTCGGGTGTGGTGGGTATCCTCTTCTCTGACCAGGTATTTAATGGTAAACCACTATCACAACAAATAGTTGAAGCTCACCAAACATTTTTTTATGTATTGATGCCAATGAGATGAGTGTATGTTTATAAATTTCATTAATATGGACAGTCAGACTCGTGACCACATAATTTTATGCACGGTTTTTCCTTGTCTGCCAGATACCTACTAGTGTCGAAGCGCTATTGAATTTATCTCTATAACTTCGTCAACAAATTTCCCAAGTTAATTAAAAGTCTGCTAACGAAATAATTATTATGTTGCCTCATAAAAATTAGTATCCTCATGGATTATTCATCGATTGGACAAAGGATTACAATTTTACTAAACATTAACGTACCCAGGTTTGTACGGATGCGGTTTTTAAATGGCAACCTGTTAATAAAACGCGAGAAAAATATAAATCGATCACCTTTATTATTTTGAGCAAGCATATATCATGAATTCGAAAAAATATGTAGTTCACATGGTATATTTATAAGCTATTATACTTAAAACAAGTAATATTGTGGCGGTAGGTAGCTACCGCGGCTTCTAGCCGTGATGCAGCAAGTGTTTCGGCCAATCAGATGAAAGATACAAACAACGCACCCGTGCATCTGCATTAATAAGTATTTCTGTAACGCATTTAACCTGTAAAGATTGTTCAAATAAACCGAAACATAAACAGTGAGTATTATTAACACCGTGTGTTGACTTACTCTATCTTATTAGCTTTGCTGAACACATTCATTTACACTTTTATACACACTGAACACGAGAGAATTCTCCCGATCGGGTGTGAATTCATTTTCCTTCACAACTACTGCGAAGAGAGATCTTCCATTCACCAATGCGGCACACCAATCGTAACAACCAACCCGCCAAAAGATGAAACAATTAGCTACATATATATAGACGGAAAAAATTAATGTATCGAAAAAATATTTGTGCTGACCGATTAACCACTTTTGCCATTTAAATTTCCAAAAAATAGATGAAATAGGTGTGAAAATATTATGCTGCACGGTGCGCGCGCAATGTTCAAAACGAGACTAAAACAATGTTACCCTTTCAAAAACCTAGTTTAACCCATCCTTATCTTCATCCGTCGACTACTTGTCTCGTTATCCTATAAGTCCTGTCACTGTAACATTGTGTACTGGAAATAAATATACTTCAATTGTTGCACTTAACCACTGGCAATAATCCCGCCTTTATAATATCGTCACGGGACGATTTTATTTATTCACCGACGTCACTGGCCAAGAATTAATTCGGAGCATTGTTCTTCAAATTACAGTCATTAAATGTTTCTTGGAATAATTCACACATTAATTAATACACTTTTTCTTAATTCGCACTGATTACGCTCTTTCTATCGCTTCGATCACTTTCGAGAATGTTCCGTTCAATTTTGAACTAAAAAAACTTTTCGCTTGTCGGTAGGTAAGGTACTTGCGCCGAATATCTATCGCCGGAATTACCTCGAGCTACTAACACATGCTGCACGATTTATCTGTGGAATTGATTTTATCACAACTGATTGCGTAGTGGCCGGCCGGTCTCTTTATATAGGTTATCGTTTTCTCGATGTTTCTAGAGCTAAAGATAATGTCCTATCTCTTTACAATATTATGTATACAAAAAGTGTATAAATAAATAAATGTTCACATTGTGTTTACAATTTTATTGGTGCCACCACGATGTTAATTCAGAAAACGAGACCTATCTTACACTCGTCCATACCAAAAGATATTTATTTTGATTGATAATATTTACACGAATGTACCTACAAATTTGTATGTGGTATATCCCTCCATTTTGTATGTATTTATTACTGGATCGTGCAAGAAGTATGTTCCTTTAATCTGTATTCACTTGCACTATATTCTCAGAAGCGTTTTAAATTCAGGCAGCGTGTATTTCGCTGCCGTACCGGTTATTTCTGAAGAATTGAGCGGAGTTTTCGGGAACGAAAGTAGGATTTACGGTACTGCTTACTAATAAATAATCAATTGTCTTCTATAAATTTTATTAGGGTAGAACTGGGCAGAAGTGCCTGCTGATCTAATTCCCTTCGGTTGCTGTATAGGGTGAGTGCGGGAGAAACGCCGCACTCACACCATCTTATTACGTGTAACTTGATGTCACTAGTGTTGGCACTTTTACGAGCTTTTTATCAGCCATTATTGACAGCACAATGAATGAATGTCAATTTAAACAAAATGTTAGTTGTGTTAGTATTTACCCACTTACGGAGATTTTAAGTCTACCGGTTTTGAGACGTTACGTCTCTTCATCAGGCAGGGGCGTGCAGTGAGAACAAGAAGTATGACTTTTATTAAAAAAAAAATCATAATTGAATATTTATCAGGCAGAATATAATGAAAATTAAAAACTTAATAATTTGTTAATTATTGTGATAGGAATATTACGAGATGTCTCTCTTATTTCGGTTTCTTTTCAAAAAATTTGCTTAGGAAAAGTCACGCTTCCTGTTCTCACTGCACGCCCCTGTCGTCAGGATAACTACTTCCCAAAATATTCTTCACATGCGTGTTAATCTAATCTTAGATTAACACCATTGTCTGACCCCATTGCTTTAAATATAAAAAATATTAATAATAATAATATAAATTAAATTTTTTCTCGAAAGTATCGTTTTTGGCGTGTGAAATTATGAACTCGTAAAAAGGCAGTGAACTTATGCTGGCTAGCTTAGTAGATAGAATAAATAATGGAATAAAAGAATAAACTATTGGGATGGTTTGGTCGTGTGGAACGTATGAGCGAGAATAATATTTGAGGCGAATGTTGAAGATCAGCAACATAGGGCGCCCGCGAACTATTTACATAGTTTTGATGACCGTATATAGCCTCCTGCCTTCTCACATAGCTTCTCCAGATCAACCAGTACATTGTCTATGAAGTGTCTGGATCTGGCTAACTGTTTTTTCCCACTGTTTTAGCTCCGTATATTATTTCAATAGAATTGTTGCTGCTTGCCCAACATACATGTCCAATCCAAGCAAACCGGATAAATCTGATGGTGCTGGTTATGAAATGTTGAAAAAAAAAAAGGTATGCTCAGATATACCTTAGTACTGGAGGATGGCTGCAAAAAAGTTCTTCCTTAGAAAGAGGTCCTTCGCAGCTTATTCCTTCGAGAAAATGGCAAAGTTTATTAGATAATGCGTTAAAAATTTATTTCATTTTTTATTTTTGTAACTACCCCAAATTAAACATGATGCTACATAAATATGGTAGTCATCGATTTGTGATGAATGAAAAAAACAATAAAAAGCGAATATGTTAATTATTTGTAAAAAAATCACATTCTTTTATGGTGCGTTAGGGTGAGTTAAACCGATTTAAGTTTACATGGCTAAGTATAACACTTTCTTAAGTCCAGGAAGCAGCGAGAGAAAATTGCTGTGAGAGGGAATTGGACAACAGACTAGATAAAACAAACTCTTGAATAAGAAAATCGTGAAATGACCAAGCGTCAATCTAAATTAATATTGTCATGGTCGATAATGCGGTAACTGCGCATTATCTAAGTTTCTAGAATCAACTGGAATATTCTCTAAAAAACATAATACACCAAAAATATGGATAAACCCGTCGAATCTATCATCTTTATACATAGTATTCAAAAGAAAATAATGTTAAACATGTTTTAACTGAGCAACTTCGTATTAATATTTTCTTTAGTATTTTTAAGATGAACGATAATATTTTTTTAATATTTTGAAAAATATAATTTTTATAAACATTTTTTAAAAACCGCGGCGTCCTTCCCACACCTACTCTACAGATATGGACAAGATAACCAGAGCTCAAATAGTTTATGTAATCACTAACAGTGCCGGGTGCCTATTTTCTGTGTGGGTTATCCCGGGGCAGTAAAGATATACAATATATCCAATTTTATAAATGAATAATGTAACAGGCGCGGCGAACAGACACGCTGAGAAGCAAACTATTTTGAACGATGTAATATTGTACAAATATATAGAAAGCTATCGGCACAGACAAATAATAACAGGGCGCTTTGTTCTACAGTTGACTAAGTCTAAATATTATGTTTCATATCTTAGCCTCGCTTGATTTACTGCTGTCGTTTTTAAAAGATAAATATTGTAAAGAAATGGCAAAAGAGATTACCTACAGGATCTCTCGTGGTATATCAATGATGACAATAAAATAGAAGTCTCTAGCAGGCTACCACACTCTCGTATTATTTACAGCACTCGGGAAGTGTCTACAAATACGTGAGATAGCCTAGAAGCGACGGGAATCTTATCTTAAATACTAGAATTATCGAGGAGGTTCGGTAATACAATTTTTGGGTACAAATAGAGTCGTGTTTTGACAGATCATTTAATGCGAAGTACGCGCGAGATGACGGCCAGGTGTGCCCAGTCGTGAATTGAAGCGACAGATGTCGAGATAAATAATCGGGCGAGTGCTTACCGAAGTGGCGAAATAAATAATGTGCGATAGTTTGAATGGAATGTTCTACAAGTGATAAGTAGAGTATTTCCCAGTTAAAATAAAGTATTCGTATACGATTATTACAATACGAAATGGTGTGATTTAAGAATAGCGTTAAGTTTAATTTGTATAAAGTAACGTCATTTAAAAATTAATTAATTAACTGTGTAATTAATTAATAAATCCAGTGTTTCCAAAATATTAATTACTTTAATAACTAATTAATAAATCCAGTGTTATCATTTGCCTCCCGCAGCTACGACTCGTGACAATATGAAACTTATAGGAATAAATTTAACAAAATATTTGCATATTATTCATGTATCTATGATAAAATTTGCGTAATCACTAGATTCTGTTATCTTACAACCGTGATATTCATATCGAAATTGAAAAACATTCTGTAGTTCGGGATGATATATAAGAAATCATCTTCTTCATATAGCCCCATCTCCTATCGGAGGTGGACGAACATATTGGTAGGCACGACCACCGCCACACGGAATAAATCACAAGTTACGCTGGTATCAGGTCCCTCAGATTACGCAGCCAGCCACGAGATGCGGCATCTTCCCACGCTTCTTTTATTACTCATTTTCCCCTGGTGATGAGTTTGTTTATAACTTTCTCTCGCCTCGACTATGCAGATTAATTTATGGTTTACTATCCATGTCTCCACCCCGTATATAAGAAAATGGCGTAATTGTAACACCGAAAATGTAAGTATTCTAAGTTGCAGGCTTTGATCACTTATATGACCAACTCAAAACAAAACTCCTTTATGTACAGATCCACAAATTCATTTAACACAAACTATCACCACATTGACATTTTCAACGCAACAATAAGAAACATAAAACAAACAATATCTACACTACCGCACCCAAACTAATTTGTACATTATATCTTCCCTTCTACTCCCGTCCCACATTCCCCTCCACCCTCTCTATTCGCTATTAATGTATGTTAAAGTAAATTTTTAAATTCAGTGGAAAATTTTTAAGATTGTTTTAAAATAAATAAATAAACACACAAATACACACACTCACACAAACTCACTATTGGACATGTTTTTTCTTATTTTTTTATCGATTGTATATATGCGTTTTCTTGTAATTGGCCCAAAACTCTGTACATCAATTATTGTTTTTTTTCAAGATTGATTAATTATATGGCTGTAAGAAAACCAATAAATGAAAAAAAAAAAAAAATACTATCTTTTTGGTCATATTTATACTACCTTTTTGGCGGTTCACGGAGGGTGAATGCGTGAAGCGGCTGGCTTTAGTTTGGTGGCCCAGGGTTCAAGCCCCATCTCCGGCAGTTAAATTTTTTTTTTTAGCCGTGAATTCGAACGAAATTATGGACGTCACACGTATTTACATGGACAGATAGGCAGATGGACGGACGGACCCAACGGAATTATTATATTTGATAACTATCTCATTCTGAGAAACGCACTAGTTTTAATACTACAATGTGATATTTTGGAGACTTCACAGGTAAATGAAACTGTGCTAAATAGCGGTTTAGGTAAGAACGAATCTTTTTGTATAATAATGTATAATGAACAATAAAATGTAACAAAATCATTCTTCAAATTTATAATTTTTTTATTTTCCATCAAATAAAGGCTAGCGATAACTCATAATCAAAAAACAAAACGCAACTGGTAACTGGCAACCAGCAACAAGCAATAACCATTTGTTAACCAGCATCTTGCGATTAACAACTTTCAATAAACAAAAAATTATTCTCGATTGTGTATATTATAAGCTTCAATATTTTAATGTTAGGTACTTTGAAAAATATTTGCTACATGCATCTATTAATAGTTTACAATAATTTTAACGTTAAACTATTTCAACATTAAGGCAATAAAATGTCAATTATAAATATAAAGGTAATAACACAATGAATTAGTTCTGGAAAAGGGTCAAAGAAATAATAAATTAGTTCCTGTTTAATGTGAGAAAAAATGATACCGAAAACATAGACAAGGCAAATAATGTCAATAGAAAGTATAAACCAGACAACTCCCTTTTTACATAATGTATGTGGTATTTTCGCATCGTTTAATGCTATAAAAATGTTCTCCTGGATAAATAAATTCATATTTTTCTGCAAATAGGATCTAACCCAAAAAGTAAGAAAAAATCAAGTATATCAACGTAAAGAGAAAGTATTCCAGTATTTTTCTCAAAAAAGATCAATGTTGTACTCCGTTTTATAAGCAAATAAGAATTTTAGTAATATTACCAATATCTACTAACAGGGGCGTGTAGTTAAAACATTGAAGTCATTTACCATGAGATTTATAAGCATATATTTTGAAAAAAAATCGAATTAAAAGGCATGCACAGGATGTACCTGAGCTAGCAGCAGAAACTTGGTCGGTAGATTTCTGCCTGCGTTATGAGTCTAAAATGTTCAAGCAGTCATGACCTAATATCAATAGTTATGGAGATATGCAATATCAAAGTTTGCACCTTTTTTCAATATTTTGACTTATTTTTTGCAAATAGTTGAGCTATCATTACAGTAACTTATATGGATTATGAAAAATTCATTTTTTTCAATACAACTGAAACTGGAAGTATTTTAACATTTTATTCGATTTGCATTAAAGCGAATCAATTTTCCATAATCGACATAAGTTACTGTAATGATAGTTCCAATTTTTGCAAAAAAGAAGTCACAAATATTAAAAAAAAATGCAAACTTTGATTGCATACTTCCATAACTATTGATAGGTCGTGGTTGCTTGAACATTTCAGACTCATAACATAGGCAGGAATCTACCAGCCAAGTTTCTGCTGCTAGCTCTGGTACACCCCGTATATCTATCACAAACATTATCATATTCAGAATACTTCGAGTATGTTAGAACTTTTCAACAACACAATACTGGACTGCATCCCCAGGGGGACAGCAAATATATATTATAGATGTCTCATAGAGACGAAGCTATTTTTATATGGAAAGGTAGGTACGAAAGTCTTTTTGGGTGTTAATAGATGTTACGACCTATCGCACTGCTCGCTTATGTGACAACTTTACACAATGTAAATTTCACCAATTCCACCCTTGATAGACTTATCACTTCTATCCAATTTTTGGATGTTGTACATGTATATACGTCAAACTTGCACAACTTGTTTCATATGTAAGTTTCATTGTAATTTTAGTACCGCCATCTGTAGAGGAAAATTGTCACTCGTATAAACTAGCATAGATGTCGCCGTTGGTAATGAGATATATTAAAGCAGTATTCTTGAGCAACAGATGGCGGTAGTAAAATGTTAGGTAAGTATTTTATTTAGATGCCTTTTTCCAGAATATATGTTTACGTACAAATCATACATCAATGTACTCACTACAGTGCCTAATGATGTGTTTTAGATTTTACATAAAATATTCGCGAATGTTTTATGGAAAACTACACCGATTTCGGGAATATAGAATTGTTAAGCAGTACCGCTATTAAAGACGTTTTGAATGGATGTTCAGGAAGTCCTTGTTTAGAAGTTGATGCTTTTTAAAATAATTTAATTTTCAATTTTTTTTTAAATGAAGTGGTTTTCAATTATTTAGATATAATTATTTACTGCCATAATAATATTGATACAAGATGTTAAAAAGACATTACATACAGAATTACAGTACAGCCACTCTATGATGGCACATTTGACGTTTAGACTTACATGAAGTTTCGTAATTAATGACAGCTAAACATTGGAGGACAAATGCTATACTTTATTGCGCGAACGCCAGAGTAGTGATGTCCATCAACATTAAATATGGAATGAACGAAATGATTCAAAATGTTATAGGATATTGATTGCCTGTATAATAAGCGTAGAATACGCAGAATAAGTATCCAAAATAACACAACAAATCTGACAGATCGATTGTGCCCTCTAAATATGATATTTTTCTATGGCTTTATTAGAGTGCAAAGAAAACGGCTACAAAACAATAAAAGACGGATCAGACCGGGTGATGTTTTTTTGTCTCTTTTTCTCTCATGTGTCGCCACATTGTTTAATCTGAGTAAGCTCTATTTTACCACGTATAAAGGTTTGGTAAAATGCTTTATTATTCCTCTACATATTGTAGATACTCTAAGGTTTTGACAGTTTTGTTTTAACGTTGTTACGGAAAGAACGAATGTGTGCACGCTGTGATTACGACATTGTTTTTTACCTGGCTTTAGATTTCGGACATTGATACTTTTATATTTTGACCCCTGCTCGTTAATTTGGACTTTGTTTACGATTTCTGTTTTTTACCAAGCTTTGGATATCGGACATTGATATTGTTATAAATTTTGACCCCTGCTCGTTAGTTTGGACTTTGTTAATGATTTTTGTTTGATTCTCGTCATTATGCCGAAGCACTCAAAGAAAACTGTTTTAAACAGTCAGGTACGTGGGTTCGTTGTAAAACTTCGTGATTATTTCGAACGTGAAGCTCAAAATGGTGGGCCATTATTACCGGTGACGTCAGTGCTTGATCGCGTAGCTGATGCGCTTGACATTGGAAAGCGAACTGTCATAAGAATTAGCAAGGATAAAGTTGGCGACACTGGTATGGATGATAATGTTCTTCGCACGCCAAAAAAGAGAAAACGATCAAAACCAATCGTAGGCATCGATAATTTTGATAGTGATGCCATCCGAAGACATGTGTATGACTTTTATTTACGCAAAGAATATCCAACGAGGGAAAAGTTACTGAAATCACTGAAAGAAGCTGGTTTATTTTTCGGTGGAAAATCTTCACTATCAAAAATTTTGAGTAAGCTAGGTTTTGCGTACAGGTAGTGTAATAAACGCAAGATATTAATGGAAAGGAACGATATCGTGATGACAAGGTGTACTTTTTTACGAAATGTGAAACAAATAGAATGTGTGTTTTTGTTGTGTTGTGTTGAGAGTGATAGTAATGGGGATGAATCAGATTGAAACATTCAAGTAAATATTTTTATCTAAGAAAAATGTGTTTTATTATTCTTCTGTAACCCTTTTTATGTACAAAGACTTTCTCAACTCACACCGTGCGACGAATTTTTTTTTCGACTGAATTTTTTCGTTAATGATTTTAAGTGTGTCATAACACTATTACGATCTGTCAAAAATGCCATCTTACGTGGCTCGAGTATACTCGTAATATGAAGATGAAGACAATAGAATGGAAGCCTCTATTACTTTCTAAAACAGTCTAAATTTATCAACATCATTCGGAAGGTGCTTGGAACCGCCTAGAAATGATGGGAACCTTCTCCTAAATAATAGAAAAGAAAATAATCTTCTCGAGGGTTCGAAACCAACGTGATTATGTAAGTGTAATTAGCGCTGGTCTATGCTACGCTAAGAGTTTATTTTGACAGTTAGTTAGGTGCGAAGTAAGTCACAAGACGATGGGCATTCGTGGGCCCAGTCGTGAATTTCGGAACGATAGATACCAGCGAAGTAATCGGGCGAGTATTTACCGATAATAGGAAAATAAACGAGTGCGACTTCTATGAGAATTGAATGTTTTACGAGCGATAAATAAAATCGAGTGATGTATTGCGAAATACTGTTATTCAGAGAATAGCGTTAAGTTTATCTCGTGTCATGTGACCTTGTCAATTTATTAAAATTATGAACCACCAATTAATAAATCGCTAATTATTTTACAGTATTTTCAATTGCCCCCCGCGCCACGACCCGTGACGTGTATTTCGCTAATCCCCCTTAAATAATTTATTTCAGTAATTATTCCTTTATCAACTGATACTTTATAACAACATTTATTTGTAAATAGATGGGGTTTTTTTGGATTATCAAATAAACATATATATTTCATAAATGAAATTTATAAAAGATACTTAAGAACAGGAATATCTCAGAATAAAACATGTGTGGGTTGTATCTATTTTGCAGAAATACATCCAAATATAAAATTGCTACATTCATCGCTTATTCCCGCCGGCCTGGTAATTGATGGGGTGTATCTCTGGGACCAAAACAAATAAAAAACCTTAATGTAAATAGGGCTCTGAAAACATACCATTAACAAGATTTAGCGTTTTACTAAAATGCTGACTCCGAATTTCGACCAATTAAAATCAGTCTTGCTACTCAATCTCAGGGGAATCGAGAAATCAAAAGGAATAGAGCCTTCTAAAATTACTTCAAAGCTATCATAGCCGAGTGCCGAACAACCAACTGCCCGAAAGCGGATTGCCCGACAAACCAACATTTATAATAAAATATATTTCAATTCTAAGAGACGCATTTGCATACGTTTGTGTAATCGCGATAGATCTTCAATTGTTATATAAATCATCAACGTGATACATTTAATAATAAAACATAATTTTGAAGGAAATTGTGTTCTTGTAGGATGCCTAAAATTAATTAAATATTCTGATGTGTTTTATTGTAACAACTGTTTTAAAAAAATATTTTTTTAATTAACTAAAGTAATTTAAAGTCTAAAATGTATATGTAACAAAGTGTTAAATTTCGATAATGTATGACTAGTATACCTACGTATGCACTAACTATGAATTAATATATATATTATCGAATTTCCACTTTTCCATTAGCATATACAAATCAAAATCGTATTGTAAACAAAATAATATATAGGAATGGTATTTTAAGAAATATACTTACGTAACCCACAAAAATAATCTTCAAATAATACGTTATTTGTGGGGCATAAAAGCAAAGGTAGCAATATTGAAAAAATTAAAAAAATGTTTTGAATGCAACCAAGGATAAATAAGTTATAATAAATATACTGAATTACAGATTTTATGTATCTATCCCTTCCAAAATCATGTTTCCTATAAATTTATTGGCTATGTTTCCTATAAAATTTAAAATTCAGTACATTAGTAATAATCCAATTTTTTTGGATATTGCTATCTTTGCTT
The DNA here is from genome assembly GCA_016648135.1 of Agrypnia vestita. Taxonomy (NCBI): domain Eukaryota; kingdom Metazoa; phylum Arthropoda; class Insecta; order Trichoptera; family Phryganeidae; genus Agrypnia; species Agrypnia vestita. Next base: position 236,000 of record JADDOH010024203.1, read on the forward strand.
TTATACCCCACATTTGATCTTCTTCTTCTACTCCTAATCCTATTGGGTCAGGGTCCCTGCACCGCATAAAAGGTTCCAACTTTTCCTGTCTTGGGCTTCGCTCTCTTAATTTGATTAGTTTATTTTTTAAAAAAATGTGAAAATACAAAATCTTAGAAATGAAAAAATAATATTTTTTCGGTAAGTTGGACTATATTTCGGTAACCTGGACTGTCATTCGGTAAGTAAGACTGTCTTTCGGGAAGTTGACTTAAGCCCATCATAAAGACAGGAACCTAGTTGTCGGTTATCGAGGGGATTAGGTACACTGATTCGTTATCAGTACCACTTTTGGTTCTATAACCTCTTGGCCTCCACAAGGATTTTCCTCCATTAAATCTTATATTGCCTTAAAGATTGTCTAAGACTTTCCCATGGTTCTGCGTCCTATTGATCACGTGTTCAGTTATGACTTTGGTGTTTGCTGTTTGAGGACACTGAAAACATAATATTTATCACGAAACAAACCTTCGCACAATAGTTTGACACAACTGCATCTATTTATTTCTGTGTGCCGCACATCAACAATATTTTTAAACAAAAAAACACCTTACTAGTGTCACACTATTTCTGCGTAAAATATTTATGTAACTTATATATTTCTTTATATCGTTGTCGATAAATAGATTAAATACCTGTAACCACCCTTATATTACACCCTCACCAGTGAATCTTCTATAAAGTGTAACAAAACTGTCTAACGCTCATTTTTAATGCAGCTCTTATTCTACGCGGGAGTCTTTGAAGAAACTATTTGACGTAAAAAATAATTTAAGATGTAAACATGCATATTATAATAGATTAAAAAAATGTAGATAGTTCTTTTTAAGTCAGTTAGGATAGTTCTAAATTAAAATTCTTAAAGTAAACTTTTTTCCAATAAATCTACTCAATAGAGAAATTAATTCTCATGTTTAGTTTGGGGAGTATAGCCATTTTAGTTTTAATAATGTAAATAAAATATCATATTTGAATATTTATAAAAGTAATGTGCAATAAATTGACAGCAGCGAAGACGATGAATTATGACGAGTTTTTACTAGATACAGGGAGTGTATCTGGAAATTATATTCAAGTCTTAAACCATCCCCCACTTGTAGGGTTTCTGAAAAACCTTATTAACATGGTTTCCGGTTTTTAATGTTGGAAAACCCCGGTTAACCGGGATTTTACATTCTTTCTTGAGTAAAAGAGGAGCTTAGATTTTTAAGTTTTCCATCAATCATACTAATTTTGATTTGATTTTGATTTTAATCATAATAAAATGTATGCCTTAAGTAAACTATTACTTACTGTAAAGCAAGATGACTACCGGCTCTGTAATATTTAGATGATTATTATTTACCGAGGTCGCAATTTTATACAAAAATTGGCACTAAGATAAAAAGTTCTTTCAGAAAATAATGTAGATGTCATTGTCTCGTGGAGAGCGCTTGGTATACATAATATATTGAGTTTTTTGGTCCAGTCACAAGTTTTTTTAAATCGCACAAATTCCCGCTTTATCGATTCAGCTGTATCTGTATTATCTGATTTTTATCGAACCATCATCACTATATTAATCGCTTTTTTAATTACGTCCTTTAGTGGGAGTACTGATCTCTCTCCCAATGGTTCTTCATTCACACTTGAAACATTTTGAGAAAACGAAAAAGGCTTTTTTCGGTGCTTAGGTTAAAAATCGTGGTTATGTGAATGTAAATTTTACTATGCGGTTTCATTTGTGGAGTTCGTATTCCGGTTATCGCTAAAAATGTATATTCATTCCTGTTGATGCACATAAATCTTCTTCTCCACTTCCCGAGATAGTCTGGCCTCAAGCCCGACACAGCTAACATTAGTTTGAGGACAGTTCGCACAATATCAGCAACATCTTCTTTACATATTTGACATTCCAGATGTCGAGATTTAATTGACAAACATATTATGTATATGTAAATATTATCCTAATATGTAAATCAAGACAGGAAATCAGGTAAATTGGCACATGTATTTTAAATAAGTTATTTACATACATATAAGGAAAAATATTTAAAATGTATGACTAAGAATATTTATTAGTATTTACTATCTTTATCCAGTTATATTTATATTTTAATGTATTCTGAGTCACGAGATAAAACATTAGTAAAAAATGAGAATGCAGTACTCAATCAATTTTACATTCAACAAAACAGCCATGCATTATTAGACCTACCTAGAAATTACGTAAGTAGGTAGATAGTTTACCAATTAATGTAAGAAAATATTTCTTAAAAAAGAGCAATATGATTTTGTAGCGACATTATAATTAATAATAGTGTACATGATTTTCACCACTTATATATTGAAAATATCATATTTTAGGGCCAATGGTCTCTTCGTCAGAATACAATGTATACTAACAAATAAAAAATAAAAAATTAGATCCTTTTTACAAATGGTTATCTTTAAAATTTATTTTCATATTAGTACTTAATTACAATTATTCATTTCCCACATATTATTTTTGTACATTTTTACTGTCTGTACTTCGAATTTTGATTTTTAATTTGTTAGTATTCATTGTGTCCTGACGAAAGGACCCATTGGCTCTGAATATTGTTAATATTTTCAATATGTACGTGGTGAAAACAAAGTATATTTTTATTAATTATATTAAGAAGTTATTATTGAATTTTTTTCATAATTGAATTTTTTGAACGTGTTGGGTTATCCATGGGTTCTCCACCATCACCAATTTTAACCGATTTATTTTTGTATAAATTAGAAACCTTATTAAATTCAAATCACTTCTTAGTTAAATCGTATATCCTTAGTTGGTATAGGTATGTTGATAATATATTCTGTGTTTGGGTTTATTTTGAATAAGCTGTCCGAGTTTGAGGATAGAGGGAAGAGCAACTCCGACCCCACCAATATTATCTAGAAAAAATAGATAATAGACCTAATGGATCTGAGAGACAGCATTAGCATCGGATTATTAAAGACGAGGGTGAGGTGCTAGATGTAGACAACGTGACACATCTCGTTTCTTCACTGCTGATGACGATACGATGCAGAAATCAATAGTTCAGAGAGTTTTGATAGGTGCATAAAAGCAGTCGTAAGTATGAATTTTCCTTAAACGAGATTGTCATTAAGTTACATGTGACTACACAAGTGTGGTTATAGTAAGGTGAAAATTCTTACTGGGAAAATTCACTTTCTTCGGTTCACAGTTGAAATATGCAGAGTTACGTGTTGTTACATATTTCGGGCGTTGACTCTTGTCGCACTCACCGCTCCCCAAATTCCACCTTGAAAACTGAAAGTCACAGTACATGAAAGTCAAACTCCAAATTATTAGGCATTACCTGTCACAGTCTGACGTCACGCACCGCATTCTGCTGACTCGAGCATGTGGGAGAATTCTCAGACAAATTCGATACTTTCCACACTATTTCGTTCTAGAAAGCATTCACTGTAATAATACCACATCACTAGCTTACTTAAGTATCGTCTATATAAGTGATTACGGCCATCTATTCTTTAATATTATCACGTTTTGCGATAATGGGATTTGAATGAAACGCCACGAATAATGATCAAATTTATTTTTAAATTATTAACAAAACTATGAATGCTCCAGAACTCGCTAGGCTGGTTCTCGCTCAAATAAAATTACTCGATAAATCATTCGCTTCTATTGTTCACAGATGTCGCGTTTTGTCAAAACAAAAAAATGTGCTCAGTCGCTCGCCACCTCTTATTTATTGGCGAACGCCCGCTATCGCACACCTGTTTCTAGAATACTCTCGAAAGTGCACGGCTCTTCTCGATAATACTAGATTGATCGGGAACATTTAGAATATGCTGGATGGCTCTGGCTTCTAAGGAAATATTTTTAAGGATAATTGCATCTGTTAAATAGTGATCAGCGTACTGGACTTGCCGAGACAAATATCTTGCAAAATTAATTTATACATATGAATGGGTAATAAATTAATTTTAACAGATATTTACAACTTGTTTCTGTTATATCTATCACTGGATACAGTTTTAAATTTGGAATTGCCTGGCGCTCGGTTTTGAGCTATATATAGCTGTCGCTCTCCGCCAGTTCCTACGAGTTTCGGGCCGCTCCACACTTTTCTAGATTATTCAAAGAGCCTTTGGACTCTTCCGGAAGGCTTGGATGATTTTTTTTTTAACGTAATAATATTTATAATTAGATCCACTTCAAATATAAGGTAAATGGCGTGATGGTATATATGAGGGGTATTATAAATATTCAATTATTGATTCCCTCCGGCAACATTAAGCACATAGTTTTCATGCAGTTTGATACTTTGCGGTTTGTATAAATATTAAAGTGTAGTTTACCCGCGCGGCTTCGCACGCATAGACTTTTAGTAACTTTTAGTCATATTTGATCAATTTGTATATTAACCTTAACATATAGATATACGAGTATATATTCTTTACCTGGAATTTATTTTAAAGGCGTATTCATGTCAAAAAATCACCTTTTAATAATGTACAGACACTGATCAAAATATTGCACAAGAAAGCCTCATGACTAACACCCGTATTGTTATACGACCATGACGAAGAACAAATTTAGAATTTTATTGTTTTCCTATATTATATTCAGTGTCAGTGAAATGGAATATTTATGAAAATTATTATTTTCTAAAGAGCGATATTCCGACAAAAACACTATCTTTTGTTATTTTTTTGTTATTTTGAACGATGTTACTATAAATTGTACAAGATGTTTTTATGTTAATACAATTTTAAAATCAAGGTACGTTCCTATACATAATATGGAACCTATAAAAATTGAAATACAACAAGCAGATCAAAAAAAATTTGGAGACATGCTTTTAATATGGGGTAACGGTTTCGCTGAGAGAAGATGAAAGGATGGCACAAGAGTGTGACAGGCATATGCGTATATTGCGCAAACAATCCTGCGTATATTGCGCAACTTCACTCTTTGAACCTGTGACATAATTATGTTGAATCTTTTTTGTCGAACCGACTTTTTCTAAACCAAGGTTGTTCTGAGATATTATAGATCTAAATTCAACATAACCCCAATTCATCGAATTTGACATTTAGTTTTTAATTTTTTAAAGTTTTTAATTTTTTCATATCGATATTGTTAAATTTCGAAACTACGTAGGCTCTTTTAATGTTCAATAATAAAGGACAATTATTAATTTTAATCGAAATAATTACCAAATTACGTCGATTTGATAATGCATGGTCATCTATTTTACGTAAATGTTGAAAGTTTCAGAGCTGTAGGAGGAGGAGGAGGAAATTGGTGAAAAATCAATTATAAGGTTCCGCCACAACAACAAATAAACAGGCAAAGAGAGCTAATTAAAAGCATGTAAAAAATAAAATATTTTCTTTTAACGATCGTAATAGTTACTATTTTTTGTGATAAATATAGTTTATTAAAATAAAATACAAGCCTCAGGACCTTAATTATTAAAATTACTCGGGAATTTAAGTAGAGATGTTAAAAGTTGTTCATAGAAGTTTAAAATGAGATAAAATGAATTTTACTGGCATTGTTTATTAAAACACATAATTCGTTATGTAACGATGTACGTCACTAACGCAACCGTAGGGGGTGCAAGTAATGAATGTAATAATGAGGATAAAAAGCGAAAATTGCATAATTCTCTCTATAACATTGTCCGTAAGTAGCGATACCAGGTTGCGCAAATAATTATGAGATATTAAATAATAATGCGAGGTATAAAAAGCACGAAAAAATGCACAATTTATGTAAGAATGTCTGTAACTTACGCTTCCAAGACGCTAGATGACGCTATTCTCACAGTCTCAACTCGCGGCCGAAATATACATATAGTAAATGGAAGTCATTATCAACGGTATTACTGAGGGGATTTTACTGGAATGGAGATGGTGGAGATTTGTGGAAGTTTGTTGAAAACCATGACCATGGTGAACATGTTCACCTTGTGCTGAGGGCGCATTTTAACTGGGTTTGTTCTGGGTACTGATTCATGAAAAGTAGAAGGGGTCTATTAATAGTTTTCCCTCTGTTCTGTATTTGGTTCTTTATATCCCGTACTCATTTCTAAATTTAGGGTTTTCTACTGTTACTGTGGACATATATTAACCGCCGAACATGTCAACCATAAATTGACAAATGTTCAAAATGTCCTTTATTCAAAGTATCCACCGCCTCTAAGCGCATTGTTGATAAAAACGCACAACAGAGTGGCGGCAAATTGATGCATTGTTGTTTTGATAATACCATCTATCGGCGCGTACTAAAACTAAACGCACTTTGCCCCCTGGCGTCATTATCGATCACTTCACAATAATAGCATTGTTCTCATTATAGACTTAGGCCCGGTTGTTTCAATTTGGATTAAAATAAAAGTTCTTTTAAAAGCATAGATTTTTACGGAAACGAATCGTTTGATTGATGGAGAACGCAAAAGTATGTCCTTTAAACGAACATTTACTTTAATCCGATTTGAAAAAATTCGCCCTAAGAGCCAGCCACCGCCTACATTATAGAAGGTGATAAGGTTTGGATATTAGGACATTTGTTAAAAAAATGTGTTAGTAAAACATAAAAATAAACCTGATTTTTTATATGTTTAACTGGACAGTACTATATACTCCTGTAAATGATTGCCAGACGCTTTTCGCGGGTCATTTCTTGATTTTGATTTCAACACTTTTTCTAATTTCTAATATTTTTTATTTATCTAAGTGTAATCCTATGTTATAGGTACGTACGTAAAATTTTCAAACCCTTTTACACATCAAAAGAATAGATTATTTCCTAAAGATGAATAGAAAATTCAAAATATTTTCGTGTGAAAATGCAAATTCAAAGTTATTGCACTTAAACACCTTATTTTTCGATGCTTCGATTTTTAATTTTTAAAACATATGCCTTTTTTATCCTGATGAAGGGGCCATCGGCCCCGAAACACGTTAGTAATTCAATAAATAGTGGTTTATACACCCGTCAAAAATCAAGGGACTAAAATTAAATTAATTTAATTAATTAAAAAATTAAATTAATAATGACCCTTGCTTGTAACTTGAGCCGAGCACTGATTTGGGTGTCACAATCGGGCTTCATTAGCGGCTAGTTATTATTAGTGTTGTTGTAATTTCAGCCTAATTACGGCGATTTACGTACAGATTTACGTACAGACATTCGGACATTCGAAATTAGGGTAGTTGATAATGTTACCACAAAATTATTGAAGGAAAAATAAAGGGTTGACAAATTTTTAGTGCTATATTTATAGCCTAGTTTAGTGTCAAATCTTAATTGAGTATTACTCGCTAAATAAGCATGATAAATATTAAACCATTAAGAATTAAATTTACGACAAATACCTATATAAATTAGGTCCAGATGCCGAGATGAAATCCACTAATCTTTCTGTGTCCGAACCTCGCCTGCGGTTGTCGACAAAACAGGGCCACACAACGAAGTATCATAACTCTCGACAAACAAAGCCAGTCAGCAGCCGGCACAACAACTCGGAAAAAACCAAGACGCTGCCGAGACGCGGCAGAAAACCGCGGAGACAATAAGCCAGCGGAGTGCTTCCATTCATTATTTGGAAGTGACAGCGTTCTCGTACGTAGGCAAATATTGAATTGGCGTCTCTAAACGTTACGGTATTCGCGAGGATAAAACAGGCAACTCTCTTTGACAGCTTGACGTCTTCGGGGAGTAAAAAACTGACAAGATACACTTTACTTTTGTGTGTCTTCTCCGAGATTCTTCTCCAGGAAGCAGAGCAGCATCGTGAAAAAAGATTACGTTTTCTGGGGCGAGCGCCAGGACTAAAATGAAATTTTATTTAAGCATACATAAATACAACAACATCCAGAACGTGTTATATCTCATAATTCATTGTCCTCAATTTAATAGCTACTAGCTGTGCCCTGTTTGGATCGTCATAGAACTTTCGCGAACTCTCTAGAACATTTTCCTTCCAGAACTTTCAAGAAATTTATCGAATGTACAGGAACCTTCTAGTCACACTCCGCCACTCAGTTAAGAACCTTATAGAACTTTCGGAAATTTTCTAGTGCAGGTTTTTCCGGAGCCTTCTAGACTCCCCGACACAGTGGGCGCGCCTATTTTGAAGCAATCTGAAGCATTTGTGGCCCTTCCATAACAGAACAATGTGCTAGAAAGCACATTTTCGGCACCCACTCCCACCCACGCTCAGCCACCCCCACCAAACTCGCATATTTTCGATGTGACACCAAGGGCTATTCACCATCATAACCACCGGTGGGTGGTTGTGGCTGGTTGTGGAAAAAACTTAGCGGATAGGGAAACACGAGTTTCTTTATATATATATATATATATATTGATTGCCATGCTAGTTTCATATGACGAACATTGGAATGTGGTCCAGAAATGAACATATTTAATCCCTTAAGTAATCTTGTGTTTTGTTGTTTTTTTGTGTTTTTGATGACGCACGATGACGATGACAAAAATGTTAGAGTAGAAGAAAATACAAACAAGCAAAATTGTCGCTATTTAATTAGTTTTAGTTTACAAGTAAGCCAACTAACTTACTAACCATCACGTCGATTGGACGCCACACTCTTCTATCCTGGCACACCACTTTTGCTTCGACCACATTCATACATCTTTTATACATACAGCTTTTAACAGGGCCATCCTCAAATACTTGTAATATCTGATCGTGTCATCTTTCTTTCTTTCATATCTTTCTCGCCCGATATATTATTTTAACCATCCTTTCCTCGTTCATACTGTAACGTAACTACCTGAACACCTAAGCTAAATACCTATCTATAAAGTTCAATAATATAAGTTTTACGAAAAGCCCAAAGCTTGAGACTTTAAGCTACCGAATTGAGCTTTATTACGGCTTTTGGGACTTTTAAGCACACACTTTATGCTTTAAGCTACTAGATGAAACTTAAGTCGAACTTAGAACTTCGGACGTATATTTACATGAAAGCTAATATTATTATTATTTTTTTTTTTTTTAAGAATTTATATTTTCAAAATTGGCCAGTCGTGATCTATCTAGTGGTTAGGAAAATTCCCCCTCCGTTGTGTCCGTAGCTATCCAAAATTCTTTTGATATGTGGTGAGATTCGTATTCTTATTAACGCGACTAGACTAATATAGATCGAATTCTTACCTAACTATGGAAATAACAAACGCACGTAACTAATCCGTACTCGTCCTTCTAGAAACCGCTCTAGAATTCTACAGTTTCGCCTATATGAGAGATAGCCGATATCGTCCACGTCCGGAGTCGGCCTAAAAGACAATTATATGCGGCGTAGCCGAGGAATAAACGCTAGTAGCAAAACTCCCTTACATTGAACCGCCATAACTATAATACCACCGGGGTTAAAATACTGTAATATAAAACAATACAATCGTTGCCAAGTTAACGGCATACGCTAAAGATTCCGCCCGCATTGATTATCAACATCTCATAATAGCAGCTTAGAACAGTGTCAGCAAAACCACATGCGGCACCCATTTATGACAGATTTACAAGATATAATAGCATACGTTATATTCAAAAACACAAGTAAGAAACCTACCAATAGCGCGTCCCACGTTGTCCAATCTGCTCAATCTGTTCATAGTACATAGTAGGGGAAGACAAACATATATATATTCACAACAACTAGGCGCAACAGAGGCTCAGGGCAAGCTTTGTCTGACATTATCGCAGCCCGAGATTCTAAGGGAATGGAAGAGACAGATTTGTAAGTGAAATTTAAGAAGTGTCTAACCACTTCTGTTCAAACGTGGATTATAGATGCCCCCCCCCCCTGTAGGGGGGAGGGGGATGCGGCCCCAGAGCATCGCCGCATCCGGTGGTTAACTCCTGTTTAGACATAACCTCCCACACTAAGCTGCAGACCAAGATCAAGCCGCGACTCTATTGCTCCTGCTGGAATCCCTCGAAGTCCTCGCTTCCCGGCGACAAACATATCAGGAAGAAATCCCGCG